>CM022555.1:4329539-4756351 GCA_012273795.1 Dendrolimus punctatus | reverse complement strand
CGCAAATTTCGTAAAAAGGGGTACAAAGTTTTTGCTTTATGTATTTAATCTTATGTATAAAAATGAATGTTGTCTGCATGATAAATTCATTTACTAGCAAGCATTATAGATATATCTATATGTGGAAGCTATTAAATGGTTATAGATATTGAGTTATATATACATTTAAACTGTTTAATAATAAAATAAATAAATAAAACTTCCTTTATAGAATTGTACACTATACATTTGATCATGTGATGTTCTTTAGCAAAGTTGTTGTGCATGAGCTAGAGATGGTTTCGAGTTGGTTCGAAACCGGTAGGTGGCGCTGCTGTCGTAATTTTGCACATTTTTAGAAAAACAAAACTGAAGAGCACATCTTCCAGTTATGTCAAAAACTCCTGCAGTTCCTCACAACACCAGGATGTAACTGATAGGTATACGCTGCATTAGTATAAGTTTAGTATTAAAATTATAATAAATTAATATAGTAAGTTACTCTTAGGGCCGCTTTCATAACACTCCTTAAATATATTTAAGAAACACTAAACGCATTTTACACCCTCAAATACGATTAGCGTCTTGCACAACGCAAGTTTTGCCGCTAAATATGTTTCAAGAACTGTCAATACGTTTTGTGTAATACGTATTTAAGCAGTTTAATATCATTAACTCATTTTATTTAAAGGCGATCGCTATGCAAGCGGCCCTTAAGCTAGCTTCTAAACTTTTTCTTAAATTTAATTGTAAAAAATAATAGTTAAAAAAAATAAAAAAACGCTTTTATAGCGCTTTTTAAGATATTAAAGAAGAAAAAGCGCTTTGAATACACCCCACGCTTTTTTTCCCCATTCATCAGAAACCAAATTTATTAAATTTTATTTTCTGTTTTTTAGTTGCATTTTTTATGAAAGCGTGTTTTTTAAAAACTATTATTTATTTTTCATTTTTTAGTTGATTTTTTTAAATTGTTTTTGAATACAAGCTTTTGAGATCCTGCCTATAATGTAGCAGCAGAGTGCTAGCCAAGCCAAGTAAAACGAGCCCAAACACGAAGGGTCTATCTTGTTTAGTACACGAGTTCCTCCTTCTTCTCCTTATGGCCACCTTCCGACTCCATCATCAGATCAGCTCCATGGTACTATATTATTGCATTGTCATCGACCATTGACAGGTGTGCAAAGTTTGAATTAAATCTGATCGGTCAAAGTAGAACAAAATCGAGCTCAAAGGGGTCGGTTACAAACATACATACATACATACAGGTGAAGCTAATAAAAGCGTGTTAAAAAAGGGTACGGAACTTGTAACTAGAGTCTGTAGAGCTGATAATATAAAAAAAATAGCAGAATTGGGCTCCTAGCAGTCTTAACCCTTAAGTAGCCTAGTTGATCATAATTCATATAACCACTAACTAGCTCCAGTCCAATTCTAAGCTTTAAGTGCTAGCTGAGCCTGACTGACTGATTGATATGATGATGAGATCATTATTAAGGCTCAGTCTGCTCGACTTCACCTATCAAAAATATGCGAACTAAAGTCGCGGGCAATCGCTAGTATTAACAAATTTGTCTGTTTGTCTGAATTACGGAGGAACCCTCAAAGACTGTTGAACTAATACTTTAAATAAAAAAGTGGCATGTAACAGAAACGTACAGCGACATCTAGTTACAAAAGCACTTAACTTCCTACTAGAGAATAAATTTTTAAAATAAATTCGCTCTTGTTGTCTAAAATTGGTGAATATTAAAAATATTCTTAAGGCTTGTAGCCTACGTCCTGAAGGACTTTTCGTACAACAATCCATAAATGCGATCGTTCTCAGATGCATTATTATTTTAATGTGAACAATATACACTGTATTTGAAAAAAAATAAAATAAAATCATTTATACCTCTTTTTTTATAAAGATGTAGACATTTTTGTATCCTGTTTTGATAACAATTTGATGAAGTAAAAAGTGGTTTCATATCAATAATTTGGAGGTGATTTGATTTCCTAACTTAAAATAACTAGAAAATGACGAAAAGAACCACGTTCTGTCTCATAACGTAAATATTTATGTTTTTGGTAAATTATTGATTTAGTATTTTCTTAAGTTTTCGCAATTTGTATACATAATATGTGCAACGGAACACAAAACAACTTGACTGATAATTCATTTAATTTTTTCTTCCACCCATTTTAATATTATATAAAATTATTAGAGCAGGGCATGTTTGCTGAAGTGTTTCTTGCGCCGCTTCTTCTCTTCAAACCATAACATTGTTGCGAAGCAGTGGTAAATTAGACTAGGCTCCCATAGAGTAAATAATAACCATAAACAAAATTAAAACTAAATAATTAAAATGAACAAGTTGGTGGTAGGCTAAATAAAATTTTAACAATACTCGTTAACTCTTGACATCTTTGTCTTCAGTGATCACGGCCGCTAAAAAGTAAAAGCCGAAACGTCGGAATAGCAAAAATCAAATATATTACCGCGCTTAAAACCGTTAGAATATAGTTTTATTTAATATTGATTGTTGTATTTATCAAGGCAAAGTTGTTTCGTTTGCACTTTCAACTCGATCTTTTGCGGCCACAGTGACCTTAAAAGGGCGTTCCATTAGTAGCTCACAACGCCCAAAATGCTCCGTTGGCTGCTCCACAAGGCGACCGCGGTCGTTGTGGTCGTGGCGAAAACGTCGCTAGTAAGATCATCATTTTCGATCACACAACGCTCACAACGACCCATGTCAAGAGGTGGTAAAAAATAACAATACATGTGAGCGGAGGTATGCAGTTAAGATTGGAAGAAAACACCAGTTTATGACTAAACGCTTTTATTGACTAAGGCCCGGTTTCCACCAAAGCAGAGAGGAGAGGAGACGAAAGGAGATGTGCTGCGAAGCTAGCACGTTATTTCCACCGAAGCGGAGAGAAGTGTAGCGGAGAGGAGATGTGAGCTTTGTGATTTGAGGCTGAAGGCAGCGGGGAATAGGGCGCGCGAGCGCGGTCGCCGCCCGACTACACACCTCTCCGCTCTGCAGCGCCGCTTGCTCGCTCGCGGCACAAAATTCTATAGAAAAATAATACATCTCCTCTCGTCTCCTCTCCTCTCTGCTTTGGTGGAAACCGGGCCTTACAGGGCCGTACGTGATTCGTCTCCGCAAGGCTACCTAGAATAGAATAGAAAGAGAAAACACTTTATTGATCACCACATGCATATAAAATAAATAATTTACAGTAGACACATTAAACGGTAAAAGTAGGAGCAATGGGCGGCCTTATCGGCCTATGGATTCTATGAAGGGGAATTTCCCAAGTGTATGACGGTGGTGTGCAAATTAAATACACATATAAATATCACACAATACGTATACTTAAAATGAGTAAAAAATATATAATAAACAATAACACATATTAGTATTATATATATACTAATACCTACACGCACAACTAACGACGCACTGTAACGACGATAAGATGTCTCTCTCACAATACCGTCGCCGATACTGCGTAGACCACCTCCTGCTACTGCAGTGCTCACCTACTACTACTTAAAGTAATAATGCATCTAAAAACGGTCGCATTTATGGGTTATCGTATGAAAAGCCTTCAAAGACGTTGGCGTCACTACAAGCCTTAAAAATAAATTGAATTTTCGCCAATTTCAAACAACAAAAGTGAATTTATTAAAAGAAAAATCTCCAGTAGTAAGTTAAGTACTTTTGTCACTAGATGTCGCTGTACGTTTCTATTACATGCTACAATTTTATATATAGTATAAGATCAACACTCTTTGAGGGATCTTCTATGGCACAAACAGACAAACTTGTCAATACTAGCGATTGCCCGCGACTTTGTTTCGCGTATTTTTGATAGGTGAAGTCGAAAAGACTTATCCTTATTATATATATATATATATGTTAATGGTCAGTCAGTCAGCACTTGTCGCAATCAGTGCTGTGTCGGAGTATGTTGCGGCACAGCAAAAAACTGAGTGCCAACTAGCGATGCGCAAACTAAATCACCAATGAGATCAGTGATTTATAAATCTTTTTCCTTAAAAGATGCAAATCACTCTTTTAAATCTTTGGTTTCGAATGATATAATTTATTCAGTTGACCGGTTTTAAGCTTTAAGTTAACGCTAGAGAGTCTAATTTACTGTGTATCATCATTGTATTTCTTAGAGTGCGCATGTTATCTCTTTTCAATTCACAATATCCTGTATCTATTGTCTCATACTACATCTAAGTATCTGATTTGTTAGTTTTCATCATTTCGTGTCACTAAAATCAATCTTAACGTAGTGAGTTAAAGATGTATTTTCCAAACCAAAGATTTAAAGAGTGATTTCGAATTTTGAAAGATTATAAATCATCAGATATACATCTTTTAAATCAATCACTCCTGAGTTACACATCTTTAGACTGCCAACCTCATTTCGCGAATTGCGGCACACAATTTCAATGTTATAATTATTATTTATTATAAATCATTGTTAAAGTGTCGCATTTTTAGAAATAAATATTTCTCTTTCTTTCTTGGGAAGTTGGGAGTTAGTGGATCCAGTGGTGGTTACTAATTACCGGGATGCTTATGATTATAATATTTCTTGTATACATAATAAAACTACGTTTTAACGGTTTTAAGCGCGGTAATTTAATTTGGGTTATTTCGACGTTTCGACTGCTTTTCAGTTGCCGTGATCACGGCAATTATGACTATTTTTTATTTAATTTAATTCGGAAAACGAGCAGTGTATAACTAAGTACATACTTACAACACAAAGTACATACATACATACATAACTTCACGCCAGGTCCCTTGCGGCGTAGGCACGAACAACAGAGCGCCATTTAGGCTTATTCTTACACACCTCACTTGCTTCTTTGACATTCATAGTTCTTGTCATGCACGCTCGCCTGTTCTTAAGGCTCCTGACATCACCACCACCTTCATCACAAAGTAAACGTGATTTAATAATATTGACTATGTTTTTCGACCCTCTGGCAAGCCCTCAAGTCCTAGACAAAATGCTAGCATCTGATTCCAGCACATTTTCTATTTATGATAATAATAACGCTAAAAGATAGTTTTTTTTCCAAAACTGTTTACATTTACCCACTTGGACCCTACTACTAAATTTCCACATATAGATAGCTACAATGCTTGCTAGTAAATCTTAATATATATAAATTACGTGTCACGTTGTTTGTCCGCGATGGACTCCTAAACTACCTAACCGATTTTAATCAAATTTGCACACCGTGTGCAGCTTGATTCAATTTGGAAGATAGGATAGCTTACATCTTAATGAACCCTGTAGATGGCGCTGCAATCGGGTTCTAAATTTTATTTCTTCAGGGCAGGGCAACGTCTGCCGGGACAGCTAGTATTATATATTCTAGAAATTAAATTAAAAAGGGTTCCTTTTTAACTTCCTTTTTTTTACTAATCCACGCGGACGAAGTCACGGACAGAAGCTAGTATATATACGGTGACGATATATGGAATTAGTCATTGACAGTCGACGTGTCTGTTGTCTATGATCATGGCTATTGAAAACTGGTCCTCACGTCATAATAAAAATCGAATAAAACACCGCGCTTGTAACCGTTAAAAGGTATTTTAATTATATTATTTCTGTAATAAACTCGACTTGGATTCACATTCACATTTCATTCACCGAATTACGTGACGTTAAAAAAATCTAGTTATAAAAACACATTTCTAATCTCTCCACATACATTGTCCAGTTTCCCGTGTTCATTGAGAATTCGCCAATTTTAGCTACGAAATTTTCAAAAATTTGTAAAATGTAATAGTTCCTAAGACAAAATGTATAAAATAGTGAGATATATATCGATCACTTCATCGATGGAGATGTAAGAAAAAATAGCATGAAAAAACTGTGTGTACTTATGTTGTACATGCGTTAGAAGTTATACTTCTTTGCCGTAACAAAATAAAAATCTTTTCCAAAATTTCATCTTTCGTCTTATTATACGTAGAAAAAAACTAAAATGTTGACTATAGCTAATTTCAGGGTGTCGGCTTTTCGTTACGGTGTGCGCGCGCATCTTAAAAATTTACTCTTATCATTTTTCCCTAACGCGCCAAAAGAAGTATAACTTCAATAAAATAAAAAAACAGGCCACACTTTGTTCCCCAAAAATGATATATAAAAGAACAAAAACAGCTATGCCTTGTACTATCGGGGCTAGATGCGAATTAAAAAAAACAAGCGCAGTGTAACAGTGCCCTAACATTGCATGTCTGACCACCATGTGCTTCGAATCTCACCATGAGGATAATAAAATCACCGCATTACATGAACACGCCGTATTTAATATTCTATGACGTACAGTTAGTCACAAAACTGTCAGCATTTTTACAAGCTTTTATTTAACTTGCAACGGATGTATGTATGAAAGTTCGGGTGGAATCTTGCAAGTCAAATTTGACCAACTTCCCGGTTTCCGATTGAGCTGTAATTTTGTACGCATCACCTGACAATGCAGTAATATGGTATCAAGGAGCTGATCTGATGATATAGTCGGAAGGTGGCCGTAGGAACTCCTGTACTAAACAAGGTAGAACCGTCGTGTTTGGGCTCCTTTTACTTGTCTTGGCTAGCACTCTGCTGCTACATGATATGCAGGATCTCAAAAGCTGGTTTTTAAAAAACAAGTTATATATTAACATAGTTTACTTTAAATTCATTTTTTTATTCATTAGATAAACGTTAATTGAAATTATAATGCAACTGAATACAAAAGTCTGTGGTCATCATTATTCATACAACCATCACTTTTATCAAGCTGTAGTTCTGTGAATAACTTTGATCTAGTGATTGACAAATCTGCTCGTAGATATTCAACTGTCATCACTATGGTACCTGATATCATTAAACACATTTTTGTACAATTATGAGATAAGTCATGACATCATGTAAGAAAATTTCTAGGTAGAATAATCATATTGTGTGTGTTGTCTTGATTGTAATATTATTTTATCCCCCCAAATGGTTTATAGGGCAAAACTAAAATTAACTCAAAAAAACATTTTCTTAACTACAAACTACAAAAAAAAAAAATGATTTCATAACATCATTGTACTTGTCTTGGCTAGCACTTTGCTGCCACATGATATCCAGGATCTCAAAAGCTTGTATTTAAAACCTTTTAAAAAAACAAGTTATTTCTTTTCAATTACTACGAGTATAGATGTAAGAACAATAAAATTGATATAATAACATCCCACGAACGTCCCACTGCTGGGCTCGGAGCCACGCATTATAGAAGGACGGACAATAAACCTAGACAAACAAAGAGCCTAAAAATTAATAATACACAGACAGGAAAAACAACACACATGGCACTAGTTGGGATAATAGTTATAGACATAAGGCACACACTGCACATGCACTTCTTCACGACACCAGCATTTAACAGATACACTCTTCATTAGTATAAGTTAAGTATTAAAATTAGAATAAATTAATATAATAAGTTATTCGTAAGGTACGCCACATCACAAATATCATTGAATAAATGTCACACACAATAACAAAAATCTTAAGCGTCTATAAATTTTAAAAACTTTCTTCTAAATTAGGTTGTAAAACAAGGGTACGGAACTCGAGTCCGTAGAGTGGTAAATTAAACTAAAATAAAAGATTAACCCGCCGCGCTTGTCCAAGGCGACTTGGCAGCTTTGACGCATCAGTTATCTTTTTTTTATTGCAGGAGTTCAGCAGACAGACAGACGGCCCACTTGATGGAATGCGTTTACCATCATCTATGGACATTTGCAACACCAAAGGTGTTACAAATGTGCTGCTGCTCTCTTAAGGGAGACTGGAACCTGGTCGCTAATGCCGGAACACAACACAAGGTTGTTACGGCGATATACTCTAGACCAGGGGTGGTAGCCATCCAGTCGGGAAAATGCCCTACCAGCTGACTGTGGGTTGTTTTGTCGCCTCTTACGACAGGCCCGGCCGAAAGAAATTGTATTCTTTCCCCGTTCGTGTACGGATAGTTGTTTAGTTTGCAAAAATATAATTAACAGTGATAATTAAACGAGTTATTTCGAACACATGTTTTTATGCAATTAATTATTTGATTTTGCTAAACTCTAAAGTAATCAAAAATTAACAATTTTCGACACACCAGTCCAATCCTTCAAAACCGTGCTTTCGTAACAACCGCTTTGTTTAACATGACTAACCATTATTTACATTTAAGTGTATATAATTTGATTAATAACTACACTATTTCAAAGCTCAGTTTAATTCAATGCTGGTTAACTCTTCTACTTAAGTAGCATCGCGTATAAAGGTAAATATTGTTAAACATCCTGAGTAGGCGAGCGGAGTTAAAAGTCGCAATTGAAATAACCAATAACAACAAAATTTGAAAATACAGACCGAAGGAATTTTTCAAGTGGGCTTTCGAGGGCAAATCGATACGAAATCAGAAAAAAAAACTTCGACTGAAAAAACCGACTTCGAAAACTAAAAAGTATAAAATAACTTGTTTCTAAAGCTATATTTAATTATGATATTTCATTTTTAAAGTATATTATCTAACTACATAGTATAAAACAAAGTCGCCTTTTCTGTCCCTATATCCCTATGTGCGCTTAAATCTTTAAAACTACCCAACGAATTTTGATGTGGTTTTTTCCAATAGATAGAGTGATTCAAGAGGAAGGTTTATATGTATAATACAAGTTTTTCTGTAGTGTATTTAATTTTGTATCAGCATTGCACCCGTGCGAAGCCGGGGCGGGTCGCTAGTATTATCTAAAGTCTAAACCATCTTAAAGTCGGTGCTTAGTAATTTTCAAAATATAGTAATTTCTTGTGTTGTACTTTGCACCGACTTCAAGATGTTTTAGATAATGTTTATTAAAAATTAGATATTATAATAAAAAAAAACATACCGACCAAGTTGAGAACCTCCTCCTTTTGGAAGTCGGTTAAGAATAGCTTAAGAAATAAGTTATTTTATACTTTTTCGTTTTTGAAGTCGGTTTTATAAACGAAGTTTTTTTTATTTGTTATTTCATAGTGTCTAGTTATACGCAGGCCTACGAAAGGTTCTGCGCGCCTTAAAAAATATAGGTCCTAAGAAACATCATAAAAAATGTTCATTAAATGAAACTATGTTAAATTTTTAGGGGACCAAATGGCAACTATTCTGCATCAAACTAAAAAAGAATCACGTAAATCGGATCATAAATTTCAGCGTAACCGGTGTGCATATGGAACGGAATGTAATTTCTTTTCAAAAAAATGTTCATACCGCCGCCGATTACTATGAGATTTATGATCCGATTTACGTGATTCTTTTTTAGTTTGACGCGTAATAGTTGCTATTTGGTCCCCTAAAAATTTAACATAGTTTGGCCCAGTAGTTATAATTTTTTTATGAAAATGTTCCTTTCGTTTCTTAGGACCCATAATTTTAAGGCGCGCGGCACCTTTCGTAGGCCTACCCATAGCTAGACACTAAAAAGTATCCGTGTAGAAACAGAGAAAGAAAACAATTTCCTGCGGCCGGGCGGCCTGTCGTAAGAGGCGACAAAACAACCCACAGCCAGGTGGTAGGACATTTGCCCGACTGGATGGCTACCACCCCTGGTCTCAAGTATGTCGCCATAACAACCTTGAGTTGTGTTCCGGCATTAGTGGCCAGGTTCCAGTCACCCTTAAGAGTTCAGCAGCGCATTTGTAGCACCTTTGGTTTTGCAAATGTCTATAGGCGATAGTAACCGCTTTTCATCAAGTGGGCCATCTGCCTGTCTGCTGAACGCCTGCAATAAAAAAAAAACCAAAAAAAAATTAACAAATAAAAAAAACTTCGTTTAAAAAACTGACTTCAAAAATTAAAAAGTTTAAAATAACTTAATAAAGATTTTGAATTAAGAATTTATTTAGTTTATTAAGAATATACACTGTTATAACAACAAAATGTTGCAAAATATTATAATATTTATGGTTTGCTCGGCACCGACTTCAATATGTAGAAAATTTTATATTATTTTTTCTCTTAATAAACAAAATAAATACATAGTTAAAAATCTTTATTAAGTTATTTTATACTTTTTAGTTTTTGAAGTTTTTTTTTCTTAATTGATTAATTGCTCTCTTCATTAGATACTTTTGTACATTTTTATTGGTTCGTCTCAGGCTCTAAGTATATTTTTTGTTTCAGGTTATTAAAACGAAACCACACATGCTCTGGCAATGTTTGAAAAATTGCGAATTTTATTTTACGTTCTACTTACTTTAGTAATTCCATACTTACTTCAGGAGTATATTTCTGCAATCCTTATCAACAAAATACGGACCTGCAATAGTTGCAGGTCTTGTAATTAAACTAAACAACTTTGGAGATCTAAAAGACCTCATATATGTGTTTGATTCATCGCAACGCCTAAAGTTTCACTTTGATGCGGAAAGTCTATCTTATCTGTGTCTATGACAATAATAATACAAAATTGATTTCTGCTTAAATTTAATGTTGGCGTTACTTTCAAATTTGTGTAATACTAAAACAGATGGTGTGCGTCTCGGGACGCCCCACAGAAGTGATAACTTAAACTAATCTACGTGAGAGATCGGGAAGCCAGACAGACTGGCGCCGTAACGCGTTACGTAACGAAGCGGTTTACCCTCCCATAAGAAGTTATTACTTTAAAAATATCGCATACAGGGATAAATATTGATTACGAGTTCTAATAGCCCTCCAACTGCTTAAAGAGACACAGCGCCCTGAATGTGTTAATTGAGCTTGTGTTTTATGAGGTTGATTATATCTCATACAGGAATAAATATCGATTACGCGTTATAATAAACCTCCAATTGGTTTAAAATATATAACGCACTGAACGTGTAAATTCAACCTGTGTTTTACGAGCTTGATTAGATCTCATACTCGTTGGAGTAAATCACGATTACGATTTCTAATAAGCCTCCAACTGGATGACGACAAGCAACACACTGAACGTAGTAATTGAAATGAAGAAAAATATTTAATTAATTAAAATACGTTACGTTGTAACTGTAATTATATACTTAATTAATTAAACGAAAGCTATTAAGATGGATATGAATTTGTACATTATATTTCTGATTGTTAATTTGGGATGTGTTGTATCTGAACTAAGCTTAAAGTTTGGTAAGTATCAATTTACTTAATTTAATTTTGACAACTTAGAATATTTTTTTTATATCGCCTTACATACATACATACATAATTTCACGCCAGGTCCCTTGCGGGGTAGGCACGAACAACAGAGCGCCATTTAGGCTTATTCTTACACACCTCACTTGCTTCTTTGACAGTCATAGTTCTTGTCATGCACGCTCGTCTGTTCTTAAGGCTCCTGACATCACCTTCTGCTAGTACACGATTAATTTGATCATGGAAGGTGTGTCGTGGCCTGCAGCGACTTCTGCATCGATCCACTTTTGCATTCCATTATATCGCCTTCTCCTACTATAGGTCTAAATGGAGATATTATTTTTTTTCTTTTAATAACAAGAGATAAATAAAGGGGGGGGGGGTCTTTTTATTTTTGTTCTTTCTTCTTTCTTTCGTTTTTCAACAAATCTTAACGATATTACAAATTGCTTACTCATAATACAATATTTGTGTCTTCTTTTACTTATTATCTGTTTTTTTATGTTTTTGTATTTTATTTACATTTATTTATTTGTTCTGTCTACCTAATTACGAAGGTGCCAGCCGGAGGATCCAAAAAAACCAATTTTATTTTAATTAAATTTAATGTTAAAATCTACTAGCTAAATAACAAGTATCAAAGCCGATATTAGGCTATAGAATGACTCAATACAAAATTATTACCTTAAAACTAAATTTGCCTTACGCAATAATTACGTGCCTCATTGGGAAATAGGAGCACGTGTAGGCAGCCTGTTTCTTTTTTTTTTTTTTTTTACATGGGGAAATGCGTTACCGCACCGTCAGCCGCGCGGGGGATCATGCGCGGCCGGTGTGTGGGGCTCCCCGACGCCGGTTCAATACGACCGGCTGCCGGTATACCCACTAAAACCCCATGGGAGCCTTCTTTCCGCCTAGCGCCGGGGTCACGGTATGTGCGCGAGCTTAACCCGCGACCCCGGCAGCGGCTGGCCGCCTCAGGCAGCCTGTTTCTAGGTCATGCCTAGCTAAGCAGTTCTCTTAGGGGTACGTGGTATAACAACCTATATAACATATTTCCCACTTCTCTCTTATTTATTTACACATTTTCTTTATTGAATGACTAAACAGATATACAATGCAAAAGTGGATGGATGCAGAAGTCGCGGAAGGCCACGACACACCTTCCATGATCAAATTGATCATGTGTTAGCAGAAGGTGATGTTAGGAGCCTTAAGAACAGACGAGCGTGCATGACAAGAGCTATGAATGTCAAAGAAACAAGTGAGGTGTGTAAGAATAGGCCTGAATGGCGCTCTGTTGTTCGTGCCTACCCCGCAAGGGACCTGGGGTAAAGTTATGTATGTATGTATGTATGCTTACTCATAATACAATATTTGTGTCTTCTTTTACTTATTTCTGTTTTTTATTTTTTTGTATTTGATTTCTGTCTACCTGTATAATGTATTTCCCACTTCTCTCTTATTTATTTACACATTTTCTTTATTACTTTAAAAAAAAAAATTATTGACGGAGTTCAGCAGACAGGCAGACGGCCCACTTAATGGAAAGCGGTTACATCGCCTATGGACATATGCAACACCAAAGGTGCTACAAATGCGCTGCTGCCCTCTTAAGGGAGACTGGAACCTGGCCACTAATGCCGGAACACAACACAAGGTTGTTATGGCGACATACTCCAGACCAGGGGTGGTAGCCATCCAGTCGGGCAAGTGCCTTACCACCTGGCTAACTAACTAACACTTACTTAACCTAGAGCTATGTTGGAATTATCTTGATTACAGCTATTATGGCCACTCAGTCTGTGTGATACCACGCAGCCAGAGACTATCCATCACAAATGGTTACAATATATTATAATCTATATATCTATACATATAAATAAAATTGGAGAGTCTGTTTGTAATATTAAAATGACCGCTTTTTACTACATGCATATGAATATATATACGGTACATACATACACTAAAATAACATTTTTTTATATTTCTGTCTGTCTGTTTGTTCCGGCTAATCTCTGAAATGGTTAAACCGATTTTGACGGGACTTTTACTGGCAGGTAGCTGATGTAATAAGGAGTAAGTTAGGCGAATTTATTTTGGAATTTAATTGTGAATTATTCAAAATATGACGATTTTCAATCATCACGCGGGGCGCAGCTAGTTATATATATAATAACAGCCCCTAAATGTCCCATTGCTGGGCGCCTCCTACTATAGGGGAACGGACAGTATACCCGCCACGCTTATCGAGGCGACTTGGCAGGTTTGACACATCGGTTATCTCGATGTGCAGGTTGCATCACGATGTTTTCCTTCACCGTTATTAGCGCGTGGTAATTGTACCAATATGGCATGCACATTAGGTCCCAAATATTATGTTTTGAGGTACTATGTGGATTAATGAAAGAATTAACTCTATTATTAATGATATTGTAAATGGCGCTCTGTTGTTCGTGCCTACCCCGCAAGGACCTGGCGTGAAGTTATGTATGTATGTATGTATTAATGATATTTATTATTATATACTTATGTGAATACAGTTTTCTCTAGGTAGCTCATTTTTGCAAGAGAGCTTAGTGATGTTTCGTATAATAGTGATGTGCATAGAGACACAAATATCGAATAGATTCGATTTCCAACAACAAAACTGCCATCCCTGGAGGTCGCTTCAGCATCCGTCGAGATTTGTGTCGGAGCTGACAGTGAAATATTCCAGAGCTATTGGAACAAGATCCAGGCAGCCATTACTAAAGCGGCAAAGGCAATGTTGGGTGTGTCTAAGGGTGGACGCAAGTGTGATAATGATACTTGGTGGTAGAACGACACTATCTATAGGGAGGATTTTTTTTTCCGGGCTTCCCTGTCATTGGTGAAGACAGGGTTTTTCTTTTATTTTATTTTTCCGTCTCTTGTTTGTTCTACTACTAATTCTATTGTTCCTAATTTGTACGATTTATATAACGTGTTGGGTAAAAGGTTGGTGGAGATATGGGGGTGTCTGTACCGGATATTTTGGATATGGTTGGTTTTGGTTGGGATGTACTTAGTGTGTTGGAGATTGGTTGGCTGTGATGGATAGGTTTGGTATGGGTTGTGTGTTGGTTATCGTAAATATACTACTTGTATTGTTTATACTTATATATAATGTTTTGTTTAGTATATTATACTGTTTCTATATTACACGTCTAGAGGGAGGTTAGGGTGAAGCCAACCCTCTTTAAAAGATGGTAAGCGTCTAAATCCGAAGATCGCGACGCATACAGGGCCAAGTGGGTCGTGCGTTCCTTTCTATTTCTTTTTTTCCTTTTCAGTGTTCATAATAGAAGTTCACGAGAAAGACTTGACACATAAAATCGGGAAAGCGCTAAAAGCGACGGAGGAAAATAACTCAGAACTCAAACTCAAAGATTCCATTATATTATTGGACAGAGAGAACGAAGAAGATGCTTATGGCAAGCGTAAGTATTGTAGAAAGATATAATAAATCATACGTTATACGCGCCTCTAATAATCTCATTCCTAAATTTCATTTTAACATAAATCCCGGTTTTCCGCCCGTAAGTCCCGATTTTGCAAGGGCAACCCCCGATCCGTGACCACCACATTGTAGGTCTCCTCTAGGCCTACAGCAGGCCTCCGTCACTCACTCAAGATCACGCGCTATATGCCTACAGCTCGGCGCAAAGAGTATATTGAATATATGGAGAGCTCGGCGTATCGTCGACGATACAACCGCCGGAGGGCCGCCAAACGTGCTCAGGCGACGTTTCCCTTCGAAATGCCGAAACCACGTTAATTATTTTGTAGTTGATGGATGTAAAAGTCAAAAAACAATAGAAAATTTGTCGTTTTTCTCATTGCCGAGAGACGAAGAAAGTTGTATAGTATTTTAAACCTATCTTTATGGATTTTGTCACTATTTATTTCTTTGAACATAAGGAGGTAAAACTTAAATCAAGAAGTTTTTTTGGATCTGGTATTATAAAGTGTTGTTTTTAAAGGTAATTCCTATTGTAGTTACCTTACCTAGTACTTACACTATGGGCAATGTCCGATAATTTTAGATTTCTTAGATATTTTTGCTGTGGGTAAAAATAAGCGAAAAGCGAAATAATTTGTCTGTATCTCGTTACGTGTTGGTAATCAATTATTAAGTAAGGTTTGAATCGACGTATATTCACTTTTCACAAGGATTAATAGCAAGAAATCAATAGGTGTGATGTTTAAGAGAAAGTGATTTCGAAATGTTTTAATTTTTAACCAACTTCAAAAAGGGGGAAGTTCTCAATTCATCGAAGGTACAACCCTGGCGCAATCTTACGAAGACGCGCGGGCGCGTGTCCCGCATGGCGAGAAACACAGTCTAGACTCTTGGTTTCGCGTACTAATGGTACATTTCTTCTCGTTCTGAGCGGCAGGTATTATTAGTAAGATCTTGTAGGCTATTTTAGCGTAGGTATTTTCGCCTTTCTATGGGAGTGATGTATCTGTTACGTAGTAACTATTTATTAATCTGTGCCTACAGTTTGGTAAGCGTCACTCCCCGACCCAAATTGGGCCTGCTATCGCCAGAAAACAGACCGATTTAGGGAAAATTCGCGACAAATGTAAATGCAAACTTGCAGTTTATTGCCTTTCGGCATTTAAACTTCTCTTGTTTACTTTGTGTTTAAAATTTGTAATGAGAAAAACATCCTATTGTGTATTGTAATATTTTATGATAGTCATTAACCAGGTGTTATTTATAGATTGTATTGTTATGTCGAGCATTGCGTCGAGACAAAAAGTCAGTTTTATTATGAAATGTTTTTGTTTCAAGAGTTAAAGTCACATGTACACTATTTATACTTTTTATACTGAAAGTTGGTATTTTTTTTTATTGCAGGAGATCAGCAGACAGGCAGACGGCCCACTTGATGGACAGCGGTTACCATCGCCTATGGACATTTGCAACACCAAAGGTGCTACGAATGCGCTGCTGCTCTCTTTAGGGAGTCTGGAACCTGGTCACTAATGCCGGAACACAACTCAAGGTTGTTATGGCGACATAATCTAGACCAGGGGTGGTAGCCATCCAGTCGGGCAAATGCCCTACCACCTAGCTGTGGGTTGTTTTGTCGCCTCTTACGACAGGCCGCCGGGCCGCAGGAAATTGTATTCTTTCTCCGTTCCTGCACGGATAAAAATTTTAGCGTACCAACTCAACTTACAGTTGGTATACGGTACCACACCTTAAAAAATGGTAAAAACATACTAAGAAATTGGTACATCTAACAGGCAGTGTTACCAACCCTACTGTTTTAATAGTAGATTTGCTGTCTTCACATTGATGTCCCTGTTTTCTGTTTCATTCTTAATTTTGACTGTTTTTCAATTAGCGTTCAGTGCCACCTATTACACTATGTAAAAAAGAAAATGAGTATGAAAATACTGTAGATGAGGAAATTGAGAAGGAAAGTGGAAAATAATTTTACTTTGATTTGTTTTTTTTATTACATATTATTTATTATGTTGTGATTATTAATATAACAATGTATGTGAGTCCTGGTAACTAAGAAGGCGGTTATTGTTATTAATTTTGGATATTGCTTTAATTATATGACGGAAGTATGAAATCTGCCTTTTTTACGTTACCTACTGTTTTCTCCTGTTTTTTTATTGGCGAGCTGTTGTTTTTTAGTTTTTTGGGGTTGGCAACACATCGTAAGGATTTGACCTTGAGGAGTTTTTGGCGGGAACTGAAAGGAGACGTTCTGCTGTGCCGTTTTATTTTCTAAAAATGTGTATAATTTCTCTAAAATGAACAATAGTTGCAGGATATTGATAGTTTTTGAGCAGAAATTATGTGTTTTTGTGAGAAATGTGAACTGTATAGTCAGATGTGATCTTTCGAGTTTTCACAAGAACTCCATTGAATGGCGTCGGTTGTAGACTGCAATACAACTGCGTTACATACGAAGACCTATTAATTAACATGTTTCCGACTGAAAGACTGATTCTATGGTCATGAATAAATTAATAAAAAAAAAAATTTGACCTTGACAGCCTGGACAGTATAAGAATTATCATATTAGGATGATGTGCGAACTTATATTTAGATATTAATCATATTAAGGTTTTGTCTCAGAGAGACATTACCCACAAAAATATGCGATATAAAATGAAGTTATAGAGGGCGAATCTAGTTAACCTAGTTCGTCTGTTCCGTTTGTCTGTATAGTAAGACATCCCTCAAAGAGTGTTGATCTTATACTATATATTAAAGTGTAGCCTGTAACAGAAACGTACAGCGACATCTAGTGACAAAAGTACTTAACTTACTACTAGAGTTTTCGCGACTTGTATACATAATGAAACTACGTATAACGGTTTTAAGCGCGGTAATTTACTGATTTTGGTTTATCCGACGTTTCGGCCGCTTTTTAGTGGCCGTGCAACCAAACCAACTCGACTGATAACTTCTTTTATTTTTTTCCTTCCACCCATTTTAATATTATATAAAAAATTTTGAACTACGCATGTTCGCTGAAGAGTTTCTTGCGCTGCTTCTTCTCTTCAAGCCATAACATGTTGCGAAGCGGTGGTAAATTAGATTAGGCTCTTGGACTATACTATAGTCAACTGTTTATAGTCTATAGAAGTTTCACTTCAAAAATTGTATATTTAAACGCTACCAAAATTTTAATGTTTCGCTTATAAAGTGAGAGTGGTGTGCCACGGCCGTGCCATTGGAATTAACAGACTACCGAAATAAGGCAAAGCCGATACGATACCTATTACTGTCTAGCGATTTTGACGGGATAGTAAAGGCAGCAGAATTAGACAGTGCTAATTAATAATAACTAATAATAAGGTTTAATCTCTTGGACAAACCTCTCAAAAATACGCGATCAAAAGTCGCGGGGTAAACTCTAGTCTTAACCTAGTAACTCTGTCTGTCTGAACTAATAAACATTCCTCAGAGTGTTGAATTTATAGTATATATCAAAAAGCAGCATGTAACAGCAACGTACAGCGACATCTAGTTACAAAAGTACTTAAATTCTTATCAGAGAATAATTTTTGAAAACAATGCAGACTTTTAAATCGATGGAAATTCAAAAAATTCTTAAGGCTTGTACCGACGCCAACAGCCTTGAGATATTTTCCGTACTGAGTTATTATATGATAATACATAAACCGCGATCTTTCTTAGATGCATTATTATTAATATATGAACAAAATAATCTAGTATTTTAATAATAACTAGCCGGCCCGTGTCCACTTCGCTGGGCATCAGAAAAAAAAACATATATAGTAGTTGAAATATATAAGGCTACTACAATTAATAATTAATGATTATAAGGATAAATTTGGATTTTTTTTTTTACTGATGGCTGCAATGCTGTTTATGCAGTGATTTTGCCAATGTCGTGTGAAACGAAAAGCCAGGTGGAAAAAAATGTCTAAATTAAAAACAATTTGGCCGGTAAATTAAAAAGAAAAAAAATTCTGCACACCTAATACAATATAAAAAACATATTAACTACAAACATACTTAAAACAAAACATAAGAGCAAAGGACAAAACTAAATAATAACTAACTTCAAAACTTTGGATTTTTTTAGATAGTTGGACAATATCATAGACATCCGTCAAGTCGCCTTACGTGACATCACATTCTCTTTATATTCATAAACGTTGGTAGAGGTTAGCCCTGAAGAAAGAAACCTCCGTGCTCCACATATTATTAACCACAATCGAATAACTACTAAGATGACCTAGTATCATTTGTGGCAGGGCGCGTTCTATGTCGCAACGATTAATTGATCGTTGGACGACTGTCTACTCTATCTGTTCCCATTATGACGATTGTTTGTCGTCAACATTTTTTATTGTTTCGCGACTATCGTATCTAGCTGTCCCATTGGATCGCGACATATTGTCGTTTACACATCATTAGCGAGGGGAAAGAGAAAATACGTGTAAATGACGAGACGATATTTTTATCGTGGCTACGATAGATTGGCCGTCACGATTTAGTCGTTACGACTTTTTATCGTTTTACGACTGTCATGCTAGTCGTTCCCACTGTCATGACAATTTGTCGTCACTACAAAAAATGTCGTAGACGGCAGTAAATCCTGTCGTTCTAAATGTGAACACCTCCATTTAAACATATAAGTGACGACACTACACGATTATCTGTTGTCGCGACAAAGTGGGAACGCGCCCTAAGCCAGCGGGAGCGCGCAAAGAAGGCAACGTCGGTGAGGACTCTCTCGATTCACTGCGTTGCTATATCGTCGGAATAAAAACGTGTGCCTTACTGTCCTTTGATATAATTCGTGATGTGTAATCGATAACCATCCCTTGACTTTCATTAGCTAAACGATCGATACTACACCATCTTTATTGCTTCTGTTACAACCTAGGCACCGACAAAGACAAATTCCAGGTAAAAATTTATAGAAGCACATTTATTACCTGTCGGCATTTGAACTAATTGTAATCTTTTATGATCGTCTTCTTTTGCTCACTTATTTATTGGCACACGTTTCTAATTATTGTGAAGAATAGCCTATTGTCCCATTGTCAACCATTGTACTCATTAGCATCATTAGCCAGGTGTTGCGGATTAATTTTTATTTGTGTAGTATAAAACGACGGCCTGATGGAGAGAGGGGGCAGTTGAGCGACGACTACGATACGGATGACTTGTGTACAATCGGAAATCTAATAGTGACGGACTTTGCGCATTTTATTGAATTACGACTTCTACATTACATTTGGATTTGTTGTATTCGGTTATATTTGTACTTGTGTCATACGTGTTTGTATAGTTCTAATAAACTCCATAATAATTCCAACGGCATTTTAATTCGTGTCTCGCAACTCGTGACATTTCCCACATACCACTATCCATGCTTGGTTTCCCTATACGGGTTGTGAAGGGCGGGCGGCAACCGCTATATACTTAAAACCATAATTACCTGTATCATTTATGGATAGATGGATAGCGCGAAATGGAGTAGAAAAAGTAGAATAGCGGACCCTAGGGGTTGGAGTGAACGCTCCGCATGCAACCAGGATTTAACGCTCGGAAGATGATGATGATGATGAATAGAGAATTTATGTAGCTTTATACGTTTCTTTCAGTCTGTTCTGCGGTCTTCAAAGGTGTCTCCATGATGGTAGACCTGAGCTGGTCTTCTTGGCATTATGCCGAAGAAATTTCATCAGCAACAGGTACGATTATGAGAGTTTTTGGCGATGATGAATTGTGAAATTTTAGTTTTAAATAGGTTAGGCCCGTCACTTAATTCACGCTTGAATTTCCCGCGGGATTTCCGGGACACAAAGTACCGCAGGATTGAAAAAAGAATGAAGCTATCGTTTAATGGTTGGTTTCTATATCGTACCGCCGTTCATTTGCCTAACTATCGGTTATAAATTAACATAAGCTCATTACAAATAATGTCAAAATTCAATCTATTGTTACATGCCGACAAAGTGAATGCACACCTAATTTATTACTATTCCCGCATGTGGACTTATTTTGTTTACTCCGTGTTTAAAAATTGCAATTAGACAATAGCCTATTGTTATTGTACTTGTTGATTCCCGCAGGAGTGCAGATTACGGTTTCTCAGAAACTTCAGTCCACGCGGTCTATTGTTGTATTGTATAGTTTAGTATAAAACGATGCCCAAGTTCAGTCAAGCGACGATTACGATACGAGTAAGTCGTGTGTAGTACATTCGATAAGCGATATAGTGACGGACTTTGCGCGTGTTATTGGATCCGGCAGTTTGTACTGGCTGTATCCAGTTATATTTGTACCTGTGGTATAGTGTTTGTATAGTTCTAATTAATTCTAAAGTAATTACAACGGCATTTTAATTCGAGTCCTGTACCTCGTAACACTATCTAATGTAATTTATCTCTAATAAAATCATTTTTTTCTTTCTTTCTTCTCACGTTACATCATCAGGTGTGCCTCTGATTCGTATGGAGTTGGGCTCCCAGCAGCTCGTGAAGGCCATTGATGATTATTTGGAGTCCAGGAACGCTACAGACGCGGCCATCATCGTTGAAAGTGAAGCAGGTAGGTAAAAACAAAAATACATTTTATTTTTTTCATAATGAACATGTCATAATATTTTGAAATATTTGTATTTTTTTATTTGTCAATTTGTTATTATTATATTTGTGTGTCTTTCAAGACCACAGACCATGGGAAGGCCAAGACGTAGAGGCCCCTTGACAAATTTAATGTAAATGTGGTGTGACACTGACCGGCGATTATCCCTGTCTACACCATATAATGCACCTAAGGACAAGCCCCGGCCAGTGTAGGGCTATTGTGGGAAATGAGGACAAAAAGTACCAGGCTATTGGGATGAATTGCTAATGGAACTAGAGATTTGGGACTATGGGGAATATGGCGTCTGCCCGTCGCAATGTTCAAGTAACATAGAAAAATGGGCAGACGGTGTCTCGTCACTCCCTGCATGGTTCCCTAAAAGTGCCATAGAAGACAGGGGCAACATGGGTGTGAGTGGCCAAGGGGTGTAGAGAGGTGGGCTGCAGGTTCATCGAAGCTACTTCTGATGTTAGGCCATTTATCACTTCCACCCCTGGAGCTTGAGTCTTAGGGCGTGGAACGGCGGCGCGTACAGCGGCGCGTTGTTTTGAGCGTGCACGCTCGACTACTGAACATATGGATTTCTCTAGTGTAGTTAAGCGGCGTGATTCGTGTTTTAGCGTTTTAACGAGCGTTACTTAATAACTGATACTTTGTTCAGTGTGTCAAGATTTGCCAGTACTAGAAGTGGTGTGTTCGTAGCTATCTCATTCCATTTCTTCTTTGACACAATCCTATTTTTGAACAATGGCTGACTGGACAGCCATAACTCCGGCCGTGTATGCTCTTCGCTAATTATCATTAGGAACGACATTATGTTGACCCCAGAATACGTGCAAAAGTTGATTTCGCAACCTTACCGAACATTGTTTTTGACGGCACTTATATTCCATTGAGTGACACTGTAAAAAATCTGGGTGTAGTCATCGATAGTAACCTGTCTTGGAAGTCTCACCTCTCCGAATTAAGTCGGAGAGTTTTTCTGTCTTCTAGATCCCTGAGAAGGCTGAGAAATTTTCTGCCTCCTGCCAACAAAATTATGCTTGCACAGTTTCTTTTGTTACCCATTTTAGATTATGCTGACGCCTGCTATCTTGACTTAACCATAGAACAGCTATATAAACTTGAGCGACTTCAGAATTTTTGTATTAGGTTCATATTTGGCTTGCGAAAATATGACCATGTTTCTGAATTTCGTGAAAAACTCAAGTGGCTCCCTATTCGCTTTCGCCGGAATACTCACATTCTCACATTACTTTATAACATATTATTTATTCCTAGTAGTCCTCCCTACCTTAAGGAACGTTTTGATTTCCATCGCCTTTCTACTTCCCATAATTTGCGCACTCATACGTATCGTAAACTCACTACGCCTGCACACACTTCATCCTTTTATGATAACTCTTTCACAGTGCAGGCTGTCAAACTCTGGAATGCGCTGCCTCTTACTGTCAGAGAGGCCAAATCCTCGCATACATTTAAGAACGCACTCAGAAAACACTACTTTTCTTTAAACAATTATGTCTAATTCTAATATTATAGACTATTTAATATATAAGTACACACGTACAGTTCGTTATTTCAAATAAACCAGTGATTCTCAATCGTCTTGTGTAACCCACTGTGCTGTGTATCAACTCATTATACCATGGTTGTTTGCGCAAGATGTGGCGATGATGCGTCTGAAGCCATCCAATGTTCTGTGTGTCTCCATTTCTTCGATTTTGCGTGCTCCGGGATAACAGAAAAGGGTTATCGTAAGCTTGGTGATCGCCAAGCTACTTGGAGGTGTGCAAACTGTAAGAGTGCTGGAGCTCATTTAATTACTACCTCTTCTTCAGCGAATTCTCCAACTGTGTCTCTTGACTCCGTTATGCGTGAGCTGATGAACATCAATTTGAAGCTGGCTCCACTGTCAACTTTGGAGTCTGAGGTGCAATCTCTGCGTAAAGAACTGAGTGATCTGAAGTCTTTGGCTTTAGAGCTTCCTGTCAAAATCCAAACTTTGGAGGAAAGAATTTTAAAGGTTGAAAAAGCTCAAGGGGACTCTATAGAGTTGACCAAATTAGTTCACAAACTTGAAGCTGACCAACACGCGTCTGAGCAATGGTTACGAAGTAACAACATCGAAATTAAAGGCGTGCCACTGAGGGACCGTGAAAACCTATTTGATGTAATTACCAAGATCGGAACGAGTATCTCCTACCCAATTGAAAAGCAAAAAATTAACTTTATTCACAGAGTGCCCACTCAGCAGCCTGGTATAAAAAACATAATCGTTTGCTTCATTAACAAGTATGTGAAAGAGGATTTTATCAGTGCTGCTCGTCTGCGCAAAGATCCTCTAACACCGAATGACATTGGCTTAAATGGAGCCGGAAGAATTTTTGTTAACGACCATCTCACTACCAGAAACAAAACGCTATTGTCTAAGGCCAAGGCACTTGCTAAAGAACATAATTATCAATTTATTTGGGTAAAAAACATGAAAATATTCGTTCGAAAAAACAACACTACAAGAAGTTTTGTAGTGATGACCGATTTAGATTTAAAAAAAATTTGTTAATATTTCCAGACTTTTTTCAATTGTTTACATTACTTAAAACGTACATTTTTATTTGTAAACCAACATATTTTCACAAAAGGTTGAGAACCTTAGCCACTAAACTGTTGCAACCGAGTATCTTTTGTTTGCTTGACCAACTTTCCTTTGTTAAAAAATGCTCAAATACTTTTTACTATTATGCTAACGACCACACGTCACTAATCCGCCTTTTGTTATCGAAGTCAGTATTATTGCCCGGGCCTATTGTCTCAACTTACATTTTATTTATTTTCAATGATTTATGTTCTGTAGCTGTCAAAGATGACATATACAATATTATGAATATATCGTGTGAACTTGTGTTGACGTCTTGGTTGGTGTTAGTGTGTAATGATCTTCGGGCCGTTTCTATGATGCACACACACGCATCATTTCGTTGCGATAATTATTTATTTTACTTTACGATGAATGTCTATCACAAGTGTTTACTGATAAAGTCTTTGTTTATTGTTGATAATGGGAAAAATACTACAGCATCCATTAGTTTTTTTAGTCTTATATATTATTATGATATTTTACATTATTCATCTCAACAAGCTCACTGGTTCAGATTATTTCAGACGGAATATTCAAGTGATATTATACTATTATGTGCTCTTATTTCTGTTCATTGTTTTTTAAGTAGCATAAATAATTACCAATGGCACCATTAATTATTTACTACCAGAATGTACGAGGGCTGCGGACTAAGACTGAGGAATTCTTTAGAAATTTGTCTATAAACAATTACGATATAATTACCTTAACAGAAACATGGTTGATGGATGACATTCTTTCAAGTGAATTATTTGATGACCGTTATTTAGTCTGGCGGCGGGATCGCGACTATTCCTCTATGGGGCAGACGCGAGGTGGCGGTGTTCTCATAGCGATCCGTCGTGACCTTTCAGCTGTTGAAAACGTCCATTGGCGATCTAGTGCAGAAGATAAATGGGTATCATTGTCAGTGAAGCAAAGTCATGACAACTCTGTTGTTCGCATTCACATATGTACGCTATATCTCTGCAACCAAAGTGTCGGTAATAACTTCTCGATGCAGTTGGATGCTTTTCTTAACAATTTATCAGAGCTAATCTATGCTCACCCAATGGACAAATTTATAATAGCAGGCGACTTCAATATGAGCGCTATTACATGGTCACCCTCAACAGATGGATTATTACCCTCGTCACCCCCTTCTAATATGTTTTGTACTTTTATCGATACCCTTAGTTTATGTAATCTTACTCAGTTCAATTTCATTGTTAATAAGTATGGCAAAATACTTGATCTAGTTCTTTCCAACGACTCTCTTTTACTCAATTCTTGCTCAGATCCTTTAGTCCCGGAAGATTCTTACCATCCATCCTTGGTTTATTATCTTGATGTTGCTTTTACTAACAAGCTAACGTCACCAAGTCGTATTGTATTTCAGTATGCAAAGGGTAACTACGAGAGCCTCTGCGCCGACCTGGCGACCATCGATTGGAAGAGTATATTAAACAGTGGGAATGTTGATGAAGCTGTGGGAACATTCTATAAGACTTTATACGATATCAGAGATGCCCATATTCCACAGCGACGTAAGATAGACAGCAAATTTCCTCGTTGGTACAACATTGCTCTTATCAAGTTAATTAAGGAAAAACATAAATATTTTATCAAATATAAGGTTTATGGCAATTTGCGCGATCTGGTCACATTTCAACTTCTACGAGATCGAGTCAATGAAGTTGAGAAAAATTGTTATAAAACATACATAGACAAAATTGAATCTTCCATCAATCTCGATCCTAAATTATTTTGGTCATACATTAAAAGTAAGCGAACTAACTCCAACTATCCTTCGACTATGTCTTATATAGACACAACTTGCGACACGGGTCTAGGAATATGTGAACTTTTCTCTAATTATTTCAAATCTACTTTTCTTAATTCATGTCACTCGAACACTTCATTAATCGATCCCTTTTCACCTCGCTATCCTGACTCCTCATGTGATATAAATTCTATTAAAATTGATCCTGCGATTGTTCGCAAGCATTTAAAATCTCTCGAGTTGAACAAATCTCCTGGGTCAGATCACCTCCCAGCATATTTTATTGTAAAATGTGCTGATCAGTTAACACACCCAATATCTATTCTATTTCAACGCTCTTTAAGTGAAGGTATTGTACCGTTAGTTTGGAAATCGGCATTTATCTCACCCATCCATAAAAAAGGGGCCAAAGACAAAGTAGAAAACTATAGGCCAATTTCCAAGCTTTGTTTAATCGCCAAGATCCTTGAGCGAATAGTTTACAATCAACTATATAAAACTTTGCAACCACATCTCAGCCCTCATCAGCACGGTTTCTTAAAAGGTAGATCTACCGTCACTAATCTTATGCTATTTACCGATTACGTATCTGACAGTTTGGACAGTGTTGTACAATGCGATGCTATTTACACAGATTTTAGCAAAGCTTTTGACAGAATTGACCACATTATATTGTTAGAGAAACTTCTTGTATTAGGTATTAGAGGAGACTTATACCGCTGGTTTTCTTCCTATGTTGCCAATAGGTCCCAAGCAGTTGTTCTTTGTGGTTTCACTTCTTCGTGGATTGAGATCCCGTCAGGAGTCCCTCAAGGATCGCTTTTGGGTCCCCTACTATTTGTTCTATTTATTAACGATATTTATACCTGTATGCATCATTCTGAATTTCAGCTATTTGCTGACGATATGAAAATTTACAAGTCCATCACTACTTTAGCTGATGCATCACACCTTCAGGATGATATCATACGTGTATCCGATTATTGTAAACGTAATAAATTAGACTTAAATATATCCAAATGTTCTGTAATTACGTTTACCCGAAAAAGTACGACTATTAATTACCCATATAGTATTAACAATGAGCCTCTAACCAGAGTTACAGGAATACGTGACCTTGGTTTGTACTTAGATAGTCGTCTTACTTATGATCACCATATTGATCATATTGCCAAAAAAGCTTCATCGTCTTTGGGTTTCCTCATTCGCAACGGTAGCTCGTTTAAGGCAATGAAAACCCTCAAAGTTCTTTATTGTGCTTTTGTCCGCAGTCACCTCGAATACGCTAGTCAAATTTGGAATCCATATTACGAAATACATTCCACAAGACTAGAAAGCATTCAAAAAAAATTCACAAGGTTTATAAATTTCAAATTTAAATTACCACAGAAAAGTTACATTGAACGCTGTACTTTATTTCGCCTTTTGCCTCTCAAAACTAGGAGAAAAATTGCTGATTTACGTTTCTTGGTTAAAATTGCGCAATCCAAAATTGATTGTGCTAATCTCATTGAGAAACTACATTTGTATGTTCCTCCTTCTAATGTTCGCCCTAGGAAATTATTACACACACCATTGACGCGCACAGCTTACCGACGTAATTCGTTCTGTATCAGAACAGCAAACGAATTTAATAAGTTAAGTAAGTTGGAAGATATAGACTTAGACTTATTTACTAATAGTGTAGCATTGTTTAGCGCAAAGTTGGTCAAATTCTATTCAAACTCGGATTTATCAATTTAAGTACCTACCTTATATTTATGTACATTTTATTATTGTTTCTTTGTATAATTTTCTTTCTTTTTTTTTCACTTCTTAGTTTTACTGTTATCTGTGGAGGCTTATTAATAGCTTCTCTAAATTTATCTTATTTTTAGTTATTATTAATGACAGCTGTTAGCCCCCCAAATAAAATAAAATAAAAAATAAAATAAAATAAAATAAGTATGATACGTATGTATGTATTTAATTTATAAAGTAGTTTAAGTATGTTTATTTTATTTATAAGCTATGTAGTTTAAGTATGTTTATTTATGATATTTAATGATTTGCACCACCTACATCGCCAGATTAGATTAAGTTATTCCTTAAGTTAGGTTGCCTGGAAGAGATTGCTTTCAGCGATAAGGCCGCCTTTTGTCTCTACCTTGACATTATTGTTATTGTATATTTTGAAATTGTATATTTGGTGAGCAATAAAGTGTTATCTATCTATCTATCTATCTATTTTGACATTAATCCTATCCCGGAAGGATCGCATTCGTAGATTAAACAAAGCAAACAACAACAATTATACATGAATATCTCGTAATATCGTTCCTTTGACGTGATGACACTTGCCCTTGAATGGCGGCTTGCGGTTGGTCAACGTACTTGGACGTCTCGTGCACGCTGAACACGACGCTGCACGCCCCGCCGTTCCGAATCTGCGGCCTTAGATAGGGGCAACATATATACATAACTTTCTATGACACAGTCTGTTCTGTGACTTCGTTTGAAAGGGTGATTTTCTTCATTCACAGATGTGGACAAAACCCTTTACAAATTACTCGGTAACTCCAACATTCGGATATGGGTGAACCCTGGCTTGAGTCGCGACTCTTCGAAGATGCTGAAGAGCATGCGACCTGAACCCAGTTTCCATGTGCTGGTGGGAGAAAGTGGGTTTGTTATGGAGACATATAAAAGGGTAAGAGATTCTCTCTCCATATTCTTTTTTTCTTACAGATTATTTGAAAATTAGCGGCCATGTACGAGTCATAAAAAGAAGAGAAGAGAAAAAAAAATGAGTTTGCTTTTTAGCTCCTCTTGAAGTCGGCTTCTTTTTTGTTAGAATTTTGGATCAATATATATTTCGGTAAACGCCCTCTCTGCTCATGGTAATACCACTTTTTTCCTACTATTGTTCTGCTGCCACGATATCGAGACGATATTGTGGATAGTAGAATATACATTTTTGACACTATGGCAAAAGAATCGTACGTTGAATATCTAAATGTTTGCTTGCTCACTTAAAGGCGCTGCAATCATGTTCTAGGTTTTTAATTTTCTAGCCAGGACAATGTCTGCCGCACTCGATAATTAATATCATGCTTTAGAACAGTGTTTTTCAACCTGTAGGTGGCGATCCCTAGGGGGGTCGCAGAGCCTTGCCCGAGGGGTCGCTGGCAAAAGGGAAAAGGAAATTTAATTTTCTACCTCGTGCTTAACTATTTTCTAAGCTCAACAGCTTTTAGCAGAATATAAGGCCCCAATAATGAATATAGTAACAAAATGGAGAAAAAAACCTAGTCTTTTAAATTACTAACTTTTTGTGTGTCTATGACCCAAGGAGGTCGCCAAAATTTTTGAACCTGTAAAGGGGTCGCGTATTCAAAAAAATTTAAAACCATTTCTTTAGATATATGTTTAACATTATAAATATTGACAATATTTCTATCAATACAGGCAGTTAAAGAGAAGCTAGTACGCCGAAGTTATAGATGGAATCTGGTATTGACAGACTACAGGATTATAGATACAACCCAACTGGTCCTACCCACAGTAATATTGCAAGCCGATCCCTCAGAATGTTGTCGTATTATGGGAGTGAAAGAGTGTACATGCCCTGGAGATTTACAGGTACACATATGTGTTTGGGCCACCTCGTACTTTTCCCTGATTCAAAGAAAGGTGGATAAACGTGCTTCAGTATTGTTGTCACCGCCGTCCCCCCCGCACCTCACCGCGGCTGCCTGCACGCGCTACTTAAACACATTATTGCACCCCGCGACGTGCTCCGCGGCTAATATCAACTTGCACTGTACGGGCCGTTCATTCCATTCGTTCACTCCTTCCCGTTCCGTATTAAAAATCTCCCCCCTCTACCCCGCTACCGCACCAAAAAAAAAGACGTTGCAAGTCTCGCTCGCTACGCACGCACTCCTACTAAAAAGTTTCAATTCAAAATATTCAAATAATTACTCGAAATCAATCCATCCGCGCCGCGACGTGTGTAAATATTAATATATATTTTTAAACTAGAAGATGTGAGAGAGTGTTATACTGGTGCCTGCTCATCAAGCTATCGAAGGACACGAACAATTTGTGCAAGGTGCGTACCCTTTTATCTCACATCTTCTCTGGTCCCTCGATCCGCATCCTTCTCCAACTCTATCGCCCTCGAGCCTTACAAATCTCCTCTATTTATATATCTATTTTTCACACGCAGATTTACTATATATTTAGTATATTTTTACATTTTATTACATACGGCGCGGCCGCCATTTTATTCACTCGCATACCTTTATAACGCTAACCGCTACACTCAATTCTTATACTCATATTTCAATTTATCTCAATTCATTATACGCATACTCTTATTTACACTTTATTTATTATTATATATTTCACACGCAAACACTCTTCCTCTAAACACTCACTCTATTGTCGATAACAATGGCAGAGAAAGACTTACGACGCAAGGTTACCCTTTTGGAATCGAAGAAAGAAGCTTTGTTCCAAAGAATACAAGAGTTGTATGATCTATCTCAACAAGTTACAACTGACACAGCGCTTGAAACATTATTTTTAGCCCGTTTCCAGTCTTTAGAAAAGACTAGGCTAGACTTTTTAGATACCATCGATACTCTAAACTTACATTATTTAAAGTTAGATGAGGACGCTAAACCTTCATACGCTGAAATTAACGCATTTGATGATTTATATTGTGTGATCATTGCTACCGAAAAGGCAATATCTAAAAGCCGTGAGAACTCTGCGCGTGATACACACAATCTCTCTAAAAAATTACCGCCACTTGAATTAGCCTCCTTTGACGGCACACCCACTAAATGGCCTGTGTTTTACGAAAACTTCAAATCGCTAATCCATGATAACCCTACGCTCACTACGGCTGAAAAAGCACAATATTTAGTAGGAAAACTATCTCGCAATGCTCTGACGGTTTGTTCAGGTGTTCCACCAACTGGTGAGAACTACCACATTATTTGGAATGCACTAATTGATAAATATCATGACGTTCGAGTACAAGCCTCACAGTATTTTGAACAAATGCTTAACTTTAAATCGCAATCTTTAGAAACCTTCCTAGAACAATTTTGTTCAGCTGAGGCAGCTTTACGACGCCTGGAGATTGAAGATCTCTCAGACTTCATTATCACGCATATTGCGCTTAATAAACTTGATAAAAACACTGTTACTTTATTTGAGCAGTCTCAGAGGAATATGAAAATACCTTCGTTTAATTCTCTAAAACAGTTCATAAAAGAGCAAAGTCGAATGCACTCTTTACGCACAACATTTACGCAAAACAAACCTAGTTACATTCCAAATAAACCTAACATTACTCAGTCCAAACCTAATCACACACATTCATACTTTATTAATACTGCTAACAAAAACCTTTCGCAAAACGCTAATTCTCCACCTCACTTCAATCGAAACAGTCAAACACAATTTAACTCAAACATTCCCAAATTTTGTCCAATATGTAAAATGTCTCCCGCTCATGCTCTATACAAATGCACTCATTTCCTATCTCAAAACATACAAACTCGCAGTACACTCGTCACTAAATACAACTTTTGTCAAAACTGTTTAGGTTTTCATAACATTAAACAATGCAAATCACAAAATCGCTGCTCAATTTGTCAACGCAAACATCACACATTTATACACATTGATTATTCGCACACTGATAACAATAATTCTAATACTTATAATTGTGGCATACAAAATACAACATCCGCGGACATGTCTGCCCATCCCGTAACATCGCAACAAATAAGTTCAAGATGTCGCCCGATCTCGCCGAGTACGGCGGCGCACGCACATTCGTCGCCGCCCGAATCTTCCGCGCCGCTTACACCCTCAGCACGCACGCATCATATTTCTCATTCGACGCCGCCGGTTCCGTTCACTCAGTGCAACACGCATTCATCTACTCATTCACAGGTCGCTAGCGCAGATAACTTACAAACGAAATATGAAAGAAACAACTTATCGCTCTCTGCTACAACCTACCCGCAATACAATAATTCTACCGTGTTATTGCCTACCGCTTCTGTATATGCGTACGATACTTATAGAAATCGTCATAAGTTGCGTGTATTTCTTGACACGGGATCTATGACTAACTTTATAACGCAAGATTGTTGTAATCGACTTAATTTAAAAATCAATTATTCTCCTTTATTAATTAAAGGAATAGGGCGTTCGGAAAGTATTTCGCAAGGTTTTGTCAATTTAACTTTTCAGTCTCGTTTCAATACGCGATTCAAGTACACAGTGTTAGCCCGCGTTATTGACACTATCACAGACTATTTACCGAACGCACCGATTTGTTTATCTCAGGCAACGCATTTACAAGATTTGCCCATGGCAGATGAAGATTTTTACACGCCTGCATGCGTTGACTGTTTGCTAGGCAATGAAGTATTCCCATTTTTATTAGGCAAAAATAAAATATGTTCTCCGCAATCCTCCATCGTAGGTGTTGAAACTACACTAGGCTACGTCGCAATGGGTCGAGCTCAGTGTGTTGTCCCGCGTTCGCAACCAAAGCAACGTATTAAAACATTTATTCGTAATATTCAAACACCTCCTTTAGATTTTTAACGAAAGCTCCAACGAAACCGCTTCCGGAAAAAACGCAATTAACTTTTTACGAGTCTAAATTAAAACTAATATTTTCGAAGTTTTCATTCATTTAATCGTTCTAATTTATTTAATTTAATCGCTCTAATTTATTTTGATTTAATTGCTCTAATTTATTTAATTAATCGCTATACAATTACTCTACTCGCTAATTCATAAAAAAAAAAAATATAGCATTTTTGTGTAAAATTAAATCCGTCTCATCAATCTTTTCAACGCATTTTATTTAGATTTGATTCAGAGTCCGCGATCGATACCTATCTATTTAATAGGGTTTCTTTCGGTGTTTCAAGCTCGCCTTATCTCGCTATGCGCGTCGTACGGCAACTTGCTGCTGACGAACGCGACAAATACCCAATCGCCGCTAGTGAAGCCACAACTCGAATGTACATGGACGTCTATGTATCGTCCATGGACGGCCTGTTCGACGCTGAACAGGCATATAACTAAATGGTTAATAAGTTCTTGGCCGGTGGTTTCAAATTAGTGAAGTGGATCTCAAATAGCTCGGAACTTATGAATAAAATCCCTAACTCACATAAAAATACCCAACTTGTAGATTTTGATACTGACTCTAACGCCTGCACTAAAATTATAGGCATGCAATGGCAGCCTAAAGAAGATATTTTTCTTTATAAAACTTGTACTATTGATGAAGGTCAATGTACAAAGCGCAAAATCTTGTCCGCTACTGCTCGTTTATTTGACCCCTTGGGCATTTTAGGCCCTGTAACCGCCTTTATGAAATTGTTAGTACAGGAGTGTTGGCAACGTGAATTATCATGGGATGAGGCCGTCCCTTATTCCATTGAACGGAAGTGGACCCAGTTCAAAAACGAACTTACGTATTTATCGCTAGTAAAAATACCGCGCCATATAGGTATAATCGCAGGTTGTCACGTGTCGTTAGTGGGCTTTGCTGACGCTAGCGAAAAATGTTATGGCGCAGTTGTATATATACGCGTTAGCCCAGACTCACGTTCGCCTGGAGTTGTTAAACTACTCACCTCAAAATCGCGAATCGCTCCGCTTAAGAAAATCTCGCTCGCTCGTCTTGAATTGTGCGCTGCGCTTCTTTTAGCCAACCTTACCACTTCAGTCCGCGACATTATATCTCAACGTTACCCTATTAGTTCTATTCACGCTTTTTCTGATTCCACTGTCAGTTTGTCGTGGATTCATTCACCCGCCTTTAAATTCCACACTTTTGTAGCCAATAGGATAACAGAATTGAACTCTAAACTCCCCTCCGATCACTGGTATCATGTCGGCGGTGATGAAAACCCCGCGGACGTGCTATCACGACCTGTGACACCCAAACTCTTAATAAACTTATCGCTTTGGTATCACGGACCCAGTTGGGTTTCCCACCCGCTTTCGCAGTGGCCTATTAAGCCAGTCCAAGTCATTTCTAATGACGAAAATTTATTAGAAATGAAAACTATAGCATTAGTTTCCAACGTAGATATATCGGAAACACACATTCTCGATCAATTAATAAAACGCATTTCATCTTATAGAATACTATTACGCGCAACGGTTTATGTTTTACGCATCGCAAAAATATTACGCTCAACATACGCCATTAGATTTAGATTACGCTGAACTCTTTCTTATACACCATATACAACATACATTTTTTGCTCAAGATATACACGCTATTAAAAATAATAAACGCATCTCTAAAGCGCTTCTCAAACTCAACCCATTTATCGACTCCGATAATATTATTCGCGTCGGAGGTCGACTTAAAAACTCAAACCTCAATTTTGAACAAAAAAAACCCCATTGCACTGTCTTTAAACATTGCTTAATTCGGTTAATTTTGACTATTTTTCATGTATCTAATTAGATACTGGTCCTTCATTTCAACGCGAGATGTGGAACACGCTGACCGAACCCGTGGAGTTAGGCTTGGTAGTGGTTATCAAAGATAATATAGATAAAGATAAAGATAATAACACGCATCCTATATTTTGGCCGTTAGGAGTAATCGAAGAAGTCTACCACGGCAAAGATAATGTTACACGCACTGTCAAAGTTCGCACTAATAGTGGTAGTTACATTCGTCCTGTGGTCAAAGTCTGTCCTCTATCATCGCAATGAAACACTCACATATATCGCTTATTTATATATTTATTACTCTATACTTTTATCTCACGCTATGTAATGTATAAATACGTATAATATGTATTTACATAACGCTATTATTATTTAATATATTCACTCTATTTCTAGAGGATAACCTCTAGGCCGGGGGAGATGTACGGGCCGTTCATTCCATTCGTTCACTCCTTCCCGTTCCGTATTAAAAATCTCCCCCCTCTACCCCGCTACCGCACCAAAAAAAAAGACGTTGCAAGTCTCGCTCGCTACGCACGCACTCCTACTAAAAAGTTTCAATTCAAAATATTCAAATAATTACTCGAAATCAATCCATCCGCGCCGCGACGTGTGTAAATATTAATATATATTTTTAAACTAGAAGATGTGAGAGAGTGTTATACTGGTGCCTGCTCATCAAGCTATCGAAGGACACGAACAATTTGTGCAAGGTGCGTACCCTTTTATCTCACATGCACAAAAAAAGCCTGTGTCGTGCGAGACTTATTATCCGTGCAGGATCGGAGAAAAAATACAATTTCCTGCGGCCGGGCGGCCTGTCGTAAGAGGCGACAAAACAACCCACAGTCAGGTGGTAGGGCATTTGTCCGACTGCACGGCTACCAGCCCTGGTCTAGAGTATGCCGCCATAACAACTTTGTGTTGTGTTCCAGCTTTAGTGATCAGGTTCCAGTCTCTCTTAAGAAAGCAGCAGCGTATTTGTGGCACCTTTGGTGTTGCAAATGTCCATAGGCGATGGTAACCGCTTTCCATCAAGTGGCCCGTCTGCCTGCTGATCTCCTGCAATAAAAAAACTTATTTAATAAGACAAAAAAACATACTCTTTCTCTTTTTGCAGAGGACCCAAGAACTCTTAAACTCTCTACTCCAATACATAACAGAAGTTTATTTGAAACTGTCAAGTGATTTAACTTTCACTATTAAAATTAACTGCGATAACCTTCAAAGCAGTGATAATATGAATAACACGAAAGAAGTAATTTATAAGCAGTTTGCAGAAGATTGCGAGAGCAGTAATGAAACCCTCTTCTTTTGGGAGGAAGATAAGTGAGTATACTGTTACATGGCGGCAAAGAAGACACGCCTCCTTTCTGAGTTCTTTTGTTTACTTTGTGTTTAAAATTTGCAATTAAATAGCCTATTGTTGTTGTTTTCAACTTTGTTGGCCGTTTGCAGGAATAATTAATCAGGTAGATTACGTTTTCTTGGGAAAAATAAGCCCACGCAGTCGATTGTTGTATTAAACAGTTTACTATAAGACAATGGCCGAACGGAGGGCTGGGGCAGTCAAGCGAGGTATACGAGCAAGACGTACATTCGATAAGCGATATAGTGACAGACTTCGCACGTGTTATTGAATTGTGCAGTTTGTACTGGTTGCGTCCAGATATATCTGTACCTGTGTCATACGTGTTTGTATAGTTTTAATAAATTCTATAATCATTCCAACGGCATTTTAATTTGAGTCCTGTAGCTCGTAACAGTATATTATTTTTACAGACAAACTTTGTACTTAAGATCCCGTTTCATTTTATCTATATACAAGCCCGAGCAGGGTCTGGAGAAGATAGCAAGTTGGAATGCCGACGAGGATTACAGCCTCTTGCCTGGTGTGACTTTGGAACCTCTCAGGATGTTCTTCAGAATCGGAACTTCAGCTGTGAGTTCAAGAAGACAGATCCCTTTTATAATTACTACCTCCTAGTGCACGTACGGTGCTGAGAGGTGAGTACCGTCTTACTATAGGTCTAAATGGCGTTTCGTTTTCAGGCTGTACCATGGACGATGCACAAACTAGACCCGAATACTGGAGAACCAATGATCACAGAAGATGGACAGCCAGTATATGAAGGTTATTGCATAGACCTCATTGATAAAATTGCTGAGGTAAGTTCTAATATCAAGAAAAGAAGAATATTATGAAAGACTGTTACCACCGTCCTATTTCGTCACCACCTCCTTGCTTCCTTTTTTATTTTGCCTCATCTGTCGCTATGTAATGTGACATTGTCTACGTCCGACCGCTGATCGCGACCAAAGAGTACATTAAATATATAAAGAATCCCGACGTTGCTTCCGCGCAAACCTCGCCACGTTTTATGTTTCTTGCCGCATTTTATACCCGTTTTCATCAACCCGCATGTTGGAAGGTACCCACTGTACCGTTCCAGCATACCAGTATATATAAAGTACTCTGTGGTTCCAGCTGGTCAACTAATCGAAGGAATCGCAAGACGTATAAAGGAAGTGTGGCGACATTAGTGCCAACATCACAAGCAAGCATTTAAGCGCGAAACCAATATTAATCTGTACAAAGCAAAACATCGCGCCGTTTTATGACAGCGCGCCCACAATTTTTCGCGGCAATCCATTTGCCGCGAAACAGTCGAGAACCGAAGTTCATTTCGGGACACCTCGGCACAGTCCGACTATCGCCTTCAACACGAACGCACGACACGTGTTCATACGTTAGTTTTCGCGCTTGCTTGCTGTTTGCCTTCATACAAAAATCCTTCTGAACTGTAATGTAAAACATGAGAGTGAGTGTGTGATTAAACGTGTACGACGCAACTAATCTCTTTAATTTCTCCGTACACCGCTCAACGGCCACAACCAAACAACCATCATCTCACCAACCATCACACATCATCACCACCCCCTCAGAAGGTTCACGAGTTTTTTAATTTCGTGGCTGCATGAGGTTCACGAGCAAGAAATGCCTGCTGCTGCGAACCCCGCATCGTTCGTAGCGTGCCCATTGCGGCGACCTTATCCTGTAAGTCCTTTCCTTCTCTTTTATCCCCCTCCCGCCCGCGCCATCAAAGACAATAGTTCAGTAAACAACATAACTCTGCAAAGTTCTTAACTCTTAAAGAAGAAACTTATATAATATTTTCTTAAGTTTTCGCGACTTGTACACATAATAAAACTACGTTTTAACGGCTTTAAGCGCGGTAATTTATTTGGAAGGAAAAAATTTTTTTTTCCTTTGCACTCATTTTAATATTATATAAAAAAAATTTAGAACTAGGCATGTTTGCTGAAGAGTTTCTTGCGCCGCTTCTTCTCTTCAAGCCACAACATGTTGTGAAGCGGTGGTAAATTAGATTAGGCTCCCATAGAGTAAATAATATCCATAAACAAAATTAAAACTAAATAATTAAAATGAACAAGTTGGCGGTAGGCTGAATAAAAAAACTTTGACAATACACGTTCGACAAATGTCATCTTTGTCTTCCGTGACCACGGCAACTGAAAAGCGGCCGAAACGTCGAATAAACCTAAATAAAATAAATTACTGCGCTTAAAACCGTTAAAACATAGTTTTATTAAGAAACTTATAATCTGCTCTTTAGTCTTGACTAAATAGCAGGTTATAAGTTACTTCTCTCCTAATATACCAGTTTAGCCACGACCGTACCATTGATGACAAAGTATGGGATACCAAGTTAGAGCAAAGTGGAGAAATGTTATAAAAGTGTACTTCGGTCATCGAATTTAAAGGCATATTATTATCATTCCATATTGGAAAATAATATTATTCGTAAAAACATTTTGTAAACTTTTTAGGCTTTAGAATTCGACTACGAAATACTAACTCCAAAATCGGGTGGATTTGGGCAGAAGTTGCCAAATGGAAGTTGGGATGGGGTCGTTGGAGACTTAATGCACGGGGTGAGTAAAGTAATTAATATTAAATTTAATTTTCACTATAAATGGGAGTCTTATACTCAGTAGGTTGCAATTATTTTTATAGAATTTTTATTTAACAATAATGTTAACCTAGGTGCCGACAAATGACAAATTCACACCTGTATACCTGTACATATTTTATTACCTGTTCGGCATTTGGACTTCTTTTGTTTATTTTGTGTTAGATTTTGTGATAAGAAAAACAGTCCATTGTAAATTGTGATATTTTATGGCAGTCATTAGCCAGGTGTGATCTAAGAAATTCGGTCCACGCGGTCGGGCAGACATAATGGCATCTGTGCAGTACAAAGCAATGCCCCAATCGAGAGAGGGGGCAGGCGGGCCATAACCACAAGCGGAGCAAGACTTGTGTAGATTCGGTAATCTATTTGTCGACGGACTTTGCGCGTGTAATTGAATCGTGCTTTACGTTAGAACTGGTTGTGTTCAGTTATATATGTACCTGTGTTATGTGTGTTTGTGTAGTTCTAATAAACTCTATAGTAATTCTAAAGGCATTTTAATTCGAGTCCTGCAACTCGTAACATAATTATGTTTTAGGAAACTGATATGGCGGTAGCGGCGTTAACAATGACTGCGGAAAGAGAAGAGGTGATAGACTTCGTTGCTCCATATTTTGAACAAACTGGGATTTTGATTGGTAAGCAGTTTACAAATAAACACAGTCTTTATAAATAATGGAATATATAAATTAACAGTTAACACAGGCCTTGTCGATTAAGGAGTATATAAATGAGCACAGACTTTATAAATAAACAGATGTATAAATCAAACCAACATTTTAAATAAAGAAGTGAATAAATTAACACCATAGACCTATGTAATAGGGACGCGCCATATTGTTCTATACGTACTATTGCTTATATAAATAGCATCCATTTTGAAGGCACACACATAAACATATATCTATCTCGTTCTTACTCAGCACTGTAACTCGCAGGAAAACAATATAACAGTATTTCAGTGCGTACATAAAGTGAAACATATATATACATAATTAATACTCAATAATATTTAAAATAAAATGAGCCAAGAACGTTTATCGATAAAACCTAATAACATTAAAATCTTCTGGGCAGCACTAAAACCGCCATGTTTAGTCCCCAAATGACGTCACAGTGGCACGCATTTCTTGTTGACGTTTCATTTCCATAGGTTTCATACTTCAGTGATTAACACAATGTTATAAATGACATTGACAGCATTGATTGTTATGCGGATGACAGCACTGGCGACGCGCATTACTATGGTCGTGCAAACCTCCCTCGATCATTTGCGGAGGAAAGTCACGTTAGACTTGAGTTTGATGTAGAAAAGTCCTTAGAGAGTCTCTGTGTGGGGGAGACTAAATTTTGTACAATTCAATCCCACAAAGATACAGGTCAGGTCTGCCTATTCTCTGCCAAGAAAACCCCTATTCAAACATGCGCTTCAGTTCCAAGGAACACTCCTTACCACCTGTAAGAGTCAGCGCAGACAGAACGGAGCGCAGCAGAGAGGATTTCATTAACGCACTTAAAAATATGCATAAAGGCTTGAACCTAACAAACGGGTCCTCGAAGATACGCGGTTTGTCAGGTTTAAGCACTTATGCACTTTATTGCAATAATTTTAAAGTTTATTTTCAAGTGTGTTAATGAAATCCTCTCCGCTGCGATCCGTTCTGTCTGCGCTGACCCTAAAAGTATTAGGATCCTTGGTGTCGGCATTGCAAACAATGTACAGTTTAGGGGCCATTGAATGCAAGGCAAAACTTGCCTCCAACAAGGCTACCAGCTAAGGCCTCTGGACAGTATTCAACATCGAACTTTTAGCATTGTCGACGATCCCATGCCCACATACGGTTTACATACGCATGGCCTTTGGAGAAACTTCGCGTCTCTTTGCGTATTCTACCGACTGTACAATGGGGAGTGTTCCGAAGTTCAGAATGGTGCCTTCTTCTTCCTTTATGCACCGCACGTCATCAGCTGGGAGTTCATCCCCTACTTCCTAGAGCCACTTCACACTTATACGCAACGGTTCTCTAAAACCTTTCTTTTGCACACCGTGAGGATATGGAATGAGCTCCCAGACGTGATTTTTCCACAGCGCTACAATATGAGTTTCTTTTTAAAAGGGTGTCATAAAATGTCTTCGAGGCTGGCATCGCGTTAGTGACATCTATGGTGTTTTTTTAAATAACTCTACGGACTCGAGTTCCGTACCCTTTTTTACAACTTAATTTCTAGTTTCTTTTCTGAATTTAACTCGCTTATATAATTAATTATAAATTAATAGGTAATTTTGTTCTTGTGTGTGACATTAATTTAGTGATTTTTGTGTTGAGGTGTATGTATCTTACAAATAACTTATTATATTAATTTATTATATTTTAAATACTAAACTTATACTAATGTAGAGTGTATCTGTTACATGCTGGTGTTGTGAGGAAGCGCATGTGCAGTGTGTGCCTTATGTCTATACTTATATATATTATCTTATCTAGTGCCATGTGTGTTGTTTATTCCTTTCTGTGCCTGGGTTATTAATTTTTAGGCTCTTTATGTGTGACATCTATGGTGTTGCAAACGTTCATAAGCGACGGTAACCGCTTTCCATCAGCCCGGCCATCTGCTGTACTCCAGCTATAAAAAAATAACAAAATAAATAAGGAAGTTTTTACCAGTGTTACAATGTTACATTAAATTACCTTTCGCAGTGTTAAGAAAGCCTATAAGAAAGACCTCCCTCTTCAAATTTATGACGGTGCTGAGGACAGAAGTCTGGCTGAGCATCGTAGCAGCTCTTATCCTGACTGGGTTCATGATATGGCTCCTGGAGAAATACTCTCCATACTCCGCAAGGAACAGTCCGGAATCTTATCCCTATCCTTGCAGGTCAGTTATTTGATGTATTAAAGACCAACAGCTCGAATAATTTATATCTTAAAACTTTAAATACATCAGACAGTGCCGAGAAATGGACTCCATCAGTAGGACTGGTCCACAAATTCAAAGACATTCAACGGGCTATGGAGCGGGCTGTAATAGGTATTTCTCGTAAGGATAGAATCAGAAATAAGGACATCTGTAAGAGAGTCAAGGTAACCGATATAACTAACAAGATTAACAAGTTGAAGTGACAGTGGACCGGTTATATCTATAGGAGTACCGACGACCGATGGATCAAAGGAGTCTTGGAGTGGAGAACGTGTTCTCGGCAAACGTATCATAGGACGTCCTCAAGGCCTGGGTGAGGAAGTCGGGAGACTGGGATATGTGGCGCAAACTTGGAGAGGCATACGTCCAGCAGTGGACAGAGACTGGCTGAAAAACAAGAAAAAGAACTTCAAATAAGCAATTTTTATAACGAAAATTTAAATTTATTTGTGTCCTGGGCTTATTAAGTATGCACTGTTTGCTGCAACTCCATTAATTCTTCAAAAAGTAATTCTGTAACATATATATGTTAATATTATAAAGCTGAAGATTTTATTTGTTTGTTTGTACGCGCTAATCTCAAGAACCGCTGGTCCGATTTGAAAAATTCTTTCAGTGTTGGATAGTACATTTATCGAGGAAGGCTATATATCATTATACGAAGACCAATAGGACCGGAGCACCAATGAATAATGTTTCATAATCGGGGTGTTTTGAAAACAATTTTCACGCGGACGACGTCCCGGGTACAGCTAGTAATATATAAAGCTGATAAGTTTGTTTGCTTGAACGCGCTAATCTCAGGAACTGCTGGTCTGATTTGAAAAATTATTTCAATGTTAGATAGCCCATGTATCGAGGACGGTTATATATAGCCTATATACCATCAGAATAAGACCAATAGGAGCGAAACACCAATGAAGAATGTTTCAAAATAGCGGGTGTTTTTTAACATACTTTTTTAAATTATTCCAAGCGAACGAAGACGCGGACAGGAGCAAGTCTGTATAAAACTTCTAGACGTATTGCTGGGGAGTTTCTTGCCGCTTCTTCTCCTTAACAGCAATATATAACACATTGCATAGAATAGGAAGTAAAATTAAATTTTAACTAATACTAGCTGTCCCGGCAGACGTCGTCCTGCCCGGTAAAAAATAGGGGTTGATCGTAGAGGGTTGAAAATTTAGGGTTGTATGTACCTTTTAATGCTGTATCATAAAAAAATAGAAATTAAAAATGTCTAAAAAATAAAAAATAAAATTTAGGGGTGGACTACCCCTAACATTTAGGGGGATGAAAAATAGATGTTGGCCGATTCTCATAGATACCGGATAAGCACAAAAAATTTCATCAAAATCGGTCAAGCCGTTTCGGAGGAGTATGGCAACGAAAACTGTGACATGAGAATTTTATATATTAGAAGATGTATGCCATTCGAAAAGTGTTCTCAAATTTTGAATTTGAATACTTACAGAATTAAGTAAGTTAAGCAAATTGAAAATTGATTACAGGGATTTCACTCTCAAAGAGAGTTTCTGGTTCGTCCTGACTTCTTTCACGCCGCAAGGTGGCGGTGAAGCCCCCAAAGCTTTAAGCGGGCGGACCCTAGTCGCTGCTTACTGGCTGTTCGTGGTCCTCATGCTGGCCACCTTCACAGCAAATCTCGCTGCGTTTCTCACCGTTGAAAGGATGCAGGTAAGCTGCAGTGAGACTTTTAACTAAGGCGCCCTGACGAAATGACTCCAATTCCCTGGCGGCGTGGCAAGCCTTTGGTGTGGGATGCGACTTGCGTAGACACGTTGGCCGCATCTCATTTATCAAACACTTCTAGATCGGCCAGTTCGGCGGCGGAAACAGCGGAATCACTCAAGCGGCGCAAATATGCAACCCTCTGTGAGAGTTTTATGGTTGTCTCGTTTGCTGTCGAGACGCTTGGACCGTGGGGTCCTGAGGCCATGAGCCTCTACCAAAATTTATCAAAACCACTCATCGACTCTTCAGGTGATCAAAAGGCTGGTGCCTACCTCGGCCAACGGATCAGTATGGCGATCCAGCAAGGAAACGTAGCCAGCCTTCTGGGCACCTCACCCATAGAAGACGGTGATCTGGGCTCAGTATTCTACTTATAGTCTTGAATACAATACAAATAAGTTAAGTTTTCTTACATTGTATTCAATAGTATGTAATTTTATAATTGTTATAAGACCTAGGATATTCTTACAACTCAGATTCCGACAAACGTAAAACCCGCCTGCATATCTGAAACAAATCACATTTATTACCCGTCGGCATTTGAACTAATAATATTTAAATTATTTTATGGTCGTCTTCTTTTGTTTACTTATTGGCATACGGCCTATTGTTGTATTATGATCTTAGCCAGGTGTTACGAATTCAAAGTACCTACAAGCCGATTCTAGGCAATTCGGTCCAAGCGTGCGAGCGGACATATTGCACCTGTGCAGTATAAAGCATTGGAGCAGTTAGTCGAGCGATGACCACGAGCGAAGCTAGATGTGTGTACTACAATTTGGATTTGTTGTGTTCGGTTATATTTGTACCTGTGTTATTCGTGTTTGTATAGTTCTTATAAAGTCTATAGTAATTCTAACGGCATTTTAATTCGAGTCTCGCGACTCGTAACAATATAATAAACGTCAATTACACTAATACCTGTATAGACGGTGGGCGGGGCCTAGCTAAATATTCCGGTGAGGGTTACCAGATCAATTAATCAAAATTGCAGAGTATTTTCCGGATTTTTGGGGTTAATACCAGAGTAAAGTCTGGCTATCGAAAGTTGAACCTGGAATTATTTGCAAACTTTTTACATAGCAACTCTAATACGAATGTCAACGTCAATTTTGAGAAACAAGATGGCGGTTTTCGTTTGGTTGTGAGTGGATTTGCCTGTGTTGATACTTTGGCGGAGTCCCACCTTCCGGACACTGCCTTGACAGCCAGGGCTGCTGCTGCACACCAGGAGGCCCTGAAATGTTGCAAATATGTGTCCATTGGTAGTGGGTACGTATGTGGCTTTCGGGTCAAGTCTAGGGGGCCGTGACGAAATCTGATTTTGATTATAGCTGATAAAACTAAGTTTTTACCGAATATTGCAGTTTATTTTTCAAAAAATGTAATGACTACTGATTTTCTGCTGTCTACCGGAATTAAAAGTAGATAGTATATATTCTATTGTAGGTCATTCTAGATTCGAGATATAAGGGTTAGTAATAACAAGTATTCCAAATTTCATAAAATCCGTTCAGTACTTTTGGCGTGAATGAGTAACAAAAACATCTTACAAACTTTAGTATTTATAATATTATCGTTAGAAACGAGTATGGTGTATATATACACATAAAATACACAACATAAATAATTAAGTAACTACCAAGTATCAAAATATGTTAATCCTAATAATGTTGATGTTGCCATACATATATTATTTAAATTTGCCGCCATTTTCCAGGGTCAACTTTCGTTGGCCAGACTATATCTTGTAAATTTATCGTTGTGTGAGAAAACGCAATAAACGATGTAGAACGATATTGACCAAACATTTTGGGTCTTACTTATAATAATCTCGTTAAGAAAGGATTAGCCATCTCTTAAATAAAAGACTCTTAAGCCCCTAATCAATGGCTGTGTACAGTTTGTACATTTGTTCTTGCTTGTGGTGGTGGATACTGGCAGTTGTTGGTGGAGTGCTGGTGCTTTCTTGTAGTAGGGTGAAGAAAATACACCTTGTCGCTTTCAGGGATTTATTCTTGTAGTAGTTGGATGCTGATCTCTGGTCGCAGCTCAATAGCGACTCGGTAGCGACTTAGTAGCGACTCGGTAGCAACTCACTCACAATGTATTTGTGAGTGTTATTTATACTAATGTTATTATATTAAAGTAGCCTTAAGTAGGCCGCAGCGTCAGCAAAACGCTGTACGTTGAACCGTACAGGCTTTTTCAAATAAAACTAGCCATCTTGAGTCGTAGCAGTCACTTAAACTGCCTCTCGATGTTGGTTATTTTTTACAGTTATTTATGAGTTACTTTACCACGTCCTCTTATCCTTTAGAGGTGTTTATGGGTAACATTTTTGTCAATCAGTTGCTGAGCAGTTTCTTAACAAACGATTATAAGTAAGGCCATTTACGTATAACACTCGTCGTCTTATTTACTCCCGTCCAGCGGTTCAGCGTCACCATACAACGGGGGGTAATATCATCGACGAATAACACATAAAATAAACCCGATAAACTCTATATATAGTATTATAGTAATAGAATATACTAAATATAGTATAGATATTATAAACGCGAAAGGTACGAAGAACGAATAGTATTATTACGTTATTTGTAAGATACACATACATACATATCTTCACGCCAGGTCCCTTGCGAGGTAGGCACGAACAACAGAGCGCCACACAGGCCCATTCTTACACACCTCACTTGCTTCTTTGACATTCATAGCTCTTGTCATGCACGCTCGTCTGTTCTTATGGCTCCTAACATCACCTTCTGCTAACACATGATCAATTTGATCATGGAAGGTGTGTCGTGGCCTTCCGCGACTTCTGTTATATTTGTAAGATACACCTGAACACAAAAATCACTAAATTAATGTCACACACCAAGAACCAAAATAACTAATAAGCGTGTTTAAAAAAAATAATTAAGTTTTGGAGGTCTTCAGGTAGAAGTGAAACAATGTTGTGTGTTTGAATTGCAGTTCAGGAATGCATGATGTAGGTTTTTTTTTTTTTTTTTTGGAGCTGATTCAGCTGAATAGCCGCAGATGGCTGTTTCAGCGATACCGGGCTTTGGGGGCTTCCCGACTCCGTGGGAGCGGAGGCGTTCAGCCCGGAAGCAGCACGCTCGAGGAGGCACCTCCTGTGAGGTTCGACCTCGGCTCGACCGCTGCGGGGGATTGACTCTATATTGGAAACAGGCCGCAAAGGGCTGAATGAGCTAGGCCAATAGGCTGAAGTGAAAAATTTGGGGACTTGTTATCGACTCCGCCGGCGGAGCCGATCCTAGTCTATCGTTACTACCGCTTCGCAACGTGTTATAGCTGGAGGAGAAGAAGCGGCGGAAGAAACTCTCCAGCAACATGCCTAAGCTAATCTGCATGATGTAGGCTCGCTCCGCGCTTACTAAAGTACTACAAAAATGCAGACGCTTAGCAGCTAACGGAGCGAGCTGTCCCCGCGGTAGGCGGGGCGTGGTCGCACGGGCTTTACGGGGGTGAGGTCAGCGGAGTGATTCTATCCGCAACAATTTGTGAGCGGCCGCCGTGGTGATCGGACGTCTGCGGCTACAAAGTTGTAAAAAAGGGTACGGAAGTAGAGTCCGTGGATTTGTTAAAAAAAGAAAATAAAAACGCGAAAGTTTGTAAGAGTGGATGTATGTTTGTTACTCTTTCACGCCAAAACTACTGAATTGATTTTTATGAAACTTTCCAATAATATAGCTTACACATCAGAATAACACATAGGCAATAATTTATAGAGATACCGTGTAAATTAGCCAAAATATAACGATTTTAAAAAGTTGTAATCGTCAGAATGTGCATGAGTACGCCACTTTTATACATCTCTAGAGTTGTATATTTTACAACTTTTTGAATCGTTATATCTCCGTAACGGTGGTTCTTAGGAAAAAAAGTATTGATACATTTTTTATACATAATTTTATGATGTACAAATTTTCATAATTTACTTTTATGATGAAACTCACCGTTTTGCTGAAAATCGCGAAAAGCTAAATCTTTTGATCTTTGAACTCGAGTATTTTTTTTCCATACACGGGAATGATGGGGGACTTAATTTTTTTATTTATAATTATGTTTTGAACAATTTTACTGATTTTCAGCTTTTTGTGATTTTATGTACCTTCATTCTAATTTTTTGGTCTAGATTACTGGACTTTTATATTGTTACGAGCTACACAGGACTCGAATCAAAATGCCGTTGGAATTACTATAGAGTTTATTAGAACTATACAAACACGTATTACATAGGTAGAAATATAACTAGACACTGCTAGTACAAACTGTAAGATTCAATAACACGCGCAAAGTCCGTCACTATATCGCATATCAAATCTACGTCTCGCTCGTATCGTAATCCTCGCTTGACTGCCCCACCCCTCCGATCGGGCATTGTTTTATAGCAAACTGTATAATACAACAATGGACTGTGTGGGCTGAGTTTTTCCAAGAAAACGTAATCCGTAAAGAATTTATCCGTGCAGGAACGGAGAAAGAATACAATTTCCTGCGGCCCGGCGGCCTGTCGTAAGAGGCGACAAAGCAACCCACAGCCAGGTGGTAGGGCATTTGCCCGACTGGATGGCTACCACCCCTGGTCTAGAGTATGTCGCCATAACAACCTTGTGTTGTGTTCCGGCATTAGTGACCAGGTTCCAGGCTCCCTAAAGAGAGCAGCAGCGCATTCGTAGCACCTTTGGTGTTGCAAATGTCCATAGGCGATGGTAACCGCTGTCCATCAAGTGGGCCGTCTGCCTGTCTGCTGATCTCCTGCAATAAAAAAAAAAAAAAAAATCCGCACACCTGCGACGGGAAAACAAGTCCAACAGCAAAAGGCTATTGTCTAATTGCAAATTTTAAACACAAAGTAAACAAAAGAAGTTAGGCATAAAACAGTTTTGATGTATTACCTCAAACGCCGCGGCAGGTAGCAAATGTGCTTAGTCTATAGGTGTGCAGGTGGCCCAACTTGTAACAATATTGTTTTTTTTTTTTTTGCAGGAGATCAGCAGACAGGCAGACGGCCCACTTGATGGACAGCGGTTACCATCGCCTATGGACATTTGCAACACCAAAGGTGCTACGAATGCGCTGCTGCTCTCTTTAGGGAGCCTGGAACCTGGTCACTAATGCCGGAACACAACACAAGGTTGTTATGGCGACATACTCTAGACCAGGGGTGGTAGCCATCCAGTCGGGCAAATGCCCTATCACCTGGCTGTGGGTTGTTTTGTCGCCTCTTACGACAGGCCGCCGGGCCGCAGGAAATTGTATTCTTTCTCCGTTCCTGCACGGATAAAATTGATGAACAAATTGTTGTTTAAATAAAGTAATAAAAATTCTAAAACTACCTACATAAATATAAATAGTAGGTTGTTTGGGTTAATTCTGGTTTGTTGGCGGCTGGAACTGAAAAACAGCGCTGTGTTAGATCCTGACGCGGCATAATGCTGAGTTACCAGCCTCATTGCCGTGAATATTATGTGTGTGTATTTATTTGCGACAATAAATATATTTTTTTCTTTAAAACCACCCTGATTTTAGAAGAAATGTCCCTAAATAACGTATAGTGTAACAGCTACATTATTTGGTTCCAGACTCCGGTCTCTTCGTTGGAACAGCTCGCTAGACAATCACGTATCAACTACACTGTGGTTGAAGGCTCGTCAATCCATCAGTTCTTCATCAATATGAAATTCGCTGAAGATACTTTATATAGGTGTGTTTAGCTCCTGCAGTTGAAATTTGAAACATTTGTACAGGATAAAAGGAATGCCCGAACGGAGGGGTGAAGCAGTCAAGCGACGATTATGATACGAGCAAGACGTGTGTGGTACATTCGATAGGCGATATAGTGTAGAACTTTGCGCGTGTTATTGAATCGTGCATTTATACAGTGTCTAGTTTATAAATATTTGTACCAGTTTTAGACGTACAGTTTTAATAAATTCTATAGTAATTCCAATGGCATTATAATTCGAGCCCTATGTAGCTTGTAACAGTATGCTTTTCGCACGCTTAAAATTACACAGACCTAAATCAAAATTTTGAGTCATTGGATTTAAACATCTACTGCATTAAACATAAGGTACAAAATTGAATAACTTGTTATTTTGACTAAGGGTGCGTTGTTTTTGTAGGGTATGGAAGGAGATAACACTCAATGCTACGTCAGATCAAGCCCAATATCGTGTCTGGGACTACCCAATAAGGGAACAATATGGTCATATTTTGCTCGCCATAAATGCATCAGGTAATATTTTCTCAAGTTGTCGCGACTTGTACACATAATAAAACTACGTTTTAACGGTTTCAAGCCTCAAGACACTGTGAGCTCTTTCTGCGTGCAACGAAACAAACCAACTTGACTGATAATTTCTTTTATTTTTTCCTTCCACTCATTTTAATATTATATAAAAATATTTAGAACTAGGCATGTTTGCTGAAGAGTTTCTTGCGCCGCTTCTTCTCTTCAAGCCACAACATGTTGTGAAGCGGTGGTAAGTTAGATTAGGCTCCCATAGAGTTCCCCCAGGGGGTGCCGCCCTGGACTCCCCCCCCCCCCGTCTAGGTAGCGGTACAAGGGGATGCGTCCCCGGGGCCCCGAGCGGCCACTGTCACATTCCCCCCTTCACTCCGTGACAGTGGTGTCCCACCTTTCCGCCTCCAGATCCTAATGCCTTCCCCTCCTTCCCAAACCTCCTCCCCAAACACCCATCCCTTCCGTTGCGACCGCCAGCGTCGAGATTTTCTCCGCTGGCCGTCCAGGACGGCGGTGGTGATGTCCACCCCACCACCGCCCGCCTGACCGGCGACCTACCCTCCCCCGCTCCGTCCGCCGACGCTGCTGTGTGCGCGAGGCGGCGGGGAAAAGGGGAGGAAGGAGAGGGGGGAGGGGTGTTGGCGCAGGAGCAATCCTTCGCAGCCTCCCCCTCCCCTCTATCGTGAGGCCCCCCCGCCGCTGACGCTGCTGAGTGCGCGAGGCGGCGGGGGGGGCGGGGTGGAAGGAGAAGGGGGAGGGGTGTTGGCGCAGGAGCAATCCTTCGCAGCCTCCCCCTCCCCCCATCGCGAAGCCCCCCCCGCCGCTGACGCTGCTGAGTGCGCGAGGCGGCGGGGGGGCGGGGTGGAAGGAGAAGGGGGAGGGGTGTTGGCGCAGGAGCAATCCTTCGCAGCCTCCCCCTCCCCCCATCGCGAAGCCCCCCCCGCCGCTGACGCTGCTGAGAGCGCGAGGCGGCGGAGGGGGAGAAAGGAGAGGGAGGGGTGATGGCGCAGGAGCAATCCTTCGCAGCCTCCCCCTCCCCCCTATCGCGAAGGCCCCCCCCCGCCACTGACGCTGCTGAGTGCGCGAGGCGGCGGGGGGAGGAGGAAGGAGAGGGAGGGGTGATGGCGCAGGAGTAATCCTTCGCAGCCTCCCCCTCCCGGCGGCAGCGGGCGTCGAGGTCTGGGGGATCCATATAGACCTCCGCCCGCACTAATGCCGCGAGAGGGCGCGAGAGGTAGCCGCGCGTCCCTCTCAGGGCCGGGGAAACACCATTCCCCGGCCCGCACAGAGGAGAGGCCGCCTCTGCTTATGAGGCGGCCAGCCGCTGCCGGGGTCGCGGGTTAAGCTCGCGCACATACCGTGACCCCGGCGCTAGGCGGAAAGAAGGCTCCCATGGGGTTTTAGTGGGTATACCGGCAGCCGGTCGTATTGAACCGGCGTCGGGGAGCCCCACACACCGGCCGCGCATGATCCCCCGCGCGGCTGACGGTGCGGTAACGCATTTCCCCATGTAAAAAAAAAAAAAAAAAGGCTCCCATAGAGTAAATAATATCCATAAACAAAATTAAAACTAAATAATTAAAATGAACAAGTTGGCGGTAGGCTGAATAAAAACTTTGACAATACACGTTTGACAAATGTCATCTTTGTCTTCCGTGACCACGGCCACTGAAAAGCGGCCGAAACGTCGGATAAACCTAAATAAAATAAATTACCGCGCTTAAAACCGTTAAAACGTAGTTTTATTATGTATCAGGTAAATTTCTTATTACCATTATAGCCAGGTGTTTCCAGGTGGTTAAAGTCGAAATGTTCTCTTAGGAGCGTGGAGTCCTCTTTCTTCACCACTTTATTGATTAATTACAGCAGATAGGAGTTATTATAAGAAATTGCCATATTGGCGTCACACGCGCGCTCGGGTTTGTTCGGGAATTGTCGGCGTGTTTTCGGTATTCGAATACTTGGGGTTCAAAAATCTAATTTTAATTTAATATTATAGCAAACTTTTTAATTATATAGAAAAGAAAATCTCATGTTTTTAATACAAAACTTAAAAATAAACTAAATTATAAACAGATTAATTAATATAAAGAATGTAGCAAAAACGCTGCCAGAGGGAAGCGTGCCCAGAAGGCTGGCTGCATTGCCACGCTGTATGGCAATGCTGATTCGTTGCGCGAAATACGAACCAGCCTTCTGATCATGGGTGGTATCAAAGAGTTTCTTACAAATTTCTTTGAAGAAACCCTTTGCCGATGGACCCCACGGACCTAAAGTTTCAACTCCAAACGGCACAAATATGTAACCCCTTCCTAGGGTTCCATATTTGCGTCGTTTGAGATCTTCAGCTGTTGAAGCAGCGTTGCCAGCCCCCAACTTAGTCACTGGAAGATGAGATACCGCCAGAGTGTCAACGCATGTCGCGTCCCACACAAGCGGCCTTCCCATCTTCCAAGGATTACAACAAAATCTTATAAAACTTACAAACAATATGATTAAAAAATCCAATAGCGCTTGTTTATCCGCCTCTTACGGGAGGCCGCCCGGATGTAAGAATCTCCGATCTTGCACGGATGACATATCTAGTTTTCTCGTTCCATGGTACAATAAAGAGTTGGCTTTCCATTCCAGGTCCTGTGCTTGATGCTGCAGCAGGTTTCCAGCAGGTCAACGAGCACACCGATGCTGATTTCGCGTTCATACACGACTCGGCTGAAATAAAGTACTTAATTTTTCATGTAGAATGTGGATATGTTATATATATAAAAATCTTGTGTCACGATGATGTTGCCAACAAACTCCAAAACTACTGAACCGATTTCAATCAAATTTGCACACCGTGTGCAGTTTGATCTAGCTTAAAAGATAGGATAGCTTACATCTCAATGGACCCTGTAGATGGCACTGCAATCGGGTTCTAAATTTTATTTCTTCAGGGCAGGACAACGTCTGCCGGGACAGCTAGTAATTATCTATGTATGTATGTAAAAATTAATGCCACTTTTCGTTGTAATTGTATAACTTGAGAACGACTGACATTTTGTGTGTGTTGTTGTGTAGTGGGTCCCGGGAAGGTTTACATTCGCAATTAGAACCGGTAGGTGGCGCTGAGATCATGTTCTAGAATCCTCCTAATCACCTGGAGCGATTTTGGTGATTTTGTTTTTGTGTTTCCGGATGGTTTAGGTTCGCAATTAGAACCGGTAGGTGGCGCTGAGATCGGGTTCTAGAATCCTCCTAATCAGCTGGGGCGATTTTGTATTTGTGTGTGTTCCGGATGGTTTAGGTTCGCAATTAGAACCGGTAGGTGGCGCTGAGATCGGGTTCTAGAATCCTCCTAATCACCTGGAGCGATTTTGTATTTGTGTGTTTCCGGATGGTTTAGGTTCGCAATTAGAACCGGTAGGTGGCGCTGAGATCGGGTTCTAGAATCCTCCTAATCACCTGGAGCGATTTTGTATTTGTGTGTTTCCGGATGGTTTAGGTTCGCAATTAGAACCGGTAGGTGGCGCTGAGATCGGGTTCTAGAATCCTTCTAATCACCTGGACCGATTTTGGTGATTTTGTATTTGTGTGTTTCCGGATGGTTTAGGTTCGCAATTAGAACCGGTAGGTGGCGCTGAGATCGGGTTCTAGAATCCTCCTAATCACCTGGAGCGATTTTGTATTTGTGTGTTTCCGGATGGTTTAGGTTCGCAATTAGAACCGGTAGGTGGCGCTGAGATCGGGTTCTAGAATCCTTCTAATCACCTGGACCGATTTTGGTGATTTTGTATTTGTGTGTTTCCGGATGGTTTAGGTTCGCAATTAGAACCGGTAGGTGGCGCTGAGATCGGGTTCTAGAATCATCCTAATCACCTGGAGCGATTTTGTATTTGTGTGTTTCCGGATGGTTTAGGTTCGCAATTAGAACCGGTAGGTGGCGCTGAGATCGGGTTCTAGAATCCTTCTAATCACCTGGACCGATTTTGGTGATTTTGTATTTGTGTGTTTCCGGATGGTTTAGGTTCGCAATTAGAACCGGTAGGTGGCGCTGAGATCGGGTTCTAGAATCCTCCTAATCACCTGGACCGATTTTGGTGATTTTGTTTTTGTGTCATGAAACAGTCTTTTGGGAATTCAGAAAATATGGCTACCGCTACTTCGTACCCGAAGTTCGCCGGGTCAGCTAGTTATCTATAATATTATACAATTCTAAACATGTTATGTTTGTACATTGAAGCTATTAAAAAAAACTGGAATATACTATATACATGATAGAGAACACGATACATTTTTTATATTACTTGTCTATTTGTTCAGGATTTAAGTAAAAACTACTAGCCCAATTTTGATGCGGCTTATACTGATTATCAGCAAATTCTTACAGTTGAAATCAGCGCTACATTTTATCCCGGTAATCCCGCGGGAATTTTCCCGGGGGCGGTTTTTAGTTGTTCGGGTGTATAAAAATTAGCTTATTCCGACACAGTTTTCACTAAAACGACAGCTATAAATGCTGCGGTACTTTGCGTTCCTGGAGTCTCGCAGGAATTTCAAGACAATCGGGGATGAAGTCGCGGAAATATCCTAGTATTATATAATATTGTTGTCTACCGGCAAAGAAATGCGCACCTGGTTTATTACCTTCCCCGCATTTGGTTTCTTTTGTTTACTTTGTGTTTAAAAATTGCAATTAGACAATAGCATATTGTTATAAAATGCGTTTATGGCCGTTCGCAGGAATAATTAACCAGGTGTGCAGATTAAGGTTTCTTGGAAAAACTCAGTCCCCGCAGTCGATTGTTGTATTAAACAGTTTACTATAAAACAATGCCCGAACGGAGGGGTGGGGCAGTCAAGCCAGGATTAATATACGAGCAAGACGTACATTCGATGAGCGAGATATTGACCGAATTTGCGCGTGTTATTGAATCGTGCAGTTTGTACTAGTAGTGTCTAGTTATATTTGTACTTATGTAATACGTGTTTGTATACTACACATACGTATATAACTTCACGCCAGGTCCCTTGCGGGGTAGGCACGAAGAACAGAGCGCCATTTCGGCTTATTCTTACACACCTCACTTGCCTCTTTGACATTCAAAGCTCTTGTCATGCACGCTCGTCTGTTCTTGAGGCTCCTGACATCAACTTCTGCTAACACACGATCAATTTGATCATGGAAGGTGTGTCGTGGCCTTCCGCGACTTCTGCATCCATCCACTTTTGCATTGTATATCTGTTTAGTCATTCTTTCATTATACATTTGTTCCACATGCCCGAACCACCGGAGCATTCCTTTCCTTACCTCCACCCGGACACTCTTTTTCAGACCAACTCTCTTTCTTACTTCGGTATTACAAATAGTGTTTGTATAGTTCTAAGAAATGCTATAGTAATTCCAATGGCATTTTAATTCGAGTCCTGCGTAACTCGTAACAATATTATTAGTGTTCGTCGATGTAGAAAACCTAACCGAATGGTTAGAACTAGAGGGGAAGAGGCGCGGGCTTGGTATATTTCTGATCACTGAGGGGACAGGGCGTTAAAACTGCAAAAAAATGGCTCTACCAGGTACCTCACACGTGTCAATGTGTGTTATATAGACAAATATTTTCAGGTATGAAGTAACCCGCAATTGTAACTTGACCGAAGTTGGGGAGGTCTTTGCAGAGCAGCCATATGCAATTGCAGTTCAGCAAGGCTCGAGGCTGCAGGAGGACCTGGCCAGAGCGCTCCTCCAGCTGCAGAAGGAGAGGTTCCTCGAACAACTCGCTTCCAAGTAAGAAAAGTGTGTTGATTATTTATTCAAATTTAAATTCAAATTTATTTACTGCAAAAAACATGGTTCAAAAGGTGTTACAATAGTGGTATTTAGCTACACATGTTTTTGCCAAATTGGCGTGCAGATTTAGCTCCTACAATTTACATTATTTATATATATATATATTATTAGATATACCCCCACTTTAGCAACCCACTATGCCGAGTAAAACTATAAAAGGCGTGCTACCTGGCGGTGTAGGGTTACTTATGGCCCTGGCAGCGCTTGGTGTGGACGCACTTTGGATTACTCGGTATACGTGAGTTATTTTGGTAATGTTATTCTGTTCCTCTATTGTTCTATATTCAAATTGTGAATTGCTTGTTGTTTTCCATTTATTATATTTGTTCTATAATTAGTAGTTGTTTAATTGTAATATTAAAAGAATAGAAGTAAACCAGGTTAGGTAGACACGTGTCGTGTTTTTTTTATTTAATTCTCACCTCTGGTTGCTAAATATATATATATATATATATATATATATATATATATATATATATATATATATATATATCTATCATAATTACGTCAAAATTAAAAATTAAATAAATAGCGTCCGTAGTCCCATAGTCAGATAATTATAACAGTCAATATAAATAATTTTGTAATTTATCATTGTAAGGGTGTATTACATTTTATCATTTATGTATTCATTTATAGTGTAATAGCATTTATTAACAAGCAACTGTTTTAGATAAGATTTGTATTTAACGATTTTATATCTTGTGGAATCTTATTGTATATTTTTGGTGCCATGCATACTATTACGATGCTTTTCTGCAATAGAGCTGTTTTGCACGGATGCGTGCAAAGCCTGTCTTTATCGCGTCTGTTACGTGGAACACCATCGGACATACGTGGGAATAAATCCTTATTATATCTAACAAATTTAATTTAACTTTTTTATATTTTCGCATCAAACAAACATCGCTATCATTACAGTTGTCACCAATACGAAAGCCTGGTAGACATAATGCATTATAGATATAAAATATATCGCGGGCTTCAAGCCAGAGGGGCGTATAAAAAAATGCGTTTTTTTTTTCGTCTATCATTTATATTTTTATAAATAGGTTGGGATAGGTTAATTTAAAGAAAGAGCATTTCACATAATCAAGGAAGTGCTTTTGCAAATTTTCAGTTATAGAAATACATTGAAAAAAAAAACTTATTAAAATTTTTGTATCTCCTGAAAGGGGCTTATACGCCCCTCTGGCTTGAAGCCACGATATATATTCAGTCGTCATAACATATAATAATTGTTACGAGACGCGAGGCTCGAATTAAAAGGCCGTTAAAATGACTATAGAGTTTATTAAAACCATACAAGTATACACGTATAACACAGGTACAAATATAACCGAACACAACAAGTCCTAAACGTAATGCAGAAGGTTGTGATTCCATAAAACGCGCAAAGTTCGTTACTTATTAGATTCCCGATTGTAGTACACAAGTCCCGCTTCGCTAGTGGTTATCGCTCGACTCCTCCCCGCCATCAGGTCATCGTTTTCTACTTCGCAACTACAATGTCCCTGTTCTAAGTCGACTTAATTCGACACACCTGGCTAATAATGACTGCCATAAAATATTACAATACAGCAATGGGCTGTTTTCTAATCTCAAATTTTAAACACAAAGTAATCAAAAGAAGCTGACCATAAAAGAATTTACATGTTATTAGTTCAAATACCGATGGGTAATAAATGTGCTTTGTTTTATATATGCAGGTGGATTTTGTGTTTGTCGGGACCAGAGTTGTAACAATATAATACGCAGTTCTTGTGAATTCAGTCACAGTACGGATAAAAAGTCAATTTGACTAATGTTGAGCGGTTTTTTGCGTCAATAATGGTTATCTCGTGACAGTGACGCACCACTGGCGAGAGCCCATGGCTTAGTCGCCCGAGGGACAAAAAGACGAGTTTTGTTATGGTTGGTGTTGAGCAGAGAGGCAGCCGGCCGACTTGATGGAAAGCGGTTACCATCGCCTATGGACATTTCCAGCACCAAAGGCGCTACGAATGCGCTGCTGCTCTCTTAAGGGAGACTGGAACCTGGTCACTAATACTGGAACACAACTCAAGGTTGTTACGGCGGCATGCTCTAGACAAGGGGTGGTAGCCATCTAGACGAGCAAGTACCCTCTGGGTTATTTTGTTGCTTCCAAAGACTTATCCGTTCCTGCACGGATGGACACATATTTACATTATTTGTAAAAATCAAACAATATTATTATTATCGATTACATTTGTAACAACAGTAGTTATGGATGAAATTACTAAGTGTTTAATTGTCGTTTATCTACATTTAAAACACTATTTAGTGAATAGTTCTTACAATCGCGGCCTTAAAAGCTACTATCTTAAAAGCGCGGCCGGTATGTGGGGCTCCCCGACGCCGATTAATCAGTACGACCGGCGCCGGTATACCCACTAAAACCTCATGGGAGCCTTCTTCCGCCTAGCGCCGGGGTCACGGTACATGCGCGAGCTTACCCCGCAACCCCGGCAGCGGCTGGCCGCCTCGTAAATAGAGGCCGCCTCTCCTGTGTGCGGGCCGGGGAGTGACGTTTCCCCGGCCCTGAGAGGGACGCGCGGCTGCCTCTCGCGCCTTTCGTGCGGGCGGAAGTCTTTCTGATCGAGGGGCGAGGCCTACGCTTTACGCCGCATCTGCACACGTCTTCTGGTAACCACCTTCCAGGTCATAGATACGTTGCAATTGCTTTTCTTATAATGTTATTTTTTTATTGTCTGCACTTCGGTGTATAATGAGGAATTATTTATCTATACATATTATCAAATTTTTAGTTTCTCTGTTTGTCTGTCTGTTTGTACCGGTAATTTTCGAAACGACTGGACCGATTTATATGAAATTTTGTATGGTGATAGCTTATATCCCTGGTCAACAGGATACTTTTGATCCCGAAAAATTAAACAGTTCCCGTGGGATAGTTGTTACCTTTAATTACTTACAACAGCTTATTGTATTGTATTGTACAGACTGAATGTAACTTCTCTACAACGTAACATAATAGAAGCAGAGATTTTGACAGGGTGTGGTGTCTGTGAGAGAGTTTTATCTTATATAAATAATATATAAAGCTGATAAGTTTGTTTCTTTGTTTGAACGCGCTAATATCAAGAACTACTGGTCTGATTTGGTTTTTTTTCATTGTTTGATAGCCCATTTATTGAGGAAGGTTAGTCTATAAACCATCACGCTAAGAGCAATAGGAGCGGAGCACCAAGGAAGTATGTTTCAAAATCGCGGGTGTTTATTAACGTACATTTCTTTTCAACTATTCCACGCGCTAGCTTGTCAATCTATAAAAAAGTAACTAAAATAATTAATTACTAACAAAAGAGAGAAAAAAGTATATTTACATAGAACTATTGTCCCCACTTTTAGATATTGGAACGAGACTGCGAGGCAAGGGTGTCCAGATGCAGACGAATCTGAGGGGATTACTTTGGAAAGTCTGGGTGAGTGGAGTCATCTTGAATCATGCAATAAGCTTTTTTGAAAAGGTTTTTAAATACAAGGTTTCGAGATCCTGGATATCATGTAGCATCAGAGTGCTAGCCAAGACAAGTAAAACGAGCCCAAACACGACTGGTCTATCTTGTTTAGTACAGGAGTTCCTATGGCCATCTTCCGACTCCATCATCATATCAGCTCTATGGTACCATATTATTGCATTGTCACGCGATATACGTCATAACGTATGAAATGTGACGTCACGAAATTTAGAATCCCTACCACCCCTTGTCACACTGTTTCACTTCTGCTACCTGTGAACTGCACACACACAAACATATTTTTGACTTCATTGAAAATTTTCAGGTGGCGTCTTCATAGCCACACTCTTCGGCCTGGGTCTAGCGATGATAACATTGGCCTGGGAAGTGTTCTACTACAAAAGGAAGGAAAGAAACAAGGTCCAAGCAATAGACTCGGCTATCGAGAAATCCGGCTTCGAAGGACCAAAAAAATTAAATCTCGTAAAACGAAAATTTGATATCAAGGAAAAACTCTCTAAAGTTTCAAAATTGCGTAAAAGAGATGTTGGGAAGAGGAATATTACTTTTGGGGATAGCTTTAAGCCTGTCGCCAAAAAGCCTGGAGTTTCTTATATAAGTGTTTTCCCTAAGAATGAATATAGGCCATAAATGGTTTTCCTTTTGACATATTTTTATTAGCTTTTCACATTAGATACAAAGTAGAAAAGATTAATTAATTTAAAATAAAACTGTCTGTACTATTTTTGTCTTAATCTTTATAAATTAATACATTATTTTTTTATTGCAGGAGTTCAGCAGACAGGCAGACGGCCCACTTGATGGAAAGCGGTTACCATCGCCTATGGACATTTGCAACACCAAAGGTGCTACAAATGCGCTGCTGCTCCCTTAAGGGAGACTGGAACCTGGTCACTAATGCCGGAACACAGCCCAAGATTGTTATGGAGACATACTTTAGACCAGGGGTGGTAGCCATTCAGTCGGGCAAATGCCCTACCAGACATTACTTATATAAAAATAATTGCGTGAGTCGGACTGTAGCCGAAAATCAAAAATCGACAAATCAAAAAATGTTATCAGACCTTTTTTGTAGAGCGTTCAATTCTCTATAAAGATTGGAACAGCGATTTATCAGTCAACCACTCGTTTGAACGGTATTAAAATCAGAAGAAGCAAAAAAAAATTCCTGTGTTATTCTTATGGGAATTAAAAAAAATGCGATGAGGACTATCTTAATATTAATATTATGGGCTCATCTTTTCACAGAATTTTTTTTACACCCAAAAGAAACTTTTGAGCCTGTTTGGAAAAAAATTTTTTTTTGGAACACCCTAATATATATATATATATATATATATATATATATATATATATATATATATATATATATATATATATATATATAATCAATTGCTGTTCGTCAGTCTCTCAAAACTCGAGAACGGCTGGACTGATTTGGCTAATTTTGGTTTTGAATTATTCGTGGTAGTCCGGGAAAGGTTTAAAAGATGAGTAAATATGATTTTTTTTCTTGGAATGTAGTAAAAACAACAATGTCGCTATCCCTTAGAAACTATTCCTACCTGTCAAACATTTGATGGTCGTCTTTAAAAGTCGTTCAGAAATCAAATTAAATTTTAAGTGAAGTTTTTTTTATTTTTGGGTTTGAATGTCAAATGTTTGTGTTTGATGTTTTCTGGTTTAGACCACAGTTTCTACTAAAGTTGAAACTAGTCTCGCTAACTGGAGAACGGCTGGACTGATTTCGCTAATTTTGGTTTTTAACTATTTATGAAAGTCCAGGGAAGGTTTAAAGGATGAGTAAATACGAAAATAATGCTTGGAATATTGTAAAAATAACAATTCCCAAACAAACAAGTTTCCCTTAGAAACTATTCCTACCTGTCAAACATTTGATGTTCGTCCCGTCGTTTGGAAATCAATTAAATTTAAAAGTGAAGTTTTTTTTTGTTTTTGAATGCCAAGCGTTTGGTGTCCCTTTCGGTTAAGAAAAAAGTAAAAGGTTTTGACCACATTTTTTACTAAAATTGAAACATTATGCAATTATCATTAATTGATCTGAGGCGATACGAAGTTTGCAGGGTCAGCTAGTTTTGTAATAAAAAAAAATAATAACAAAATTCTTTATTTACATACACTATTTAAAATAACAAATTTAACATTATAGCATTTTTATACCAGATATACTTATCGGTAAACTTTCTACCACTTTTAACTCGACTTTCCACCAAATCCTATCAATATCCCACGAAACTACCATATGTAGATTCTTTAAATAAATGTGGTAGAATTTCTATCGAATAACAAAGTTTCATTATTGGTAGGTGTTTTAACAAATTCTAGATGGTAGATTTACCTATCAAAAGTATTACTGGCATTTCTACCAAAATGTTCTAGCGGTGGGCTTTTCTACCAGCACGGTATTGGTGTCCAGGACCTTCTTGCCAAAACTGCACCTGAAATGATCCAAATTCAAAAACTCTCCATCGTCGATTTCCAAAATTAGCCTTTTGACCCGATCCTTAGTTCTTTCAACGAAGCTAGCCGCTAGCTTCATCTCTATTTCAGCGTTCCTCAAGCCAATACAATAAGCCCTGAAATAAAAGATAAAAAAATACATACATGTGTATATGAAATATTAAATCAACCTTTAAAATGTTATTTTTTTCTTTTCTTCGCAATTTTTTAAATTAAAAGTTGTGTAACGTGCATTTTCACTGTTTTTCTGTCTCACTTTTAGAAATTATTTTTTTTCATAGAACAAATATTAAGCACTGTTAGATTATAAGAATAAATTTAATGGCACTGTTAATTTAAGTCGAAATGTATATATCTGTTTGATGCCAAAATAAATGAAAAAAAAAAACATTATAGTACAAAAAACCAACTATATTTTTCGTGTTTCGAGTGGAAATTGTTCGTTTTTGATGTTTTAAGAATACCCTGCATAGGACTGTTCAAAAAATTTATTGGTCTATAAAATTTTAGCGTAACGAGAATAAGCTTTTTAAATACAAGCTTTTGAGATCTTGGATATCATGTAGCAGCAGAGTGCTAGCCAAGACAAGTAAAACGAGCCCAAACACGACGGGTCTATCTTGTTTAGTACTGAAGTTCCTGTGGCCACCTTCCGACTCCATCATCAGATCAGCTTCGTGGTACCATATTACTGCATTGTCACGTGATGCGTACAAATTTCAGCTCAATCGGAAACCGGGAAGATGGTCAAATTTAACTTGCAAGATTCCACCCGAACTTATATATATACATTGCAAGTTAAATAAAAGCTTGTAAAAATAATTAGAAAAAACAATTTCGGTTTTTGGGGATTTTCGGAATCTTAAAAAACTTCAAGATGTAGAAAACATTTCTTTGTTTTGCTTTTTAGTTAAGTTTTGAAGTGGGTTCTGCTTTTTAACCGACTTCAAATAAAGGAGGAGGTTCTCAATTCGTCGGAATCTTTTTTTAAACTTTTTTTATGTATGTTCACCGATTACTCCGAGATTTATGATCCGATTTACGTGATTCTTGTTTATTTTGATGCGGAATAGTTGCCATTTAGTCCCCTAGAAATTTAACATACTTTAGTCCAGATGTTTTCATTTTACGAACATTTTTTGTTCCCGTTTCTTGGGACCTATATTTTTAAAAAGCGCGGCACCTTTCGTACGTCTACCCATACATAGCTAGACACTAAAACGTAACAAATAAAAAAAAAAACTTAAAAATACCGACTTCTAAAACTAAAAAGTATAAAATAATTTATTACTAAAGCTATTACTATAAATATATATTATCTAAAATATCTTGAAGGCGGTGCAAGGAAAAATATAAAAATTACTATATTTTGAAAATTACTAAGCACCGTCTTTAAGATGTTTTAGATATTATCCCTATTAATATTATAAATGCGAAAGTAACTCTGTCTATCTGTTCCGTTTTCATGTAAAAACTACTGGACCGATTTGGCTGAAACTCAGTATATATATATTTTCGATACCGAGGATGAACATAGGATACTTTTTATCCCGAAAAATGGGATAGTTTCCGGGATAAAATGATATTTGTCTGGTTGTTTGTTATGCTTTTACGGAAAAACTACTGGACCGATTTGGCTGAAATTCGGCACGTATGTAAATTAAATACTGAGGATGGACAAGGGATAATTTTCATTTTGGCCTTTTTGGTAATTTTGGCCTTTTTGATCATTTTGACGAATAGACGAGCGTGCAAGACAAGAGCTATGAATGTCAAAGAAGCAAGTGAGGTATGTAAGAATAAGCCTGTATGGCACTCTGTTGTTCGTGCCTACCCCGCAAGGGACCTGGCGTGAAGTTATGTATGTATGTATGTATGATCATTTTGACCTATTTGGTCATTTTGGCCTATTTGGTCATTTTGGCCTATTTGGTAATTTTTCCTTTTTGGTCATTTTGGCTTATTTGGTCATTTTGGCCTATTTAGTCATTTTGGCCTTTTTGGTCATTTTGGCCTATTTGGTCATTTTGGCCTTTTTGGTCATTTTGGTCTATTTGGTTATTTTTCCTTTTTGGTCATTTTGGCCTATTTGATCATTTTGGCCTATTTAGTCATTTTGGCCTTTTTGGTCATTTTGGCCTATTTGGTAATTTTTCCTATTTGGTTATTTTGGCCTATTTGGTAATTTTGGCCTTTTTGGTAATTTTGGCCTATTTGGTAATTTTTCCTTTTTGGTCATTTTGGCCTATTTGGTCATTTTGGCCTATTTAGTCATTTTGGCCTTTTTGGTCATTTTGGCCTATTTGGTCATTTTGGCCTATTTGGTAATTTTTCCTTTTTGGTCATTTTGGCCTTTTTGGTCATTTTGGCCTATTTGGTCATTTTGGCCTTTTTGGTCATTTTGGCCTATTTGGTCGCTTTGGCCTATTTGGTCGTTTTGGCCTATTTGGTAATTTTTCCTTTTTGGTAATTTTGGCCTATTTGGTCATTTTTCCTTTTTGGTCATTTTGGCCTATTTGATCATTTTGGCCTATTTAGTCATTTTGGCCTTTTTGGCCTATTTGGTAATTTTTCCTATTTGGTCATTTTGGCCTATTTGGTAATTTTTCCTATTTGGTTATTTTGGCCTATTTGGTCATTTTGGCCTTTTTGGTCATATTGGCCTATTTGGTCATTTTGGCCTATTTGGTAATTTTTCCTATTTGGTTATTTTGGCCTATTTGGTCATTTGGCCTTTTTGGTAATTTTGGCCTATTTGGTAATTTTGGCCTTTTTGGTCATTTTGGCCTATTTGGTCATTTTGGCCTTTTTGGTCGTTTTTGCCTATTCCGTCATTTTAGCCATGTCGGTCACTGTGGTCTTTTGGTCATTTAGACCATTTTGGCCTTTTTGGTCAAGTTTTGTAATTTATTTTGTTGACAGATGGACGGGGGGATAGTATATATAATTAGCGATATAAAATGAAGTGAATCTTCCGTGGGCAAATACATAAAAATATTGTAATATAATATAACCTGTAGCACTTGCTCTTTAAACAAGAGACAAGCACTAGAGGTTAACCCGTGGCGCGGGGTAAACTCTAGTATATTAATAATAATAGCTTCAGAAATAAGTTATTTTATACTTTTTAGTTTTTGAAGTCGGTTTTTTTAAACGAAGTTTTTATTTTATGTAACTATAAAATAAAAACTTTTATTTTTAATGTCAAGTAATTCACCTGGAAGCCCTGGAAAGTACAGCTGTCATGACCAATATCTCCGTGGCCGCCTCGGCCAGCCTTTGCAGCTCCCTGAAAATAATTCCAGTGCTACACTATACCGTTGGAAACCAAGCCTGGGGAATATATATACTAGGGTGATCCTTATTTAGGGTTTGTCCGAATTTTTTCATGCCTAGATCTTAATTTTAATTTCAAATCCTGAGTTAATCCGCACATCTGGCATGCTTCGACGCAATGCAATAAAAACAAGGATTAGTTCGACACTAATGAGGGCCATAAAATATGTACGATAACAAAAGGATGTTTTTAAATTTTAAACACGAAGTAAACAAAAAAACTCCGCTTGCAGGAAAGGCGATAAACTGCGTTTTACGACAGCCAGGTGTGATTTCTTTGTCGGTATGTAATAATATAATAAAACTGTAGAGGTTGAATTTCTGTACAATGAAAAAATATGCTGAAAGCCGAGTCAGGCGGATGTAAGAAGTGAAATAGAAGAAATTTAGATTTTTATTCAATTTTTGTTCGTCTGTTTGTACGGGCTAATCTCATAAACGACTGGACCGATTTAGATGAAATTTTGTATGGTGGTAGCTTATATCCCTGGTTAACATATAGGATACTTTTGATCCCGAAAAATTAAAGAGTTCCCGTGGGATCGTTAAAAAGATTTAATTACTTAAACAGCTTCTAACAGACTAAAAGACATTTATCTGCAACGTAACGTAATAGAAGCGGATATTTTGACAGGGTGTGGTGTCGGTGAGAGAGTTTTATTTTATATATATATAATAAATAAAGGTGATAAGTTTGTTTCTTTGCTTGATCGCGCTAATCTCAGGAATTACTGGTCTGATTTGAATTTTTTTTCACTGTTAGATAGCCAATTTCTCGAGGAAGATTTATAGGCTATAAACCATCACGCTAAGAGCAATAGGAGCGGAGCACCAATGAAGAATGTTTCAAAATCGCGGGTTTTTTTTAACTTACTCTTTGTTGAACTACTATGACGCTAGTCATACAATACATTAACAACACACCATGTCACAAACACACAACCAACAACAAAACTTATACACTTACTCACTCCAACGCGCATTGCATTGCATTACACGCATATTTCACAAACAAACCAAGACACACAAAGAGCCTAAAAATTAATAATCAAGGCACAATTAGAAAAAGCAACATAAATGACACTAATATTTTGTTAAGTTTTCGCGACTTGTACACATAATAAAACTACGTTTTAACGGTTTTAAGCGCGGTAATTTATTTTATTTTGGTTTATCCGACGTTTCGCGACAGAAGCTAGTAATATATTTTGATGTAATGGGGTTTTAGGCAATGAAGAAGTTGCGTTAATAGCAAACAGGGGCGAACTGCTAGTGGTACTAATGGTCTGGGAATATGGGGACCATGGCGTCTGCCCGTCGCAATTATTATTTTTATAATATTATTAACGCCAGCCTGCCGTTACCGTATGCGTGAGAGACAGGGAAGTTAGACATACTGCCGCCGTAACGCGTTACGTAACTAAGCGGTTTGCCCTCCCATAAAAAGTTATCACTAAGCTAAGTCGGTAACCTCTTTTAAAATCATGGCTTTTAATAATTTTTGGTCTTCTCAGATATAATAGTGCTGTATATATTATGATCTGTACTGTGTTTATATATTATATAATAATGATTTTTATTTATTTATTGTCTACACCGCCACTGTCATGTTTTAATATTTCCCTTAGTTTAGGCGGTTGCCTGGAAGAGATCGCTTCAAGCGATAACGCCGCCCTTTGGTGAACAACAAGTGTTTTCATTCATTCATTCATTCACTTTGAAAAATAAATAAAAACTCACGTGTAAGCCTCGGAGACGTGGATTCCGTGTCGGGCCATCAAGGTTTCGCAGGCGAACTTCATCCTCAGTACACAGTACTCCAGTTGCTCGGCTGGCTGCTTGAGGGTCGGGTGGAGGTGCTCCGCCAGGTACAGAGTCAGCTTCGGAGAGTCCTTCTCCTGGAGTAGGTAGACGAGTAAACAAACACACATTCATAAAACTAGGGAAACTTCCATATAAAACGTCTTAGGGTTTTTTCGTCACGAAAAAGCGTCACGGCCGCGTGGAGGAGCGGCATAAATTTACACGCACAATTCACAAACAAACCAAGACACACAAAGAGCTTAAAAATTAATAACCTAGGCACAGAAAGAAAAAACAGCATACATGGCACTAGTTAAGATAATATATATAGGTATAGACATAAGGCACACACTGCACATGCACTCTCTCGCAACACCAGCATGTAACAGATACACTCTACATTAGTATAAGTTTAGTATTAAATTTAGAATAAATTATATAAGTTATTCTTAAGGTACACAACACAACATAAATCACAAAATCAATGTCACACACAATAACAAAAGATAACAATAAGCGTGTATAAACTCAAAAAACTGTAACAGTACTCAAGTTGTAAAAAGGTTGTAAAAAGTTGTAAAAAAATATAATGAAATAACCACTTTTTACTACATGTATATGAATATATATATACGGAACATACACCAAAATAACATTTTTTACAATTTTCGTCTGTCTGTTTGTTCCGTCTAATCTTTGAAATGGCTGGACCGATTTTGACGGGACTTTTATTGGCAGGTAGCTGATGTAATAGGGAGTAACTTACGCTACTTTTATTTTGGAATTATGACGCACGGTGACTGGTGCGGGAGAGACCACGGGGCGCAGCTAGTCTATAATATATTACAAAATTCTAAACATGCCGTGTCTATACATTGAAATTAAAAAAAAAACAACTGGAATTGAAAAAAAAAGTTATTCTTAAGGTATACAACACAACTTAAAAATCACAAAATTAATGTCACACACAATAACACATAAACAATAAGCGTGTATGAATTCAAAAAACTCTAACAACAATTAAGTTGTAGAACGGAACTAGAGTCCGTAGATTAGTTCATAAAAAAAAATTAGACTAGACGTATATATGAGGCAGTCAGCGCTAAAGCTGCCTAACCCCCAATTTATTTTATTCGGAGATAAATACTGAAAATTATGTAAAACGTGCTAAAAATATAATGCAAGAGTTTTGTTGTTATATTAAATTGAAAGGTCTGTTGCGATCTTAATTATATATTTTATGGATTTCACAAGTTTATTTGATTTTAGATTTTAAAGCAATTGAAGACGTCAGTGGACGAAGGTGATATGTCGTATATTCGTTTTTTTTTGCGTAGATGAAGGTTATTAGTCGATACTAAATGACTACAGACCTTAGACCATAGATATAAGGCATATTTAAGAGAGGCAGATCCCACATCCGTGCGCATAGGCGTAGATACGGTCGAGCGCACGGATCAGTTTAAGTACTTGGGATCTGTCCTTAGTGCGTCCGGGGATATCGACCTCGACGTCAAGGCCCGTATCACAGCAGCTTGGGCCAAGTGGCGTGAGGTGACAGGTGTCATTTGTGACCCCAAAATGCCGGTCAAATTAAAAGGACAGGTCTATAAATCCATCATTAGACCTGTCCTTTTGTATGGCAGTGAAGCGTGGCCAGTACTTGAGCGACACAAGCAAGAGCTGCGTGTCACGGAGATGAATATGCTGCGATGGATGTGTGGAGTGACGCGGAAAGACCGGGTCAGGAACTCCCGCATCCGCGGCAGTCTTCATGTCCGTGACATAGCAGACAAACTGCAAGAGTGTCGCTTACGCTGGTACGGCCATGTTTTACGCAGACCGGCTAATTACGTGGGGAACAAATGTCTAGCCATGCCACCTCCACCAGGTCCCGGTCGAAGGGGAAGGCCCAAGTAATGCTGGCTTGACGTCGTGAAGGATGACATGCGTGCCAATGGTCTCAAAACGGGGGATGCTGAAGACCGCGCGAAGTGGAGTAGAAAAAGTAGGAAAGCGGACCCTGGGCGTCGGAGTGAACGCTCCGAACGCAACCGGGATTTAACGCTCGGATGATGATGATGATAAGGCATATTTAAAAAATAAAAAGTTGAAAAAGGTGTTAAGTTCAGTTCAGTTTAAAATAAAAGTAAATTTTTTATCTCGATTTATTCAGAATTGAAATTATGCGACTTATGACCTTCATCCACTCATGTCTTCAATTATCAGTTGTTGATGCTTAGACGTATGTAAGGCGAGTGACGTGAGTGATTTTTAATAATATAATGTTTTAATGTAATGAGGTTTTATGAAGAAGTTGCGTTAGTAGCAAACAGCAAGAATGGCCTCTTTGGTTTTGTCACTTGATAATAGATGGCGTTCCAAAGACTCTTTGCATTTCCTTAGTTTTAGATAATTGGGATTGTTCACTTTTTTTCAATCTAGCTATTTCAAAAACCATTTCGAGGAATAATGTCCCTAATCATATCTGTCTAGTTAAAATTCCAAAAAACGTACGATCTTCTTGTATTTTGTAAGAAATGTGTTTGACCTTTATTTGACCTTACTAAATACAATCAGGTGGGCCGTCTGCCTGTTTGCCTGCTTCAGGTGTAAAAAAATATAGCTGTACTTTATTTCATTTAAGTTCTGTAACATCGATTTTTCCCTAAAGAGCACATTAAAAAATTTAACGATAACTATAGAAAATAATAACGGTTAAACGCGAAAAATTATAAGCCTACCGACAAAAAGCACTAAAATAATCACGATACGTAATGAGTAATGACAGTGACATTTAAATAATAGCACAGATTACTATGATTAGTAAGTTTTATTATTTTTGTTTTCTAGGCAAAGAAATCAATGTAAGCTTGTCCCTTATGACGTCATCGGAGAAATAATTTTAAAATCGAATCATAAAAAAGCTAACGCTTAAAATACAAAAAATATTCAAATTAGTACCTTAAAATACCCTATTTTACATAATAAAAATATAAAATCAGAGGGTAATTTTTTGTGAACAATCCCCATTTCCAGTGTTTGATGATTCCGACCGTTTTCGGCCATGGCGACCACTTTGACCCCTAGTCGGGTAACTGGAGCTGGTGCGAGCGAAGGTGGCTTATGTAGCCCATCTTGGTGGAGAATCCGTGCACACTGAGGGCACGTGAGTACGCCGTAGTCGTAGTTATATATAATGGCAGCTGGTGGGCGAGCCTTTAACTGGTCGCGTTTAGTATCAAGGTCAGCTTTACGGTGAACCTCGAACTCACGCACTTGGCTGTGCACCATCCTGGCCGCTGGGCTGCCAAACTTTCCCATCGAGAGGGCTCTATGTTGCACCTTTTCATGTGTCGCTTTTGGACACCCTTATACCGGAGGAGGGGACCGCCTTGATTCCGCTTTCCTTCCTCCATATCCTCCTGCACTGTGACATCCAAGTGTGACCTTGATGCTGAGATCAATAGTAGGTGCCGCAGCTGCGGCATTCGGCAAGTTATCTCCCAAGGTCTTCTGCTCGCATGACCTTAAGTTGGCCACTAAGCAAGCATGGAAATGATTGCTACTTTTAATTCATTTTCATTGGATGACATTTAAAAAAAATATCACAATGATTTCACATGTGAAATTTAACTGACAATGATTTTTGAAGCTTAAAATTACCACAGCGTCACACGTTCCGTATGCTATCAAAAGTGAAATATGATAATTTATAATCACTACGCATGCTACTTTCGAATCGAATGACTGACCTGTGATAACAATGAAATTTCATTTCATTTCCTAAACAACTGATTTTGAGATTATTCCAAGGAAAATAATACTTTACAGACCTTAATTTAAAATCTATTTTTTAATACTCTCATAAGATATTCAAGGTTCTCCAGTGTAGTACTTAAACGGAGCACCGATGGCGCTACGCTCTTCGTACTACTTCATAGTCGTACACTTAGCGGCGACGAATCAGCAAAATATAGTTTATTCTTTCTATCACGCCCGCTCATTCGTCCCTACTCGCTCGCTCTCGCGATTTCATTACCTGTGACATTTCACAGACCAAATGAAGAGAGGTAGCAGATGCGATGTATGAAATTGCATTTCGTATGAAATTTCACATGCTACTTGTGAAATGTTCCATGCCTACCACTAAGATATCAGTGTATATGACAGTCGTGCTGCCAAACTTCTTATTCTCCTCTGAGACATGGTGTGCATACCGCCGCCACATCCGCACTCTGGACCGCTTCCACCTTAAATTTCCAGTATTTATCTCCGAATATAATAGATTAAGGGTTAGGCCGCTTTAGCGCTGACGGCCTCATATAGAGTAGACCTAATATGAATGCCTTTTTCGGTTTCGGATTGGCTTCAGTTTTTTTGTTTGATAAAATATTGTTAGATGCCGGCAAAGGTAAAAGCATACCTGCCTGTCATAAGACGCAGTTTAGCATCTTTCCCAGATTCGGAGTTCTTTTGTTTATTTTGTGTTTAAAACGTGTAATTAGAAAAACAGCCTATTGCGTATTGTCATCCTTTATGGTCGTCATTAGCCAGGTGTGATTCTTGGAATTATCGTTATGCGATCGAGTATTGTGTCGAACATTGTATTTGTAGAGGATAAAAAAAATGCCCGAACGGAGGGGTGAGGCAGTCAAGCGACGATTACGATACGGGCAAGACGTGTACATTCGATAAGCTATATAGTGACGGACTTTGCGCATGTTATTGAATCGTGTATTACGTTTGGACTTATCGCGTCCGGTTATATTTGTACCTGCGTTATACGTGTTTGTGTAGTTCTAATTAATTCTACAGTAATTCCAACGGCATTTTAATTCGAGTCCTGCAACTCGTAACACTAGGTTCAACTTAACTGACCAATATTAGACGTTTATGTATTCCATATTTTTTATTTGACCTTTTTGTTTGATGTCAATAAATATTAGATATTCCTTCTTAAATAGAGCCATCTAGTGGCTAGTTTTGATACTGGTTGTGGGTTAACAGTTAACCTAAGTTTATCTATTAGATAACTTTATGGAATCAATTGTTATTGAACTCATAACTGGTAATTAGTTATGGAAGTCCGAAAATGGCGGAATACTCACCTGGTGCCTGTTTTCCAGAACCTTCCTGATAATGAATGTCGGGTTGAACAAGGGATTCCTGATTTGTTTGATCTCCTGAGCCATCAGTTTGCCAGCGTGATGGATTCCGTTCAAAGCTGTAATTCACATAGGGGTTTAGGGGTCACATGGTGGAAAGCGGTTACCATCGCCTATGGACATTTGCAACACCAAAGGTGCTACAAATGCGCTGCTGCTCTCTTAAGGGAGACTGGAACCTGGTCACTAATGCCGGAACACAACTCATGGTTGTTATGTTGATATACTTTAGACGAGGTGTGGTAGCCAATCTAGTCGGGGAAATACCCTACCACCTGGCTCTGGGTTGTTTTGTCGCCTCTTACGACAGGCCACCCCAACGCAGGAATCGGTATTCTTTCTCTGTCACGGATAAAATAATAATGTAGAAAAATCAGCTCATCATCTCTTTATAATCTAGGCCCAAGAATGTATGAAAGCGTATGCGTCTCCTTTCTTCTAATGCACTTGCTAGGTTCTGAAATTACCCTATTTGAATAAATTCATATGAGTTGGGATTGTTCACTTTTTTCAATCTAGCTATTTCAAAAACCATTTCGAGGAATAGTGTCCCTAATCATTTCTGTCTAGTTAAAATTCCAAAAAACGTACGATCTTCTTGTAGTTTGTAAGAAATGCATGCAGAAATGATTTGACCTTTATTTAACCTTACTAAATCCAATCAGGTGGGCCGTTTGCCTGTTTGCCTGCTTCAGGTGAAAAAAAAATTTAGCTGTACATTATTTGATGTAAGTTATGTAACATGGAATTTTCCCTAAAGATCATTTAAAAAATTTAACGATAACTATAGAAAATAATAATGGTTGAACACGAAAAATTATAAGCCTAGCGACAAAAAACACTAAAATGATCACGATACGTAATGAGTAATGACAGTGACATTTAAATAATAGCACAGATTACTATAAATAATAATAAATAAATAAAAATAATTTTATTATCACCAAAATATAACAGAATTTGCCTTAAAATTAAAGACTACATGGATACTAACACCTAGACTAGGCCAAGCCTGTATCCTAGGTGTTAGTTGCTTCCGGTGGCATAAACCTAAACTTATTTTAGAAATTACTTCCATGTTAGAAAATAAGAATTACAAAAAAAAAAAAAAAAAAAAAAATTGAGGTAGTCCCAAGATTACCAATGTGACAATAAACTTATTAAACACGGCCTTGAATCGCCCACAGAACGGAAATTATGTAATCTGGGAACTTAGGAACATTTTTTCTTGTGAGTACAAATTTTATTACTATGATTAGTAAGTTTTATAATTTTTGTTTTCTAGGCAAAGAAATCAATGTTGACTTGTCCCTTATGACGTCATCGGAGAAATAATTTTAAAATCGTATTATAAAAAAAATAACGCTTAAAATACAAAAATATTCAAATTAGTATCTTAAAATACCCTATTTTACGTAATAAAAATATAAAATCAGAGGGTAATTTTTTGTGAACAATCCCCATTATTGTATGACCATATTTCGTTCAAATACAGTGAGACCAAACCATCTTTTGTACTGTTCCCTGCATTTCTTCAAATAAAGATTCATTCATTCATTCATTCACAATCGAGTGGTATTAACATACCTATGAACATGTTGACACTGTCCAAATTCTCTCCTCTCGAGGCCAAGTGTCTCATGTCGTCGAACTTCCTTTTGCACTCCAACTCCTTATCCAAAGCAGGTATCGAGAGGAGCTTGAGTACCGAACTCAAGCCGTGGTTGGCCATGAAATTCCTACGACGAAAAAATTTTGATTACGTCTTTTTTATTTTTTTGAATTAAGTCCTTAAGAAACAGATTTTCATATAAGGCCCCCGGTATGAATATTTGTGAGTGAAATAATACGAGCGTAATACAACAGCGTTTTGTTTTCCATTTAAACCGCCCCTGTATTAGTACGACCAAAACAAAAATATATCTATACACTAGCTGTCCCGGCAGACGTCGTCCTGCCCGGTAAAAAATAAGGGTTGATCGTAGAAGGGTGAAAATTGAGGATTGTATGTATTTTTGTATGTTCACAAATTTTAAAATAGATATTAAAATTTTTGTCTAAAAAATAAAAAAATAAAATTTAGGGGTGGACTACCCCTAACATTTAAGGGGATGAAAAATAGATGTTGGCCGATTCTCATAGATACCGGATAAGCACAAAAAATTTCATCAAAATCGGTCAAGCCGTTTCGGAGGAGTATGGCAACGAAAACTGTGACACGAGAATTTTATATATTACATATATCATTGTAGTTATCTTTGGTGGCGGTTATTATAGAACTAGTGTTTAATGGGAGGCGAGGGCCAGGAGTACCATCATACAAGGTTTTACCTAGTTTGGGCTCCTGTCCTTCCCATTTAATTAAGTTTTTAAAAAATTTGTACTGTATAATTTTGTTTTCTTTCTATGAAAGTAAATAAATAAATAATTATTATTATATAAATAAAACAGGAGTGTTGTGTTGTTGTGTTTGTAATATTGAAATAATTCAAAAATGGCGATACGCATGGTGGACAAGACGGTGGTCCAATGTCTAATGGAGGGTCAACAATCCACCTCCTTAACCATCCATCATCACTAACTAAAAACGTTTCATGTCACGATAATGCGAGCATGTCGAGATGCGAGCACTGCGCAAAATCTGCGGAGTGACGCTCGCGGACCGCGTCGTAATACCGAAGTAAGAAAGAGAGTTGGTCTGAAAGAGAGTGTCGGGGTAAAGGTAAGGAAAGGAATGCTCCGGTGGTTCGGGCATGTGGAAAGAATGTATGATGAAAGAATGACTAAACAGATATACAATGCAAAAGTGGATGGATGCAGAAGTCGCGGAAGGCCACGACACACCTTCCATGATCAAATTGATCGTGTACTAGCAGAAGGTGATGTCAGGAGCCTCAAGTACAGACGAGCGTTCATAACAGGAGCTATGAATATCAAAGAAGCAAGTGAGGTGTGTAAGAATAAACCTGTATGGCGCTCTGGCGTTCGTGCCTTCCCCGGCAGGGACCTGGCGTGAAGTTATGTATGTATGTATGTCACGATAATCTATATCTATATACTTATAATAAAATTGTAGAGGTCGAATTTCTGTACAATTAAAAAAAATGCTAAAAACCAAGTCAGGGGGATGTAAGAAGTGAAATAGAACTAATTTAGATTTTTTTCGAATTTTTTGTTTCTCTGTTTGTCTGTCTGTTTGTACGGGCTAATCTCATAAACGACTGGACCGATTTAGATGAAATTTTGTATGGTGATAGCTTATATCCCTGGTTAACATATAGGATACTTTTGATCCCGAAAAATTAAAGAGTTCGCGTGGGATCGTTAAAAAGCTTTAATTACTTAAACAGCTTCTAACAGACTAAAAGACATTTATCTGCAACGTAACGTAATAGAAGCGGATATTTTGACAGGGTGTGGTGTCGGTGAGAGAGTTTTATTTTATATATATATAATAAATAAAGGTGATAAGTTTGTTTCTTTGCTTGATCGCGCTAATCTCAGGAATTACTGGTCTGATTTGAATTTTTTTTCACTGTTAGATAGCCAATTTCTCGAGGAAGATTTATAGGCTATAAACCATCACGCTAAGAGCAATAGGAGCGCAGCACCAATGAAGAATGTTTCAAAATCGCGGGTTTTTTTAACTTACTCTTTGTTGAACTACTATGACGCTAGTCATACAATACATTAACACCACACCATGTCACAAACACACAACCAACAACAAAACTTATACACTTACTCACTCCAACGCGCACTACCACCGCATTGCATTACACGCACAATTCACAAACAAACCAAGACACACAAAGAGCCTAAAAATTAATAATCTAGGCACAATAAGAAAAAGCAACATACATGACACTAATATTTTCCTAAGTTTTCGCGACTTGTACACATAATAAAACTACGTTTTAACGGTTTTAAGCGCGGTAATTTATTTTATTTAGGTTTCTCCGACGTTTCGGCCGCTTTTCAGTGGCCGTGGTCACGGAAGACAAAGATGACATTTGTCAAACGTGTATTGTTGAAGTTTTTATTCAGCCTACCGCCAACTTGTTCATTTTAATTATTTAGTTTTAATTTTGTTTATGGATATTATTTACTCTATGGGAGCCTAATCTAACTTACCACCGCTTCACAACATGTTGTGGCTTGAAGAGAAGAAGCGGCGCAAGCAACTCTTCAGCAAACATGCCTAGTTCTAAAATGTTTTATATAATATTAAAATGGGTGGAAGGAAAAAATAAAAGAAATTATCAGTCGGGTTGGTTTGTGTTTCGTTCGTGAAAAGCGGTCGAAACGTCGGATAAACCAAAATAAAATAAATTACCGCGCCTAAAACCGTTAAAACGTAGTTTTATTATATATATGACACTAGTTAAGATAATATATATAGGTATAGACATAAGGCACACACTGCACATGCACTCTCTCGCAACACCAGCATGTAACAGATACACTCTACATTAGTATAAGTTTAGTATTAAATTTAGAAAAAAATATATAAGTTATTCTTAAGGTACACAACACAACATAAAAACACACAAAATTAATGTTCACACACAATAAGCGTGTATGAATTCAAAAAAATCTAACAATAATTAAGTTGTAAAAAGGTTGTAAAAAGTTGTAAAAAAATATATTGAAATAACCACTTTTTACTACATGTATGTGAATATATATATATACGGAACATACACCAAAATAACATTTTTTACAATTTTCTTCTGTCTGTTTGTTCCGTCTAATCTTTGAAATGGCTGGACCGATTTTGACGGGACTTTTATTGGCAGGTAGCTGATGTAATAGGGAGTAACTTACGCTACTTTTATTTTAGAAATAATCTTTAATTTTGGAATTATGACGATTATCAAACACCACGCGTGAGAGACCGAAGGGCGCAGCTAGTCCATAAAATATTACAAAATACTAAACATGCCATTTAAGTTATTAAAAAAAAACCAACTGGAATAGACTATATAAACGACGCCTAACGATGGAGAACATAATGCATTTTATTTAGATTTCTGGTCTATTTGTTCGCGATTCACGTAAAAACTACTAGGCCAATTTCGATGCGGTTTCACTGATCGACAGCTAATTCTTAGACTTAAACTCTGCCCTACTTTTTATCCTGGGCATCCCGCGGGATTTTTTCTGGGAATGATTTAAACTGGTTTCACTAACCACTTTCCACCAGGTCCTGGCTGCTGTACAGCATTGAAATAGTTACCTGCACATAGCCATCTCGAGTTCTGCGTCCGGCTCCATGTATCCATCAAGGAGTCCAGCCGTGAAATATTCGGCACTCTCGCTCGCATACAAGTCTAATAACGCGTCTCCAATCACAGCCCTGATGGTAGACAACTCTGATAGTGGTTTACCTGAGAACAGTATGACTTATTTATTTATTGAAGTGAAACTTCCATATAAAACGTCTTAGGATTTTAGCGTCACGAAAAAGTGTCACGGCCGCGTGGAGGAGCAGCATTAATTTAGACTAGACGTGGTTCGTAATACCGAAGTGAGAAAGAGAGTTGGTCTGAAAGAGAGTGTCCGGGTGAAGGTAAGGAAAGGAATGCTCCGGTGGTTCGGGCATGTGGAACGAATGTATGATGAAAGAATGACTAAACAGATATACAATGCAAAAGTGGATGGATGCAGAAGTCGCGGAAGGCCACGACACACCTTCCATGATCAAATTGATCGTGTACTATAGTAGAATTATTTTCTCCGTGCAGTTTGGGTCATAAATCAAACTCGGCCTCAGCCCGGCTAGGGCGGTGAGCATGTTGCGCGGGCGCAACGCCATTATCGATAAAAACTCATTCTTATTAAAGAAAGATTATCATTATTATCTTTTTTGCTGTTAATTTTAAACTTAGATATAAGTATTTATATTTATTTTTAATATAACTTGTTACATTATAAACTTTTGTATTTATAATTTTTAATACATAGATACCTAATTAATAATTTATTTTAAATCATTATTATTCTTATTTTAATAAATACGTTGTTTTATCTAATTTTTTTCTTTCATTTATATCATTAACCCACAAAATGACAAAACTAAATACAATATCAATAACGCTTATCGACAACAATAAGGTCTGCCCATAAGGCCCGTGAGTGGAAGACCGCTCCGATTATTTATAACCCAAACTGCACGGAGAAAATAATTCTACTATAGCAGAAGGTGATGTCACGAGCCTCAAACAGACGAGCGTGTATGACAAGAGCTTTGAATGTCAAAGAAGCAAGTGAGGTGTGTAAGAATAACTCTAAATGGCGCTCTTTTGTTCGTGCCTACCCCGCAAGGGACCTGGCGTGAAGTTATGTATGTATGTATGTATTATCTTACCAGCCATACTCCTCGGTTTGACGTAATCGACTACAGTGTGTATGGCGTTTTTGAGACTACAACGGCAGAGAGTCGCCGCGTGTAGTCGTGACATTCCCAGTATCTGGGCCAGGTGCGACTCCTTCACGCTGTCCAGGGGTGTAGCTGCAAGTAATCAGATATCAGATAAAAAATATCAAAGAAAAAACAGGAAAGAAAAATATATAATAAAACGACATTTTAACGGTTTTGAGCGCGGTAATTTATTTGATTTTTAATACGCTTTTATTAGATTCATACGTATGTATGTAACGGAATCTTTCAAGTTAAATTTGATCGACTGCCCAGTTTCCGATTGAGCTGAAATTTTGCACGTATGTGTATATCGCGTGATAATGCAATAATGTGGTACCAAGGAACTAATCTGATGATGGAGTCGGAAGATGGCCACAGGAACTCCTGTACTAAACAAGATAGACCCATCGTGTTTGGGCTCGTTTTACTTGTCTTGGCTAGCGCTCTGCTGCTACATGATATGCAGGATCTCAAAAGCTTGTATTTAAAAGCCTTTTTTAAAAAATCAACTAAAAAATGAAAAATAAATAATAGTTTTAAAAAAATATGCTTTTATAGAAAATCAAACTTATTTCTATTTTTTTGTTGGATTTTCTATAAAAACGTATTTTTTTTATTATTCCGACGTTTCGGCCACTTTTCAGGTCGCGCTCACGGAAAACAAAGATGTCAAGTGTCAATGAGATTTGTTAAAGTTCTATTTAGCCTACCGCCAACTGGTTCATTTTAATTATTTAGTTTTAATTTTCGTTTATGGTTATTATTTACTCTATGGGAGCCTAATCTATTTCAAAAACTTTAATGTATATTGTGTCTTTCTTATAATATGAGTGTATACTGTTTGCTACAACTCCATAAATTCTTCAAAAAGCAATTCTGTAACAAACTTCTGTATAAAACTTAAGGATATATAAATATAATAAGAAAAAAAAACAATTTTTAGCTAGACGTGTTGCTGGGGAGTTTGTTGCCGCTTCTTCTCCTTAACAGCAATAACACGAGGAAGTAAAATTAAATTTTAACCTATATGTATTTACCTTCAAAAAGTATTCTCCGGTTACTAATTTGTGGCCGAAAGGTCGGATAAATAAAAATCAAATAACCACGCTTAAAACCGTTAAAACGTAGTTTTATTAAGCCCAAAGAAGCCAACTATAGGGCGAGTTAATAAATAACAGCACCATCTAGTTTTGAACATAGCAACTTCGAATTTATATTTTTCAAAGAAATATGGCTTTAGAAACTCTTCAAGTATTTAAATAGTTTTAATGTATATGATAATTACTTAAATTTTCTAAGAAATAGTGAAATGATGAATCTGAGTAATGTCTATATTTAACATTCCTGGAATTGAATCCAATGCCTGTTTGTTGCAGTGAGGTAGGCCGGGAAAGGCTTAACACACCCAACTACCGTTTCATCCGTGCAGGAACGGAGAAAGAATACAATTTCCTGCGGCCGGGCGGCCTGTTGTAAGAGGCGACAAAACAACCCACAGCCAGGTGGTAGGGTATTTTCCTAACTGGATGGCTACCACCCCTGGTCTAGAGCATGTCGCCATAACAACCTGGAGTTGTGTTCCGGCATTAGTGACCAGGTTCCAGTCTCCCTTAAGAGTGCAGCAGCGCATTTGTAGCACCTTTGGTGTTGCAAATGTCTATAGGCGATGGTGATTATAAAATACCTTTCATGTGAGTGGCATATTTTTGTAAAGTTATTGTAATATTTTCTTAAGTTTTCGCGACTTGTACACATAATAAAACTACGTTTTAACGGTTCCTTCCACTCATTTTAATATTATATAAAACATTTTAGAACTAGACATGTTTGCTGAAGAGTTTCTTGCGCCGCTTCTTCTCTTCAAGCCACAACATGTTGTGAAGCGGTGGTAAATTAGATTAGGCTCCCATAGAGTAAATAATTATCCATAAACAAAATTAAAACTAAATAATTAAAATGAACAAGTTGGCGGTAGGCTGAATAAAAACTTTGACAATACACGTTCGACAAATGTCATCTTTGTCTTCCGTGACCATGGCAACTGAAAAGCGGCCGAAACGTCGGATAAACCTAAATAAAATAAATTACCGCGCTTAAAACCGTTAAAACGTAGTTTTATTAAGTTATTGTAAATTAGATTTTTTTATAATTGTAATTATGACTATGTATGTATATTTTAGACACAAATGTTTTTTGTTAACGAATTAATATTAATAAATATTTAAAAAAAAACGGCTTTCCATCGAGTGAGCCGTCTGCCTGTCTAGTGAACTCCTGCAATAAAAAAAAACTACAGACGCCATCAACCTTAAAACCTTAAAAACTAAAATGATTACCTGGTGTATTGAAGAATTTGACAAACTTTCCATCTGAGCTGACCCCTTCGACTTGTGGATGCACCAGAAACGCCTTCAGCCTCGACGCTTCGACCGCACAGAGAACCAACAGATATCCCGAGGCGTGCTTACAAACCTTCTCGCCCGATATACGCCATACACCTGTAAGATTTCGTTGGAATCGTATTGGAGCAGGTTTTCAATTCGCCCGGATCTTTTTTTTGTTTTTTTTTATGTATGTTCACCGATTATGCTAAGATTTATGATCCGATTTACGTGATTCTTGTTTAGTTTGATGCGGAATAGTTGCCATTTAGTCCCCTAAAAATTTAACATAGTTTGGCCCAGTAGTTTTCATTTTATCAATTTTTCAATGAAAAACATCTCCATTCCGTTCCATATGTACACCGATTATGCTTAGATTTATGATCCGATTTACGTGATTCTTGTTTAGTTTGATGCGGAATAGTTGCCATTTAGTCCCCTAAAAATTAGCATAGTTGGGCCCAGTAGTTTTCATTTTATCATTTTTTCAATGAAAAACATCTCCATTCCGTTCCATATGTACACCGATTATGCTAAGATTTATGATCCGATTTACGTGATTCTTGTTTAGTTTGATGCGGAATAGTTGCCATTTGGTCCCTCAAAAATTTAACATAGTTTCGCCCACCAGTTTACATTTTACGAACATTTTTATGTTCCCGTTTCTTGGGACCTATATTTTTTAAGAAGCGCGGCACCTTTCGTAGGTCTACCCATACATAGCTAGGCACTAAAAAGTAACAAATAAAACAAAAAAAACTTCGTTTAAAAAAACCGACTTTAAAAACTAAAAAGTATAAAATAACTTATTTTTAAAGCTATGTATTATTTTTAATATAAATTATCTAAAACATCTCGAACTCTTGCATGCAAGTTAAATAAAAGCTTGTAATTGGTTTGTAAGAGTAAAATGACATTTCATACTGAACCAGCACAATGTACCAGTTCTAGTGAGGCGAGGAAGATTTGTATGTTTTGTACCGCAGCAGTACATTGCCTCATTTGTCTCGTACAAGACTTCTAGTTCGGAATTGTTTGTTAAGTCGGATGTTTTGCCTGTGTGCAGGTTGAAACCGAAATTAAACTCTTAATAACATAAATAAGGACGCAAATTAAATATCTATTATCTTATATCTATATATATATAAGCAAAGTTTGTTTTCTTTGTCCGAGGTAAACTCGAAAACTACTGGACCGATCAGCATGAAACCACGACCATTCGACGCGGAATTAATCGTAGATGGTTATAGGCTATATATTTTTCAAATTCTATGAGCCCTTTGCCATGGTTTCTCAATTTGTTTGTTTATTAATTTATTTGCTCCCATAAAACAAAAGACAGGCATTTATCCTTGGTTCATTTGTTTTGTAGCTCATAAAAGAGGAACACGATTTAACATAACCTCTATGTTAGAAACAACTATAGTCATTTCTTCATGTTTACACTACCTTTTTTATGTAAACCTCAGAGGAAGAAATTAATTACGAACTTCACGTTGCCTAATTTTTTAGCTACTTAAATAGCGCTCTCCATGCGGATGATTTTCACTTATAACAAACCGTGATCCGTTTAAAAAAATTATATAATGTCATTCGCCCGGCGAAGCAGGCGGGAACGGCTAGTTAATATATATGTTTTAGATATAATATTGTTATTTTGACAATTACTGACTTAGCACGCTTTGCTTGTACTTATTCCATTTTCTGTACTTCATTCTGTCATAATAAATATTCCGAATGTGAGTTATATTAAGTGTGAGTGTGTTGCGTGTATGAGTAGTACAGATGTGTGATTGATTTAAAATATGTATAATCTTTCAAAATTCGAAATAACGGTGTGGCGACATTAGTGCCAACATAAAAACAAGCACGCAAGCGCGGAACCAATATTTATCTGTGGCAAGCAAAACATCGCGCCGTTTTATGACATCGCGCCCACAATTTTTCGCGGCAATCCACTTGCCGCGAAACAGCCGAGAGCCGAATATATTTCGGGTCATCTCGACACAGTCCGACTTACGTCTTCAACGCGACCGCACGACATACGTGCTCGTGTACAAACGATAGTTTTCGCGCTCGCTGCTTGCCTTCATACCAAAATCCTTCTGAACTATAATATTGTAACATTGAGAGAGTGTGTGTGATTAAAAGTGTACGTCGCAAACAATATCTTTCATTGACCCGTACACCGCTCAACGGCCGCAACGCAACCATCAACCACCACCAAACCATCATCACATCATCACCACCATCCTCAACTCTTTAAATCTTTGATTTTAAAAAGAATCTTTAACTCAATACGTTAAGATTGATTTCAGTCACACGGAATGATGAAAACTAACAACTCAGATACTTGGATGTAGTTTGAGACAATTGTTGCGGCGGCGCTGGATTTAGCGATAAGCGAACTATGTCAACTTTGCGGGAAAAGAAGTGTGGACAATTTGGAATGGGAATCGGAACGAGCACGCACTTACCTGGTTGATGGGAATGAAACGCGGCTGCTCTTCTCCACTATCCACTATCACACACACTTTATTGTATTTTCATATTTATAGTATTTAATTTTATGTATTTATTTTCAGTATATGATATGTTTATTATATATAAAAGTTGCGGTGCGGAGCGAGTTATATATTTATATGGTGCGGGCGCGGTATATTTAAGTTATTTTATGATATTTTATTTATTTACAATTTTTTTTTTAACTGATGGCTGCAATGCTGTTTATGCATTGATTTTGCCAATGTCGTGTGAAACGAAAAGCCAGGTGGAAAAAAATGGCTAAATAAAAAACAATTTGGCCGGTAAATTAAAAAAAAAAAAAAATCTGCATACCTAATACAATATAAAAAACATATTAACTACAAACATACTTAAAACAAAACATAAGAGCAAAGGACAAAACTAAATAATAACTAACTTCAAAACAAACTAAGTATAATATATATATATACTACAACATCAATATATATATACTATACAATCCATATAATTATATGAATATATATATATACATGCATATATAATATACAAACCATTATAAAATAATATTATTCACAGTCAAGAAGGAGCGATATATTTATTTTAATGATATGACAATGAGTGACTGAAGTGACGTGCGAAAGGGAAACGCGCCGTCACAATTTAAGAAGAATTTAAATATTCGAAGAAAAGTATGAATAGGTCGAAAGGAGGTTTACATGGCGGTACCAACAATAGATACAGGATATTGTGAATTGAAATGAGACAACATGCGCACTCTAAGAAATACAATGATGATACACAATTAGACTCCCTTGCGTTATTTTAAAGCTTAAAGCCGGTCATTGAATGAATTATCTCATACGAAACCAAAGATTTAAAAGAGTGATTTAATTCTTTCAGTTTGCGCATCGCTAATGAGTAGTATACTTCACTCCGCGGCAACGACTTGCGCTATACAAAGCGCAAATCCCTTTACGCTATGACATGGGGTCCATAGGCGACGGTAACCATTTCCATCAGGTGGGCCATCTGCCTGTTTGGCCGCTTTTCGCTTTAAACTAATTGAGAATGTGTTGTATGTGTGAATGTGCTGTGTCTCACACAGATGATATATTACCTTGTTCATCCATTTTTGCGACGGTCCTGAAATCAGCCTGCAGCAATCGCTCTGCTACTAGCTCTTTGATGCACAGAGATATCAATCGGTCACCTGAGAAAGTAACCTATTATCTGTTACTGACAGGAATGCATTGATATGTGAAACACATGTATTGTTGAGATTACATCATACATACATAAGATACATTGTTAATGAAACTAACAACGATAATCATATTATCAACCAGTGTTTCATCATCATCATCCGAGCGTTAAATCCCGGTTGCGTTCGGAGCGTTCACTCCGAAGCGCAGGGTCCGCTTTCCTACTTTTTGTACTCCACTTCGCGCGGTCTTCAGCATCCCCCGTTTTAAGACCATTGGCACGCATGTCATCCTTCACGACGTCAAGCCAGCATTTCTTGGGCCTTCCCCTTCGACCGGGACCTGGCGGAGGTGGCATGGCTAGACATTTGTTCCCCACGTAATTAGCCGGTCTGCGTAAAACATGGCCGTACCAGCGTAAGCGACACTCTTGCAGTTTGTCTGCTATGTCACGGACATGAAGACTGCCGCGGATGCGGGAGTTCCTGACCCGGTCTTTTCGCGTCACTCCACACATCCATCGCAGCATATTCATCTCCGTGACACGCAGCTCTTGCTTGTGTCGCTCAAGTACTGGCCACTCTTCACTGCCATACAAAAGGACAGGTCTAATGATGGATTTATAGACCTGTCCTTTTAATTTGACCGGCATTTATTACCGACTAGTGTTTATTACAAATTTATTAATTTTGACTGTTATAATTATCTATCTATGGGATTGTGGACGCTATTTATTTTATTGGAGTTTTTGTCGGGAGCTGAAAGGAGATGTTGTGCTGTGCAGTTTTATTTTCTAAAAATGTGTAAAATTACTCTAAAACGCACAATAGTTGTAGGATATGGATAACTAATGATGATAAGGATAAATTTGGATTCGTTAGATAGCTAGAAAACATCTTATATCATAGACATAAGTCAAGTCGCCCTTATGTGACATTACATTCTATTTATATTCCTTTGGTGGAGGTTGCTGCTAAGATGTAAAACCTCCGTGTTACAGTAGTAATTATGTGTTTTGTGTGAAATGTGAACTGTATAGTCAAATGTGGCCTTTTGAGTTGTTACAAGAACTCCGTTGAATGGCACTAGCTGATTACCTACAGTTCAGTTGTGCTACATATAGGTTTAAGAAAATGAAGAAACTATATAGTAAACAAAGATCCGGCTTAAGGGCCTAGCAACCAAGCTATAAACCTAAATAAATATTTTATTTTATTTTTTAATTGAGATTTTCATATAGTATAAAATTTTAATTAATTGTATAAATAATTTAACATTGTAATTAATTTTATGAGCTAAATCTGCAGGCCAATCTGACAAAAACATGTGTACTTAACTATGCTAATTATTAATTATTTAAACCATGATTTATGCAAGGAAATAAATTCGATTTTGTATTACAAATTATTATTAGTTAATTTCGTACCATAATTGGGTATTTGACAGCCGAATCAACAGATATACTTTTATTGTCAACACAAAATGTTGCATCCTCCTAGATGAACTGCGTTGTGATGTCGTAATTGTACCATTCAAATAGCTTATTGATTAGAATATAATGGAAAACGCTTTATTGTTAATAAGTTTACTTTAATTGCATATACATAAAATGATCAATTTACAGTAGACACGTTAACTACTAAACGCAGGAACAAAGGGTGGTCTTATCACTGTTTAAACAGTTCTTTTTCACTATATAAGTGATACAAGATTAAAATTATAATCTAATCTAGGAAATAAGACTACATGTTCCCACCAACAATGGATACATGTAGATACAACACACTCACCTGACTCAGTCTACAAAAGAAGTAACAAATACATGTATATGGAACTAGAGTATAATAGTTAAATTATCAAAATTAAGAATACTATATTAAATGTAACAAACATATGATGTGATTGCACATGTTTATTGTTACACTTAAAATATCCAGCACACAAACACACATTTGCACACAAATACACTTATACACACAAACACACTTATACACCCAAGCACACTTATACACCCAAGCACACTTATGCACCCAAGCACACTTATGCACCCAAGCACACTTATACACACAAACACACTTATACACACAAACACACTTATACACCCAAACACACTTACACACACAAACACACTTATACACCCAAACACACTTATACACCCAAACACACTTATACACCCAAACACACTTATACACCCAAACACACTTATACACACATTTACACACAAACAAAGTATTTTGAAAAAAAGATGAGAAAAGGAAAAGAAATAGAAAAAGATACCCAACCCTATCCCTAATAGAGTAAGAATGAAAAAGATAATAAATAAAAGAGAAAGAAAGTTCTATCTTACCTGAAGATGGAGGAAGTTGAATTTAAAATAAAAAACATCACAATAAAAGACAGATAGATTTAGATTAGAGAAACATCAAAAAGATCACCTGTAGTTAGGTCATCTACCACAGCAGCATACTGTTCTTCAGTTAATCCAGCTTTCAGTGCCTCAAGGCCAATCCAATGGTCGCTAATCGACTGGCCCAAGTCAAAATCATTTGCTATAGTTTCTAAATATCTGAAAAGAGAGAAATATGACATGCTGACAATATCAGAATGTTAAATTATAGGTGTTACCTGGAATTCTTCTAATTACAATAAAAAATTAACCCCCTTTAGAAAGTTAATATTATTTTTGTCCATAATCTGCCAGCTGCCATAAAAATTACCACACCAAAACCAAGAGAATTATATTATCTCTTTTACTCTAAGATAAATTCTTTATCATTAGAGGGAGAAAGCATCAGTTCCACATTCGTTTCAATTATCTGTATCTGACCACAAATTTGTGGTGCTTCCCAATTAGCCAAGTGTGACAGTCGAAAACAAATTATTGGTGGTTCTGCCTTAAAGGATACACCATTTTTTTTCTTATCACTTACTGGTGTTTATCCAGGGTTTTTTTCTATTGCACAAGCAGCGCATTTGTAGTGCTTTTGGTGTTGCAAATGTCCATAGACGATGGTAACTGCTTTCCACCAAGTGGGCCGCGTGTCTGCTGAACTGCAATAAAAAAAATATCAGATGTGATTGTCCTTGGTCACCTTACTTTTCCTTCCTCTTATGTATCATATTATTTGAGAAATGAGTAGAATTGCAATAAAAAAATGGAAGGCTGATACTTTCAAATTTTTAGGTATAGCAGTGCAAATGTACTAGCTCATATGTGTCCTACTCAACACTAGTCTTATAGGTATTTGAGAATTCCAGACAAGTATGATATAAAAAGAGGCACAGACCGATATTTGTATTACATAAAGGTTGTTTCTGAAATAAGTACCAAACTCAGAAAAACTAAGCCTGGTGAAAATATTTTCATGTATATACATTACCTTAATCCTTCAGTCTTGTTGATGGCCAACCCGTTTCTAGTAAGAGGAACGGGCGCTGCGAACATTTTTGTACTTTTCAACACATTTACACGATCTTCTTTCGTTTTTTCCGGGTCATTGAACGTTGAATCCAGAACTTTCAGTCTTCTTTCAAGGTCTTCAAACTCTTCTTTGTTGATAATCTCAGGAAATGCTAGCAAATCACGGTTGAATACGGATAGAAACACATCCTTCATGAACGGTGATATTTGTGCTTTCCGCCTCTCTGTACGCTCGTAGATCTTCACATCTTCAAATTCGAACTTCTCTTCTTGGATCTGAGTCTGCGAAGCCTGTGTCGATTCGCGTTTAACAGAGGATATCCGAAAAGTTCTATAGACTTGTCGGGTTATGTTATTTTGGTTGATAATACATATTTTCCTCGCAACATTCATTTTAGAATTGATGAGATATCTTGTCAATAAGTTTAGTGTGTGTTCAAAGTAATTAATACTGTACAAAAATACAATTAAACTAATATTCGGCGATATTATATTGTGAAACCGTAGTTTTCAGGTTATTTTATTTTGTAATTTGTTTGACATGACATTTGTAGTAGTAATAACATTCGTCATAAAGGCAGGCAAGGGAATCGTCCATACAGCCAATTCTGATGTATATGGCTATAGCTAGCGCAGTTGAATTGTAGGCTAAACTAACGCCATTCAGCGGAGTTTTCGTGAAAACTCGAAAGGCTACATTCGGCTATACAGCTCACATTTCTACAAATAAACACATAATTACTACGCAAAAACTATAAATATCTTATAACTCTTGTTCATTTAAAAGTAATTTTACACATTTTAAAATATAAAACTAAAGCACAACGGCTCCTTTCAGTTCCCGCAAAAACTTCTTTTTTTTAGTACAATTCGAAACAAAGGCAGGCAAAGGAATCTTAGTCCATACAGCCAAGTCTGATGTATAAATATTCGTATAGTAGCGCAGTTGTATTGTAGGCTACAACCGACGCCATTCAACGGAGTTCTTGTGAAAACTCGAAAGGCCACATTTGACTATACAGTTCACATTTCGCACAAAAACACATATTTTTTGCTACGTTGCCTATAAAAATGTGACCGCTAGGATTTTAATTGAATTAATATTAGTGTTATATATTGTGAAAATTGACTCGTTTTTAAAATGAATTATATATCAAATTAAAGCTGTTATTTTCTGTATATGATGGAATAGGGTTGCGCCTGTAAAAGTGGCCGCAAATATGGGTATCCACCAGCTATTAAAGATTAGAGTGAGAGTTAATGCGTGCTATGTCCCTCGTAGAGTACACACACACACATGCAGATGCTAATATTTTTTTAAATTAAGCATACAAAATAAATAACTTGAATAAAAAAAAAAATTACACACACTACCATGTATTTGACCCACACGTATTACTCTTTTATTTATTGTTAAAGTCATATTAACAGTGCAGCTTTTTATATTCAATGTACTCTTTGAGTGCAGCCTTTGCGAAATCTGTGAATCACTGATGAATCCCGCTACCACGACTTAAATATAGATATAATATTGTTACAACCTAGGCGCTGACATAGACAAATTCGACGTACAGACTGTAACAGCACACTTTATTACCTGTCGGCATTTGAACTACTTGAAATCCTTTTATGATCGTCATCTTTTGTTCACTTATTTATTGGCATATGTTTCTAATTATTGTGGAGTATTCTCCACAAGGCTATTGCCTTTTGTCCTATGGTACTCGCTCATTAGCATCATTAGTCAGGGGTTGCGGATCCTTTTGCATTGTGTGGAGTATAAAACGACGGCCTGATGGAGAGAGGGGGCAGTCGATCTACGATTATGATAGGGGCGTGACGTGTGTACATTCGGGAATCTAATAGTGACGGACTTTGCCCGTTTTGTTGAATTACGACCTTCTGCATTACGTTTGGATTTCTTGTGTTCTGTTATATTTACACCTGTGTTATATGTGTTTGTATAATTCTAATAAACTCCCGCTAAATATAAATTTTAACTTCTTTCTACAAGTCGAATGTGTCGTTACAAAATTCGCATAAGTCGAAAACTCAATAACTAGAATTTTTTGGCGTTTCCCTTCAAATTAGAGTTACAGAGGTTGTGTTGTATAAGTTAAAATACTAGATAAGCTAGACTTAGATTTTAAGTCTAGCTTATCGAGTATTGAAGTTTGTTGTGTATTTTTCTCTGTTATGTTGGTATACAGTGAAGAGTTCTTGTATTGCATTATATGGTATCACTGCGCCCGTGTGCCACGCACCTCTGGCACCACCGGGTAAACACAGCTGTGCAACTAGATGGCGCTGAACATTTTTTGTTCATACCATTTTTTGCTTATACAGCCAATATGAGATTCAATAATAGTGTTTTAGAAGTAGAGAGTATGAGATAGATAACACTTGCACTAGAAAAGATTTAGACTCCACTAAATCCTATTTTTGACAGGTAACAGTCCGTGAGACCAAAGCCTTTATTAAAGATTTATAATCTGTATTATTGACTTGAGAACGACTTTACCGATTTTGTTTTAGTGTTCAAATGGGTTCCTGGATGGTTAAGATTCGCAATTAGAACCGGTAGGTGGCGCTGAGATCGGGCTCAGAATCCTCCTAATTACCTGGACCGATTTGGGTGATTTTGGTTTTGCATCATGAAACAAAATCTTTTAGGAATTCAGCGAAAACTGTATCGAAATCGGTCCAGTAGTTTTTATATGAATCACGAACAAGCAAATAAACAGGCAAGAAATCTAAAATAATGCATCGTATTCTCGTTTGTTCATTCCAATTGTTTTTTTTTTAATAGAGCATGTTTAGATTTTTTAAATATTATTAGAAAACATACCGGCCAAGTTGAAAACCTCCTCCTTTTGGAAGTCGATTAAAAATGAAATTAGATTAATGCGGCTGGGCGGCCTGTCGTAAGAGGTAACAAAACAACCCACAGCCAGCTATAGTAGAATTATTTTCTTCGTGCAGTTTAGGTCATAAATCAAACTCGGCCTCAGTCCGGCTAGGGCGGTGAGCACGTTGCGCGGGCGCAACGCCATTATCGATAAAAACTCGTTCTTTTGATAAGAAACTTTTGAAAGAGTATCATTCTTATAAAAATCATTATTATCTTTTTTGCTGTTAATTTTAAACTTGGATATAAGTATTTATATATATTTTTAATATAACTTGTTACATTCTAAACTTTTGTACTTATAGTTTTTTAATACATAGATACCTAATTAATCGTTTATTTTAAATCATTATTATTCTTATTTTAATAAATACGTTGTTTTATTTTTTTTCTTTGATTTATATCATTAACCCACAAAAACTAAATATACTATCAATAACGCTTACCGACAACAATAATGCGCATCACTATGCCTGCCCATAAGGCCCGCGAGTGGAAGAGAGAGCGAAATACTCCAATTATTTATGACCCAAACTGCACGGAGAAAATAATTCTACTATAGTAGAGTATTTGCCTCACTGGATAGCTACTACACCTAGTCTAGAGTCATCATCATCATTATCATCATCATCATCATCATCAGCCAAATTCAGTCCACAGCTGGACGTAGGCCTCCCCAAGTACGCGCCACATATCCCGGTCTCCTGTCTTCCTCATCCAGCCCCTACCGGTGATCTTGCGCAGGTCTAGAGGTCTAGTCTAGAGTATAGCGCTATAAAAACCTTGAGCTGTGTTCCGGCATTAGTGGCAGGTTCCAGTTTCCCTTTTGATTATTACAGGGGTTCAGGAGACAGGCAGACGGCCCACTTGATGGAAAGCGGTTACCATCGCCTATGGACATTTGCAACACCAAAGTTGCTACAAATGCGCTGCCGCTCTCATACTGAGACTGGAACCTGGTTACTAGTGGCGGGACACAATACAATGTTGTAATGGCGGCGTACTCTAGACCAGGGGTGGCCATCCAGGGGTGGCCATCCAGCGGAGCCTCCCACCTGGCTGTGGGTTGTTTTGTCGCCTCTTACGACACTCCGTCCAGCCACAGGAAATTGTATTTGTTCCGTAATCAATTATTAGCATAATCAATTTTTCCGCGTATTTTATACATTCCAAATTTTAGTATATTTAAAACGAATGCATCGCCACCCCGTGTGAGCGCTATCGACGCCAATGCTGCCCTCACGCGGACAGTCAGCGCAACTGGCTACACCGCACGCGCCGCATAGTTTCCTGTGTTTTCGTTAATTTTCAAGTACTTCGTTTTCAAATACATACAATTAGCCAATCAAGAAATGTGAGGAGTTACAATCCATAATCGAAGGGTTCCCGCAGCACAGCAAGTAAGGTAAGTGGTTGTGCATTTGGTCTTTTCCAAATTCCGCGTTCTAAGCCGTACTCTTTCTCCGTTTCTGCATGTATAACGAGAGTAATTTAGAGAGCGGCAGCGTATTTGTCGCACCTTTGGTTTTACAAATTAGCACAGGCGATGGTAACCGCCTTCCATTCTTCCAAAACTTCGTTTAAAAAACTTCAGACTTTAAGATGTTTAGATAATATATATTAATAATACATACTATATATATATTAATACCTTTAGAAATAAGTTATTTTATACTTTTTAAGTTTGCTTTTATAAGTCGTGGTAGCGTAATGGTTAGCGCACGCGCCCCTAAATCGAAGGGCGCGGGCTCGATCCTGACCGGAACGCATGCACCTCTTAGTCAGTTTTCTGATCTAATGTGCATATTGTTACAATTACCACGTGCTAAAACCGGTGAAGGAAAACATCGTGATGCAACCTGCACATCGAGATAACCGATGTGTCAAATCTGCCAAGCCGCCTTGGACAAGCGTGGCGGGTATACTGTCCGTTCCCCCTATAATGGGAGACCCGAGCCCAGCAGTGGGACATTTATGGGCTGATATTATATTATATTATTATATATACTTTTTAGTTTTTGAAGTCGGGTTTTTTTAAACGATGTTTTTTTAATTTTTTTTTGTTACTTTATAATGTCTAGCTATGGGTACGCCTACGAAAGGTGCCGCGCGGAATGGAATTGTTTTCATACAAAATGTTCATAAAATGACGAGTGACGCTCGCGGACCGCGTTCGTAATACCGACGTGAGAAAGAGAGTTGGTCTAAAAGAGAGTGTCGGGGTAAAGGTAAGGAAAGGAATGCTCCAGTGGTTCGGGCATGTGGAAAGAATGTATGATGAAAGAATGACTAAACAGATATACAATGCAAAAGTGGATGGATGCAGAAGTCGCGGAAGGCCACGACACACCTTCCATGATCAAATTGATCATGTATTAGCAGAAGGTGATGTCAGGAGCCTTAAGAATAGACGAGCGTGCATGACAAGAGCTATGAATGTCAAAGAAGCAAGTGAGGTATGTAAGAATAAACCTGTATGGCACTCTGTTGTTCGTGCCTACCCCGCAAGGGACCTGGCGTGAAGTTATGTATGTATGTATGTATGTATGTATGTTCATAAAATGAAAACTGCCAGGCCAAACTATGTCAAATTTTTAGGGGACCAAATAGCAGCTATTCCGCTTCGAATAAAAAAGAATCACGTAAATCGGATCATAAATCTCGGAGTAATCCGTGAATATACATAAAAAAGATTCCGACGAATTGAGAACCTCCTCCTTTTTTTAAGTCGGTTAAAAACAAGTATAATAGGTACTTCGTTCTGTTTTACCAAACGGCAAAAACGGCTCCTATGCCATTTGTTATGTTCGTTTGTCTTTGTATGTCACAGTTATTGTTTTTAAGAACCACTTGGATATGATAGAGTTTATATGTACACGTTGGTGAAGGTAGATTATTTTAGTGCCCTTAGATGCATCTTGAAAAGTCAAGATGTTCTTTAATTACCCTTTTTAAAGGCAATCGGCTTACGCCCCTTGAGACCTTGCACCCTGGTGCCACGCACTCCCGGATAGACATCCCTGTAAGTCATAATACATGACGGAAGCGGTCGTAGAGTGAAGTAGAATATTGTTACGAGTTACGGGACTCGAATTAAAATGCCGTTGGAATTACTATATAATTTGTTAGAACTATACAAGAACGTATAACACAGGTACAAATATAACTGAATCAGTAACACGCGCAAAGTCCTGTAACTGTCCTAACGTCTTGCCTCTCTTGTGGCACAATAATGGGACTTACTTATGATCGTTTCTTAAAATTAAAGAAACTGCTCAGCAACTGATTAATGAAAATCTCACCCATAAACTCCTCTTTAGTCGAATATTTTGGGAACAACCTACGTTAATCATTCAAATGTCGTTTATCTGTGCTTTATTTATTTATTTAGGTTTATGGCTTGGCAATTAGGCCTTTAAGCCAGATCTTAGTTTCTTCATTTTCTTAAGCCTACGGGTAGCACAGCTGAACTGTAGGTAATCAGCTGGTGCCATTCAACGGAGTTCTGAGTTGTCACACTCAAAAGGCCATATTTGGCTATACAGTTCACATTTCTCACAAAACACACAATTACTACTCAAAAACTATCAATATCCTACAACTATTGTTCATTTTAGAGTACTTTTACACATTTTTAGAACATAAAACTGCACAGCACAACATCTCCTTTCAGTTCCCGCCAAAAACTCCCATTTATCTGTGCTCCTCATGGGTACACAACAGGTAATACACGTTTATAAGTGAAAAAAAAGTTAATCAATGATTAGGGACTGATTTAGTTTCTCATACTTAGGAGATGCCTAATCGTTTCTTAACGAGATTACTATAAGTAAGGCCGAATATGTCTCTCGGCCGCGCAGACTGAATTTCTAAGAATCACACCCGGCTATTGACTACCATAAAAGATTACAATACAAATGGGATGTTTTTCTAATTACAAATTATAAACACAAAGTAAACAAAAGAAGATGGTCATAAAAGCGCTTCAATGTTATTAGCTCAAACAACGCCGGCGGGTAATGAATGTGCTTTGTTTGCAGGTGGCCCAAATTGTAACAATATATATATATTAACTTTCTACCAAAAGATGTAAAAAATTACAGTGGTAAGATTTATATTTGAGTTGTGGCAACATCGCTTTGGTGAGGGAAGTGCTAGAGGGTGGCTTAGTGATGTGCAAAATTATAACTTTAGTATTTGTAATACGTTATCATATTATATCTTTACCATTTATACCTTTCTTTTGTTAGCAGTGGGGGAATGTTTACGCGCCTCGTGTCTGGGTAACGCTTTACGCCTAGGGGTTTGTGGGGTCCCAGGGATTGGCTCTTCACACTCCTTCACAGAAGAAGGAGCTGTGAGACCCTAGCTGCTGGACTACTTGCCACAGACCCTTCCCGTCTTTATGAGACTCTACGGGATACACCGTAGGCAATTTAATAACAACGCCTCGATGTAATCAGTTATACTTGGGGTGTACCGAGATTTTACCTCGGCAGTGGAAGAGGACGTTGGGCCATCACTTGCCAGGGTTCGCGGAGTAGCTAGGCCATGTACTCGTGACCCTTAAAGATGAAGGGAGGAACACCAAAAGGTTTTAGTAGGTATCGTGGCCACCAATGAGACGTGTTCCACGCACCGGCCATCACCCAAGTGTCGCCACTGACCTCTTTAACGGTGGTACCCATTTTGATGTTTTTTTGTGTTTTTTCAAGTCGATTCGAGAATGGTTTAGATTAGAATTTGGTCTCGGTTGATGGCGCTGCAATCGGTTTCTGTATTTTTATTTTTTAAGAACAAGACAATGTCTGCCGGTTACAGCCAGTAATCTATAAAGCCTACAAAATTATACCTATTATAATATTGTTAGGAGTTGCGAGACTCGAATAAAAATACCGTTATAATTATTATAGAGTTTATTTAGAAGTATAAAAACACGTATAACACAGGAACAATTTAACCGAACACAACCAATCTAAACGTAAAATGAAGGTCGTTATTCAATAAAACGCGCTAAAAGTTCTTCACTATTAGATTCCCGAATGTACACACGTACCGCTCGTATCGTAATCGAAGCCCAACTGTCCCCTCTCTCCATCAGGCCGTCGTTTTATACCTTACAAATACAAATGTGCCCGTATCGTATTCGACGTAATCCGCAACACCTGGCCAATGATTCAGCCGCAAGTGGCCGTGAACGAGTACAATAGAACAATAGGTTGTTCTCTAGAAACGTATGCCGATAAATAAGTAATCAAAAATAGACGATCATAAAAGATCATCATCATCATCATCATTACAATTAGTTCAAATGCTGACAGGTAATAAAATGTGTTTTTACAGATTAGAAGTGGAATTTGTTTTTGTCGGAACCTAAGTTTTAACAATATGTATACTTATCCATAATACATATTCCTTTCTGTATCAAATATCGTTTATGAGTATATTCTATAATATATCGCTAAAAGAATTTTTGCATGCAACACTAGTACCACCCCATTTACCCAAATCTGAAAGGCTGTGTGGAAAATCACCCCCTCTTCGTAATAAGTTAACCATTCTGTATCTTATCACCCTGTATTTTCAGTTCATTTTAGTATACAACTCTTCAGCTCCCCTTCAATCAGTTATGTCATAACAATATACACCCTAACTCCATAGAGTTTAGATATATTTTTCTTTAAAACTAATACAATTAAGTTGTCACATACCTACAACCATACAAATATATACCAAGCTATGAAATAATCAGTACAAGACAGAAAGGACTGTTACTTTACTATTTTTAATGTAAAATCAAGAATAAATAACAATAAATACGAATTTATTTATATGTGTCTCGGCTTAGAGAAATATGTTTTAATTATCTATATTCAAAATGGCGCGAAGAAGAAGCTTGTATTTTATGATGTGTTAAGTGAGGTTATCTTGAATATATTATTGAAATTATTGCCTTTGGATGTAATTGCTAGTGTATTAATGGTATGTATTAAACTGTTTATAGTTATTTAACTAACATAGTTAACAGTTCAGTTTCGTTTAGATTAAGCATAGCCTACTTTCACTATTAACTTTCTCCCGTATTCTACTGTCTTATAAGATGCTAGATTATGTTCTCAGGGTATTACTTGCTTAAATATTTCGTGGTTAAAATCAGCCAAGTGCGTGCCGTTTTATGCACAGAGTTCTGTAGAGATAATTATTATTCATTAAATTGATACGGTACCCTAAAACAGTCAAGTGCGTGTCGCGCTATGTTACATTAAAGAGTTGTATACTGTCTATCTCAAAAACGACAGAATGGCTAATATATCCCATAGAATGTAAAAGTTATAATAAGTAATATCTTATCATCTTTATTATATGTATAAAATTCTTCTGTGCGTGGGTATGTGACTGAACTTCTAAACGGCTGGACCGATTACGATGAAATTTTTTGTGTGTGTTCAGGTGGATTCGAGAATGTTTTAGATTCACAATTGGACCCGATAGGTGGTGCTGCAGTCGGGTTCTAATTTTTATTTTTTCAGGGCAGGACAACGTCTGCCAGGACAGCTAGTATTATTTATAAATTCTTCTGTGCGTGTGTATGTGATTGAGCTCCTCTTAATAATGGCTTGACCGATCTCGATGAAATGTTATGTTTGTGTTCAGGTGGGATCGAGAATGGTTTAGATTCATAATTGCACCTGGTAGGTGGAGCTGCAATCGGGTTTTCAGGGGTTGCAGGGTAGGCACGAACAACAGAGCGCCATTTAGGAGCATTCTTACACACCTCACTTGCGTCTTTGACATTCATAGCTCTTGTCATGCACGCTCGTCTGTTCTTAAGGCTCCTGACATCACCTTCTGCTAGTAAACGATCAATTTGATCATGGAAGGTGTGTCGTGGCCTTCCGCGACTAGTAGTATTATAAAATTCTAAACAAGCCCTGTCTGTACATTGAAACTATTAAAAAAACAACTGGAATAGACTGGAATAGGAGCCTTAAGAACAGACGAGCGTGCATGTCAAGAGCTATGAATGTCAAAGAAGCAAGTGAGGTGTGTAAGAATGGGCCTGTGTGGCGCTCTGTTGTTCGTGCCTACCCCGCAAGGGACCTGGCGTGAAGTTATGTATGTATGTATGTAACTGGAATAGACTATATAAACGATGGAGAACACGACTCATTTATTTTTAGATTGTTTGTCTGTTTGTTCGGATTTCACGTAAAAACTACTGGGCCGATTTCGATGCGGTTTTCGCTGATCGACAGTAAATTATGAAAATCTGTGCTACTGCACAAACTGGGAATCCCGTGGATATTTTTCTGGGAATCATTTAAAACGGCCAGATTAAAAAAACTTAGTGTTTTTCACTGATCGTTAGAAAATTCTATGTAATAAAATGTGTATTTTTTTAAACTCAAGAATCCCGCGGGCATTTTCCCGGGAACAGTTTAAAGTTGATTTTGAGTATGACCGACGGCCCCATACCCACTTTGTGTAAGGCGATCACAGCAATCCCATTTTATTTAACACTCGTCTTTTCTTTTTTATCCGTGCAGGAACGGAGAAAGAATACAATTTCTTGCGGCCGGGCGGCCTGTCGTAAGAGGCGACAAAACAACCCTCAGCCAGGTGGTAGGGCATTTGCCCGACTGGATGGCTACCACCCCTGGTCTAAAGTATGTCGCCATAACAACCTTGCGTTGTGTTGCGGCATTAGTGACCAGGTTCCAGTCTGCCTTAAGAGAGCAGCAGCGCATTTGTAGCGCCTTTGGTGTTGTAAACCTCCATAGGCTGCTGCACTCCTGCAATAAAAAAAAACAGCCCATTCATAATGAACACGAAAAATATGTGAAATGGCGCAAAATCGAAAGAAGTTTTTTAAATAATATACGTGTTCCAAATTCAAAATAATAAAAAAGTTGAAAAAAAGATTTTTTTTATGTAACATCTATGGCTAGACTAATTATAGTTTATTCCAGTTGTTTTTTTTTAATAGCTTCAATGTACAGACGCGGCATTTTTAAAAGTTTAGATTAGTATAGTCGACTTACAAAATGACCTTAATCCCTTGAAATTCGTAAGGAATTGAAGCCATAAAAAGACGTATCTTATTACAAACACCATGGGCTGGGTTGTTTTACGTTTTGTGCTTTATAAAGCACAGATAAAGGTGGACACACACTATTGTAGCGACCGAGGGTAGAACTTTCCGGCAGCGTAAGCCGGTCTCAACACTTTTAGAAAAAGATAGAAGATTCTGAAAGGAAAAGACAAGGACGGACACATTTTAGAAAGGGATAGATGATGAACTAAAGTTCTGGAATAGAAAGTTCCGAAAGGAAAAGACAGAGATAGATTATAGACAGAGATAGATAGACAGAGATTTTTATCCGTGCAGGAACGAAGAAAGAATACAATTTCCTTAGGCCGGGCGGCCAGTCGTAAGAGGCGACAAAATAACCCACAGCCAGGTGGTAGGGCATTTGCCCGACTGGATGGCTACCACCCCTGGTCTAGAGTATGTCGCCATAAGAACCTTGAGTGGTGTTCCGGCATTATTGACCAGGTTCCAGTCTCCCTAAGAGACCAGCAGCGCATTTGTAGCACCTTTGTTGTTGCAAATGTCCATAGGCGATGGTAACCGCTTTCCATCAAGTGGGCCACCAGTCTGCTGAACTCCTGCAATAAAAAAAAGAAGATAGATATTCAGAATAGGACAGACAGTAAATAAAAGAATAACGAAAAGAAGATCGAAATTATGAGTTACGGGATTCTTCCGGGTACATAAGCAGTGTAACCTTACCGAGCAGTTTAGAGTTAAGTTCAATTCACAACAGCAAAGCGACAAGTGCAATACGGAAGAGTTGGTAGAGAAGTTTAATACAACACAGTGACGAGTTAACTACTGAATTTAGTGACAAGTTTAGTGGACAGTTAAGTGGAAGAGGAGTGTAGCGTAGATAGAGAGAAGAACCAGAAGCCCTACGCGGTAATATCGGAGGTGAGCACTGCAGTAGAAGGAGGTGGTCTACGCAATATCAGCGACGATATTGTGAGCGAGACAAGTTATCGTCGTTACAGTGCATCGTCAGTCGTGTGTATAGGGGCAACCCTGTGGAGAGGTATTACGTGCGACTGTGTTAGTCAATAAAAGCTTTTAGTTAAAAACTGTTGTTTTCTTCCAATCCCAAGTGCGTACCCCCGCTCGCACGTAACACTATTAAAATGCGAAGTGAGCCGACGCCTTTTTATTTGATTCTTATTACTCCGACGTTTCCCGCGGGAAATTTCTGGGGATGATGATGCCACGTGATGGTAAAAAAAAGAGGCAGACAAGCTTAAAGGTGGACAGATGATATCAAGTTGATCGGAAGGACAACCTGGTCTAGAAAAGCTACCAATAGAGAAGAATGGAAGCAGCTGGAAGAGGCCTATGTGTCACTGGACACGCTGACCACTGAACCGGGAAACCCGATGTATTAAATTTCAGTTAAAACAATTTGCTACTGTATGTAAAATCATTGTGTAATTTCAGCAATAAAGGCTAATAATATAGTGTGTAATACATCCATTTTCATCTGCATTTCTAGGTGTAATAATTAACGTAATCGATAAAACAAAACTCGTACCCTGGGATCAATATTGGACCAGCGTTATGAGTCATCCAATAAACGACCGAAAAAGCAAAATAAAAAGCGAATTGAAATTATAACAGCACCGCTCTACGTAAATAAATATTTTTTCACAAAAGCCATCCGCCATAAAGATGCGTTAAGCTCGTGATATTACGTACGCTTAGAGCAAAATTTATTTATGTAGTGTGACACACGGGCGATGAGAACGGCGAGCATGAATAATCTTTACTGTACTGAAGTAAGATCTTGCATGTAGTACTTTTCACACCTTTGGGACGGCTCAGCTAAATACCAGCTCGAAGCGCTAAAGTCACTTGAGAGAAGAGCTGAGAGATTGATTGGTAGCGACCAGCTTGCAATACAAGGCTTCATAGCCTAGAGCATCGACTCCGGTTTGCTAGTCTATTACATTTTATAGGATTCATTTCAGAGTGTGCGGTTGAACTGTTCGACTTAATTCCCCCTACACCGTTCCATCTTCGGACCACAAAGCGCTCTGGTGTACGCCATCATTTCACGGTGGAAACGCTGCCAGTGCGTATTGAACGCTTCACCTCCACGTTCCTTATACGTACCGCAGAATTGTGGAATGCACTACCAGGGTCCGTGTTTCCCGAAAAGTACAATCCGGGTATCTTCAAGTCTCATGTGAATAGGTGCTATCTAGGTAAGCGTGCTCCAACTTCGACCGCATCGTCGTCCGGCATTGGATGTGATCGTGGTAAAACGCAAACCTATTTAATAATTGAAGACATGAGTGGATGAAGGTGATAAGTCGCATAATTCCAATTCTGAGTAAATCGAGATAAAAGTTTTACTTTTATTTAAAACTGAACTGAACTTAACACCTTTAGCAACTTTTTATTTTTTAAATATGCCTTATATCTATGGTATAAGGTCTGTAGTCATTTGGTATCGACTTAGAACATTCATTTACGCAAAAAAAAGCAAAAAACCGAATATGCGACATATCACCTTCATCCACTCACGTCTTCAATTATAATAAAAAGTAAAAAAAAATCCACAGACAAGGAAAAATTGGACGTAGTTACGCAAAAAGGATCCAACTCACAAAATGTTACTTTTGAATTATTAAAGATTAAATTTTTATTTGTATTTCGGCATTGATGCAGTTAAACTTATTTGTATAAAAATTATACATTTACGCTTATATTTTCCTAAGAACCCATAGACACAAACAAGTACATCAATGCGGAAATACAGCTAAAACTGTAATCTATACATATAATAAAATTTTAGAGATCAAATTTCTGTATATTTAAAAAAAATGCTAAAAACGAGTCAGGGGGATGTAAGAAGTGAAATAGAACTAATTTCGATTTTTTTCATTTTTTTTGTTTCTCTGTTTGTCTGTCTATTTGTACCGGCTAATCTTAGAAACGACTGGACCGATTTACATGAAATTTTATATCGTGATAGCTTAAACCCCTGGTCAACATATAGGATACTTTTGATCTCGAAAAATTAAAGAGCTCCCGTGGGATAGTTAAAAAACTGCACCACGCGGACAAAGTCGCGGGCAGAAGTTAGTCTTTAATAAATCAAAAGTAACATTTTGTGGGTTGGATCCTTTTTGCGTAACTACGTCCAATTGTGTTCGACGTTCAACAAAGCCGTGCGTCATCAACAGCATTCCAAGTCCCGCAGCGTGCATATTTTCACGCTATCCTCCCAGGGGGCGTGGCAGTGCATTAATATTTATACAGGCCCAGTTTAATGGCGTTCAGCCTCTGCATAATCATAGCAAGTCTCGCAACGACGGTTTATTCGTCTACACCGAACGAAACTGTATCTAAGAGTCTAAGGTCATGAGAGATCCATCCAAGATTTTATCTCCCCAGAATCTGTACTTTTTGATATTGTTACAACTCAGGTCCCGACAAAAACAAAATCCACCTGCATTTAAACTAATTGTAACTCAATAAAACTATGTTTTAACGGTTTTAAGCGCGGCAATTTATTTGATTTTGGTTTATCCGACGTTTCGTTCGCTCCCATAGAGTAAATAATAACCATATTATATAAAAAATTTTTAGAACTAGGCATGTTTGCTGAAGAGTTTCTTGCGCCGCTTCTTCTCTTCAAGCCACAACATGTGAAGCGGTGGTAAATAATATACATAAACAAAATTAAAACTACATACATACATAACTTCACAGCAGGTCCCTTGCGGGGTAGGCACGAACAACAGAGCGCCACACAGGCCCATTCTTACACACCTCACTTGCTTCTTTGACATTCATAGCTTTTGTCATGCACGCTCGTCTGTTCTTAAGGCTCCTAACATCACCTTCTGCTAACACATGATCTATTTGATCATGGAAGGTGTGTTGTGGCCTTCCGCGACTTCTGCAACCATCCACTTTTGCATTGTATATCTGTTTAGTCATTCTTTCATCATACATTCTTTCCACATGCCCGAACTACCGGAGCATTCCTTTCCTTACCTTTACCCCGACACTCTCTTTCAGACCAACTCTCTTTCTTACTTCGGTATTACGAACGCGGTCCGCGAGCGTCACTCCGCAGATTTTGCGCAGTGCTCGCATCTCGACCGCGTTTACTCTACTTTCATGCTCTCTATTCCATACCCAACTCTCGCTTCCATACGTGAGCGTAGGTACCAGAACCGCGTTGTGTATGGTAAGCTGGGCCTTCTGGCTGAGGTTCTTAGCGCCTAGAAGTTTACCTAACGCTCCATTCACACTATTCCCCAAATTTACTCTTCTTTCTATGTCAGCGGTGTACCTTCCATCGCTGCTAAAAGCACATCCAAGATATACAAACTCATTTACTTGTTCCAGCATAACATCATCGACCATTATACTTGCATTCGTTCTGGTTTCTTCTCTTTCAAACACCATAACCTTTGTTAAAACTAAATAATTATAATGAACAAGTTGGCGGTAGGCTAAATAAAACTTTAACAATACTCATTGGACAAATGTCAGCTTTGTCGTCCGTGACCACGGCCACTGAAAAGCGGCCGAAACGTCGGATAAACCAATATCAAATTATTTGCCGCGCTTAAAACCGTTAAAAAGTAGTTTTATTATGTATACAAGTCGCGAAATTTTAAGAAAATATTAATTGTAACTCTTTTATGATCGCCTTTTTTTGTTTACTTTGTGTTTAAAATTTGTGATTAGAAAACAGCCCATTGTTTATTGTACTCTTTTATGCTAGTTTGCGGACGAGTCATTATCCAGGTGTGGCGGATTAAGTCGGCTTAGATACGGTAACATTGCATTTGTGCAGTATACAACGATGGCCTGATGAAGGGGTAAGCAGTCGAGCGAGAACCACGAGCGAAGTGAGATGTGTGTACTACAATCGGGAATCTGCATTACGTTTGGACATGTTGTGTTCGGTTATATTAATTAGTACCAGTGTTATACGTGTTTGTATAGTTCTAATAAACTCTATAATAATTCCAATGGCATTTTAATTCGAGTCGCGCAACTCGTAACAATATAATAATAACAGTTTATAAAATCCCCCCTGCTAGACTGCTGGACTTGGGCCTTGTATGTTTTAAAGAGAATTGAAGAATTTATGCGAAACAATTGAAGACGTGAGTGGATGAAGGTGATATGTCGCATATTCGGTTTTTTGCGTAGATGAATGTTATAAGTCGATACCAAATGACTACAGACCTTAGACCATAGATATAAGGCATATTTAAAAAATAAAAAGTTGCTAAAGGTGTTAGTTCAGTTCAGTTTCAAATAAAAGTAAAACTTTTATCTCGATTTACTCAGAATTGGAATTATGCGACTTATCACCTTTATCCACTCATGTCTTCAATTATTAGTTCTGTAATTGTTTATTTTGGTGAACAATAAAGTGTTTTCTATTCTATTCTATTCTAAAATCACAACAAGCTAAATATCAGTAAAATTGTTCGAAGCATAATTGGACCTACTTATGCAAAATGGAACCAACCCACATACTGACAGTTTTGAGAAAAAGCCATTTTTATTAACATTTTGCTTACGAATCATTGTGTCTGTATTTTGGAAAAAAAATATTTAGAATATTGTACTTTAGAATATACAATATTTAAAATGTATTTTTTTCAAAATTTTAATAAAAACGGCTTTTTCTCAAAACTGTCAGTATGTAAGTTGGTTCCATTTTGCACAAGTAGGTCTAATTATAAATAAAAAAATTAAATTCCCCATCATTCCCGTGGAAGAAAATAAAGTATAAATAAGTGAGGAAAAAAATTACTCATTCTCAAAGGTTCAAAAAATGAGATTTTCGCGATTTTCAGTAAAACGGTAAGTTTTATCATAAAATACCCCAGACTAAAATTGTAGATCATAAAATTATCAATAAAGAATGTATCAATACTTTTTATTCCTACGAACCATCGTTTCTGAGATATAACGATTTAAAAAGTTTTAAAATATTGTTACGTACGAGCCGGGGTACGCTCTTATGGATTGGAAGAAAACACCAGTTTTTAATTTAAAAGCTTTTATTGACTTACACAGCCGCACGTAGTACCTCTCTGCAGGGTTGCCCCTATACGCACGAACAACGATGCACAGTCCCGACGATAAGTTATCACAACCTCAATACTGTCGCCGATATTGCGCGGAACACCTCCAATATTATCGCGTGTAGCTCGCTTCTGGTTTCTCTCTCGAACTACGCTACACACCTCCTTCACGTATCTGTCCACCGAACTTGTCACTAAATTCACCACTTAGTTCGTCTCTGTCCTCTATTTCTGTTTATATACCCGGAAGAATTTTCTAGAACCCATCTATCTATCTCTGTCTTTTCTTTCCCGAACCTTCTGTTCGGGAACTTTCGTTTATACATCTATCCCTTTCTAACATCTATCTATCTCTTTCTTTCTTTTTTCTTCTATCTCTTCCTAACATCTATCTATCTCTTTCTTTCGTTTATCGTCTATCCTTTTCTAAATATATCCGTCCTTGTCTTTTCCTTCCAGAAATTTCTAGTTCTTTCTAAAAGTTCCAAAACTGATTTACGCTGCTGGGCAGTTCCACCCTCGGTCGCCACAATATAGGTATAATAACTCTAGAGATGTATATACATATATTATGACGATAACAACTTTTTGAACGTATACTCTCTCGGTATACATAGTATAGGATGATATCCGGCTTGAGGGAACAACACCTGCTTTAATTCGCAAGTGGTCACTGAATAAGGAAACAAATCCATCTTGAAGAAGTCTACGTCCAGCAATGGACTTTTTTTGCTAGACTTAAATAGATAATGTGGCAGCCAGTTGCTTTTACTTTGCCAAACATTTGGTACACCAAAGGTGCTATACTAATGTGCTGCCAATTTCGAAGAAGAATAGCAAACCCATGGCATACTCTAGATCACGGGTGGTGACCATGCAAACAGGCAAATATCAAATCACTTGGCTATAGATTCTTTTGTCGCCTCTTACCATAAGCCGCTCGGCCGTATGACCACTGGTAAAGATCCTTGTTTGTGTTTGCTTCAGTTTGTGTGGCGCGATTGCGGCGTGGCTGGTGATGCGGTGGCAATATGTGGTGCGGGCTACGCTGGCTTGTGGTCACGTTGAATGCTGTTGCCGCGCTATCACCGGTAGTTAAGATAGGTGAGTTATGGACAGGACAATCACACTCATGAAGTGGGTTGTCCTGGCACCAGGAACACCGCAAAGTACGACGGATTGTATCGAGGTGTCGCGGATGCATTGCTTACGCTGTATCCCGTGGCGCTTCACGAAACCACAAAATAAGTAGAAGGTTCCTTTCACTCTCTCTCTCTTATCTCACTCACACCAATCACATCTCACAACTCCTTCAGTGAAGAAATTTCCAAAGCCGGCGCTTGGGAACCCAGATGCCTCTCGATGTAAAGCGTACCTCGAGGCTCGAGTTAACACACTAAGTTATATGTGAATGCTTGAACCGGCAACATGCTTCACATATATTTCTTTAAGTTATATAAAATCCTCATATAAATTTTGCATATTTAAATTAGGAAAAGCTGGCATTTAGCAAACAGGCAGACGGACCAACTAATAGAAAGTGGTTATAGTCGCCTATATGTTTGTAACATCAATGATGATGTTAAAGCGCTGCCATCTTTTAGGAAGGGATAAGAGGAATGGAACTGGAGAGGAGAAACTGGGATTTAGGCTCTCTCAATCAAGACCTCAAGCTCAATCTTTTACGCCGATAGTCCGTCATAGCAGGCTAACCAGTGATGATAGGACAGAACTCTGGCGCCCTCTGAAAATATCTTTCTCAATCAGGTGCAATCTTCACGGAGGAGTCCCGCGGGGGCAGTGCAGAATTGGCCTTCAAATACGCAGTGTACAGGATAAATAAGGAGAGGAGTCTTCTGCCAAATAGCACTTTGGTCTACGATATTCAGTATACGCCGAACAGGGACTCGTTTCACATTTACAAGAGAGGTAAGTGCATATAATAATTAACAGCTGAACCATGAAAGAGGTTAAATTGAAAAAAATAATAACGGCTGTATTAAAGTAGTTAAAACATTAATAAATAGAAACAAAGTAGATAGATAATATTGTTACAATTGGGCCACCTGCATATCTGTAAACAAAGCACATTTATTAATTATATGTATTATAATAACGTGGAAACTCTTTTATTTACTTTGTGTTTAAAATTTGTGATTAAAAACAGCCCATTGTTTTTGTACTCTTTTATGGCAGCTTGCGGCCGTGTCGTTAGCCAGGTGTGGCGAATTAAGCCGACTTAGATACGGCAGAGATATTGAATTTGTTCAGTATAAAACAATGATCTAATGGACGGGGGAGTCAGTCTAGCGATGCCAGAAGCGAAGCAAGACGTTAGTGACGAACTTTGCGTGTTTGATTGAATCGTGTATTACGTTTGGACTGGTTGTGTACAGTTATATTTGCACCTGTGTTATACGTGTTTGTATAGTTCTAAATAAACTCTATTATAATTTCAACGGCATTTTAATTCGAGTCCTGCAACTCTTAACCATATATTTATTGAATATATAATTGAGTTTACATATTACAAGCATAGGTCAAATTAGTACAACCCGCAAGAGTTAACTTGAGACCTTGCTCGGATGACGTAAGCGCGAGATACTGACGAGTCAATCGCGAGAGCGGTAAGAAGACGGGAGTCGGGAGGGGAGCGCGCATTCCGATCAGGTCTCAAGTTAACTCTTGCGGATCGTATGTATATACATATATATATATATATATATATATATAGGGTGATCCAAATTTTTTTTATTTATTTCTTTTTCCAAACAAGCTCAAAAGTTTCTTTTGGGTGTAAAACAATTTCTGTGAAAAGATGAGCCCATAATATTAATATTAAGATTGTCCTCATCGCATTTTTTTAATTCCCATAAGAATAACAATTTTTTTTTTGCTTCTTCTGACTTTTGTACCGTTCAAACGACTGGTTGACTGATAAATCGCTGTTCCAATCTTTATAGAGAATTGAACGCTCTACAAAAAAGGTCTAATAACATTTTTTGATTTTTCGATTTTTGATTTTCGGCTACAGTCCGACTCACGCCTTCAACACGAACGCACGACATACGTGCTCGTGTACAAACGCTAGTTTTCGCGCTCGCTGTTTGTCTTCAAATAAATCCTTCTGAACTGTATTATATTCGACAAAAAAATTGATCATTATTTTGACACTGAAACCAACAGTTTCGGTGTAATTTATAAAATTCGATCAAATTCTTGAACAATTGAACTTTGATCTTGAATAACTTTTGAACGCGTGGACAAATAAAAAAATGTTATCAGACCTTTTTTGTAGAACGTTCAATTTTCTATAAAGACTAGAACAGCGATTTATCAGTCAACCAGTCGTTTGAACGGTACAAAAATCAGAAGAGGGAAAAAAAAAATCCTGTGTTATTCTTATGGGAATTAATATTTCAGCAAAAAACAGCATTAACATATCTAATTTAGCAATTTTATAAATATTTTGACATTACGTCACAAAAACGCGTCAAGCTGTCATGGCGTCTCGTATGACGTCACAGCGTGCAAAACAAACATCTGTTTCATTAAAGTGTTATCTGAGAAGTCATTGATAACTTGTTGTGTTTTGCACACTATGACGTCACGCGCTCTGATCGGCGTTCACGTGGCTAATGGCTGCAATATAACAAATTCATTTCTCAAAAATATCAATTAGTATTTAATATTTTAGTTAAAACAATTTATTTTTGTCATATTTAGATCGTAATCTACGATATATATTAAAATCAGCCTTTATTTTTCATACTGTCATGTATCACTGTACCGTATTTCCCGCGTTTGGGCAGCCTGTCGTAAGAGGCGACCAAACAACCCACAGTCAGGTGTTAGGGTATTTATTCAACTGGATGGCGACCACTCCTGGTCTAAAGTATGTCGCCATAACAACCTTGAGTTGTGTTCCGGCATTAGTGACCAGGTTCCAGTCTCCCTTAAGACAGCAGCAGCGCATTTGTAGCACCTTTGGTGTTGCCAAATGTCCAAGGGCGATGGTAACCGGTTTCCATGAAGTGGGCCGTCTGCCTGTCTGTTGAACTCCTGCTATAAAAAAAGACGATTCCAAAAACACCGAATTCATAAAAATTGGTCTAGCTGTTCTTGAGTTATAAATGGTGTAACTAACTAACTAACAGGACTTTGTTTTATATATATAGATTATACATTTGCAGCGTTATTCGTTGCCCGGTTCTTACTTACTACCTTTTCTATAATTTTGATTACGAAACCTACAAACTCTGTCATTTATATTACGTCAAAGTATACAGAATCGTGATTATTTAAGACTCAACAACAGGAAGTGGTTGTGCGAAACAACCGGAAGATGCGGATTTGAGCACCCTTTAAGCCGAGGTTTTATTATAGCGGCTTCCGTTTCCTTCTTCGTTATTGTTATTGAATAGAAACAGACTGAGTTTTACGAGGCTGAATCGAGATAGCTGTATCGCTTGCGTATCACAACATTTTTAACCGACTTTTAAAAGGGGGACAACACATGGAGTACTGCTCACATGTATGACCCCTCGACCCCTCCAGTGTCGTGCCGTTCGTATCCTCGACGATCACATACTGAGGGGCCACTTTAAAACATGAAATTTGAACTACTATCGTAAAGCTTATATATATATGTCGGAGAAGGCCTCGTTCTCACGACATCTCCTTTAGTTATTTCAGGTTTAGTGGGCGTCATCAGGGTAAAATGCGAGCATAAAACACAAGGCCACGGTTTATACATTTTTAATTTAGATTCGATCAACATTTTGACATAGTTTAGACCGAGCAGCGGGTTCAGGGCACCGCTCATACTTCTTAACTTAACACTTTCTTTAAAATACTCCATGGTCCAACTCGACCTATTGCCATCAACCAAATGTGCCACAAAAACTCCTCCGTCTACCGAAGTAAATACTACTAAAGTATAGAGGGCGTCTTGACCCCGCTCAAGACATGCTCTGTTCTCATTAGTCGTTTATTAAATTATAATATTCATAACTTTTATTAGGTTAGAACGATCTTTAAGTTATAGAAACATTGAGTAATCAAAAAAAAATTAATTAAGAATTTTAGAAGTAATTAAAATGTAAAAAAATGATATTATGCGTTATACATCCAAAAAACAATCATCCGATTCATAGCTTCCCCCTCCGACATATATAAATATATATATTAGGGTGGTCGTTAAAAATTAAATTTCTTGCGACGCCCCCTAAAAAGCTTCCTTTTAATGAAAAAACACTGGGATTTTTTTATAATTTTTTCAAGTCAAGACAACACGTGCCTCAAGACGATTGATCGATTGAACGATCGCGTCGCAAGAAATTTAATTTTTAACGACCACCCTAATATATATATATTTCAAAAAGCTTAGTAAATTGTCATTAAATTTAATTGTAAAAAATATACAAAAAAGTGTAAAATATGTTTGGGTAAAATCTTTTTTTGAAATTTTAAAAGTGGCATACTGTAAATTTGGGTTTTTCAAGATACCACGTTATTGAAGCAAAGAAGCGATATATAGTTATAAATTAGAAATTATATACAGTTGCGTGCACTCGAATTAAAATGTCGTTAACACGTTAGAATTTATTTGAACTATACAAACATGTATAACACAGGCACAAATATAACTGGTCATAATCAGTACAAACTGCACGATCCAATAACACGCGCAAAGTCCGTCACTATATCGCTTATCGAATGTACTACATACGTCTTTTTCGTCGTCGATCGTAATCGTCGCTTGATTGCCTTACCCCTCCGTTCGGGCATTCTTTTTATTCCGTACAAATACAATATGCCTCGACGCAAAACAATAACAACAAGAATTAGTTCGACACACCTGCCTAATGACTGCCATAAAACAAGTACAAAAATAATAGTATTTTTCTTAATTACACGTTTTAAACACGAAGTAAACAAAAGAAGTCCAAATGCGGGAACGGTAATAAACCAGATTTATGGCAGGCAGATGTGCATTCATCTTTTGTCAGCATGTAACAATATTGTTACGTGCGAGCGGGGGGTACGCACTTATGGATTGGAAGAAAACGCCAGTTTTTAATTTAAAAGCTTTTATTGACTTACACAGCCGCACGTAGTACCTCTCTGTAGGGTTGCCCCTATACGCACGACCAACGATGCACAGTCCCGATGATACGTTTTCACACCCTCAATACCGTCGCCGATATTGCATAGACCACCTCCGATATTATCGCGTGCAGCTCGCTTCTGGTTCCTATCTCGAACTACGTTACACACCTCCTTCACGTATCTGTCCACCAAACTTGTCACTAAATTCACCACCTAATTCGTCTCTGTCCTCTATGAACCTTCTCTTCCAACTCTTTAGTATCGCACTTGTCGCTTCACCGTCTTGTACTTGAACTCAAATTTAAACTGCCCGGTAGGCGCGCCTTACGCTGTTTATATACCCGGAAGAATTTTCTAGAACCCATTAATCTATCTCTGTCCCTTCCTTCCCGAACCTTCTGCTCGGGAACTTTCGTTTATACATCTATCCCTTTCTAACATCTATCTATCTATCTCTTTCTTTCGTTCATTGTCTATCTCTTTCTAATATCGAACTATCTCTGTCTTTCGTTCATCGTCTATCCTTTTCTAAATATATCTGTCCTTGTTTTTTCCTTCTAGATTCTTCTAGGTTTTTCCAAAATGTTCTAAAACTAACTAGATGGTTCCACCGTTATTCGCCACAATTTTTTTTTCTAGTTCTTCCTTAAGTAGAGAACACGTTTCACTGCCATGCCAAAAGACCGACTGTATCATGGGGAGTGTTCCGAAGAACTGTTTAGAATGGTGCCTTCGTCCTCTTTCTACCATCGCACCGCTCGCCATCCGTTGGGAGTTCACCCCCACTTCCTTGAGCCGCTTCGCTCATGTACGCAACGGTTCTGTAGAACGTTTCTCTTGCGTACCGTGGGGATTTGGAATGAGCTCCCAGCCGAGGTTTTCCCACAGCGCTACGATATGGAGTTTTTCAAAAAGGGTGTCATAAAATTTCTTCGAGGCCGGCAGCGCGTTGGTGACATCTCTGATGTTGCAAACGTCCATAGGCGACGGTAACCGCTTTCCATCAGGTGGGCCGTCAGCCTGTTTGCTGTACTCCAGCTATAAAAAAAAAGACCATTCTGTTTTATATTAATCTGCTAATTTCTCGTCCTATACACATGTTGTACCTCGCAGGAAGTATATCTTGATATGAATTTATATGTTAATGCGTGAAGCATCAACTTTGTACCCCTTTTTACGAAAATTGCGTAGATGGAGGAGTATGAAAGTTCGCACACTTATTGATTATATAGAGGACTGCTAATATTTTTATTAGAAAGAAAGAAAACAGGTTTATTTTTAGGACATACACAAGTAAACTAAGCACATTGAAATTAATAAACAAAGCATAATAAAAATTAAAGAACAGAACACAACCACAAAGTATCAGGAGATATGCATAAGTCCTAAAAATTGGATCAAGCTTATCAAAAATGACGATCTATTAGATCAACGCTGATCTTCCGCTTGAACCGAGAGCGAAGTCACGACAGACTATACATTATATTAAAACAAATAATTACTAATAATTACTAATAAATAATTTTTCAACACACTTGCTCATAAAGTGGCTCTATGGTCACCGCAATTAGGCACATAATGACACCCATAATTTACTCACAGTTTGATTAAACTGTGAGTAAAAAAATAAATCTAGTGAGTGAGTTATAGATTTTTTTAAAAATTTTATTGGTTGAGTTGCTTTGTCCTTGAAAAGTTTTTATTAAAAAAAAAAGGTCGTGTTCTATAGAACAAATAAGTTAATGTTCCTATTGCTTGCTCATTTCATGCAACTTCTTATTTAAATAGATAATTTTAACTCGTACGTGTTTAATAAATAAAAACTTTCACTCATATATAACTTTTTTTTTCTCTGTAATAAAAGAGAACTTTAAATTCCCCATTTTGTACGTGGCAGAATAGGCGCAAACCCTATGCGCGGAAAATAAATAAAAAAAACCTCATCCCTTTAGTTGGCCGATCGCAATGCGCGCGCATAGGAAAACTGATTATTTTTCCCGCCATAGCGAAACATTTTTCACAACTCGTTTTCACTGTTGAAATTATAGTTATTTATTAATTAAAATGTCTACAAGTACTAGTTACGAAGAAAATGATTTATATTGTACATCGCCCGATACAAGATGTGAAGCCCTTAACGTTATGGAAAGTTTACTACCTGAAAACTCCAAGGAAAAATATATATTTTATCTACTAAATAAAATGTGTTTTGTTGTTATTTTATTCACAAGTGTGTTGAAAAACGTCGTATGATACACGTGTGTATTGATGATTGCCGTCCTCGGCTCTCTTAAGACCCTCGCCTACGGCTCGAGTCTCAATGGCGCCTCGGCGGTAATCACCAATGTTACACACTAGTACCATAATGTACTAATATTATTCTGGTGATAAAATAAAGCTATATACAAGCTTTCATTCAACTTGCGATGGATGTATGTATGTATGTAAGTTCGGGTGGAATCTTGCAAGTTAAATTTGACCAGCTTCCCGGTTTCCGATTGAGCTGAAATTTTGCACGAATATGTATATCGCGTGACCATGCAATAATATGGTACCATGGAGCTGATCTGATGATGGAGTCTGAAGGTGGTCATAGGAACTCCTGTACCAGACAAGGTAGACCCGTCGTGTTTGGGCTCGTTTTACTTGTCTTGTCTAGCACTCTTCATTATACTACATTATATCCAGAATCTCAAAAGCTTGTATTTAAAAACCTTTTTTAAAAATGCTTATTTATTTTATAATTATGCATAAAAAATACATTAAATCAATAATTCTTTTTTATTATTATATTATTACACACACTACAATACAATACAATTCATTGATTTATCCTTTCAGCTTGTCTCCAAATAAAGTCGGGTGCTGTAGCTATATTCAGTGGAGGCGGTCCACTGCTGGGATCTACTTTAGGCGCCATGTGCCGTTCACTCCACACACCACATCTATTCGTAGCACCACAAATGATGACAGACGGTAAGTTTTACAGTCCTATAGCCATTACGGCAATAATGAAAATATAGCGAGAGGTTGTAGTTAGTGTGTGAGCGGGACGGATGACATCATCCGAGCGAGCGAAATAGAGCAACTATTAATATGTGCGCTCCCGCGATGCGCTAGCCACTGTTGCCGTTTTAGCGACTTTGTCGCTAGATTTAGCGGATTTTGGATGTGTCTGGCGACATTTTTTTTCCATCTAGCGACAAAAATATATTTAGCGACTTCTAGCGGCTTTTCGTTTGCAAAGCTGACTACCTACCAACGTGGGAAAAACCAAAATAGGACATAACTACAGATACTTTACAATTTTGGGCAGATGTATTAAAATACAAAAACGCTGTAGGTTTTAATACACTACAAAGACATAGCAAATTTAGCCATCACAGTCCTGTCGATGCCACATTCCAACGCAGAAGTAGAACATTCGTTCAGTCAGATGAATATTATTAAAAACAAACTGGCTTCAACCACTTTAAACTCTATTCTTATTGTTAGGAATCATTTAAAGGATTTTAAAACGAAATTGCCATAGGTATGTTTTGCCAGATCATGTCCTGGCCCAATACAAAAACGATCAAAAAGCCAAGTGCGTCATCCATATCTACTTCTGCGGTGGTACCATCCACTTCTTCAACGCCATTAGAAGTAGTTGAAGTCGAAGATGACGTAATCGATGACGATATTTTTTATTGTATAGATCTATAGAGATTTGTTTAATAAAATTTTGATTATACAGATTTGCTTTTATTTGGACCATATTTTTAAAATTAAAAATTTTAAAATATTTAGCGACTTCTAGGGATTTTTTGAGTACTTTTCTTAAAATCTAGGGACATTTTGATTGAGGTCTGGGGACTTTCTTTTTTCCTAAGCGGCAACACTGGCGCTAGCCAGTAGTCAGTAGTACATTGTGCGCTGCGATGACAAGACGTATGCAGCTCCCATACAAATTTCTTCTTTCAAACCAAGGATCTACTGGATAATATATTCTGAAGGTCATAAATATAAGTTAAAAATGTCTACTTTTTATATTACTAACTGTAACCGGCAGACGTTGTCATGCCTTTAAAAAATAAAAATCTAGAAACCGATTGCAGCGCCATCAACCGGGACCAATTGTTAATTATTATAAACCATTCTCGAATCCTATAAAAAAAACATCGAAATCGGTCCCACCGTTAAAGAGGTGTTCAGCGGCGCCACTATATAAAAAACCCTATTTTTTTGCACGTAACATAGAGCTACTACATAGGGTTTTTCGTTAGGGAAGCCTCTAGTAAATGATTACAGTGTAAACTCTAAATAACAACACTGAAGGGACTGTGACATTTTATGGCGTTATAGAGAGTTGTAGTTAAATGGAGAGAAGTCTGTTATATTTGCCTGACATCTGGTGCACCAGTAATTTTGTTGTCTTATTTTATTCATATCTTGCTATATTGAGGCACCTTGGTGATAAAGGAAGTACTTAGAAAATTCGGTATGCATGATGCCGACAGTCGAGTTTATTACGGGCTAGGATAATAAAGCGATAAAAGAAAGTACACAGCTGCGCAGTTTTTACTAATTTTGGCAAGTTAAAAGGTATTTTTTATTACTTAATTGTTGTCGTTATTGAGAGTGGGTATAATGCTGTATAGAGTGTATCATTGTATGGAAGACACTATTTTTTTTAGCGAGGGGAATTCCGCTTGAGGACTATAAGCCGCAATAAGGGGAGAGCCTTGGGGGATAATTTAAAAACCGTGTTTGATATTCGCCCGGGAGTGGCAACAAAATGGCACCAGCATGCCCAGTCAGAAGTGGTGCCACCCCCGGTTAGGGATACCCACTAAAACCCCTGGATGTTCCATTCTTCGCCTTATGCCAGGGCTACGTGTACCCAACCTCTCCGCAGCCCTGGCAGGCGTGGGCCCTCCTCACGAGGCCTCTTCCATTGCCGGGGGACTCATCCCCCGGCATCGTCATGCTCTCTTTGATGGGAGACAAACTAAACCAACCAAAGCTAAGTGATTTCGGCGCTTAAGGGTGATTGTCATTATATCGAGTGACGTTACATGGAGTTTAGACTGAAATTTCTTTTAAATATTTCAGTAACGAATCACACTTATACTGTTAGCCTGTATCCACCTCGGGAGCTGATCATTAGGGCTTTTTCTGACTTCATAAGATATTTGAACTGGACGAGAGCTGGTGTTGTATACGAAGACTACGGCTATGGTTAGTATAACTCACAGTCAGGTAATACTATCTGCGATATAAATTTTATGTAATTTTATATAATTAGTATTACATGACATTATCTCGAATTAAAATGCCGTTGTAATTACTATAGAATTTATTAGAACAATACAAACACATATGACACATGTACAAATATAACTGAACACAACCAGTACAAACGTAATGCGCGATTCAATAACACGCGTAAAGTCCGTCACTGTATAGATTATCGAATGTACGCACGTCTTGTCTCGCTAGTGGTTATTGCTTGATTGCCTCATCCCTCACTTGGGGCATTATACTGCACAATAACAATATGTATCACAGCCGCGCAGACTGAATTTCTAAGAATCACACCTGGCTAATGACTACCATAAAAGATTACAATACACAATGGGATGTTTTACCAATAACAAATTATAAACACAAAGTAAACAAAGGAAGACGGTCATAAAAGCGCTTCATTGTTATTAGCTCAAACACCAACGGGTAATAAATGTGCTTTGTTTACGGATGCAGGTGGCCCAAATTATAACAATAAGTTTATAATTAAATTTCATGGCAATTTTTCTAGATAATAGTATCTGTTTCTGAACAATAATGTTACATGCCGACAAAAAGTGGATGCATATCTGCCTGTCATAAACTTTTCCTTTCATTTGGACTTTTTTGTTTTTTTCGTGTTTAAAATTTGCAATTAGACAATAGCCTATTGTTTACCCGTCGCAGGTATGTAGATTACGGTTTCTCGGAAACCTCAGTCCACGCGGTCCTTTGTTGTATTGTAAAGTCTAGTATAACACGATGCCCGTACGGTGGGGCAGGAGACAGTCAAGCGAGGATTACGATACGAGCAAGATGTACATTCGATGAGCGATAGTGACGGAATTTGCGCGTGTTATTGAATCGTGCAGTTTGCACTAGTAGTGTCTAGTTATTCTATTCTAATTCTATAGTAATTCCAACGGCATTTTAATTCGAGTCCTGTAGCTCGTAACAATAATAATAGAATTGGGAAAATTTCTAAAAATCTCAATTTGGTAACCTTGAACCAGTGTGACCAGATTTTATTTGACGAATCTACTGCTTGTGGAGGTTAAAAACTACTGAATTCTACCAAAAGAGAACAAGACAATACTAAAAATCTACTATATTTTTTGCTGTCGTGTTACAACGTAAAACTTGAATGTTTTCTTGATTAAACGATAAAATAAAAAAAATAAGAAAGAAACCACCATCAATTAAAGAAACCAATGGTTTGTTATATTAAATTTTACATTTTAATTTTTAAAAAAACTTTGGTTTCTTTAATTATTTAGATAAAAATATAATTAAAAATTACATTACATTCCACATATTAACGTAAGTAACTTACATACCTGTGAAGTGTATATGTGGTATTTTTTTGAAAGATGGAGTTACAGTGATGGTGTAACAGGTGATGCTAGTGAAAGCAAGAATTAAGAAAGGTTTGCTAAAGTGGTTTGGGCGATACATTGATGTTAAAAAAACGATGTTTCATTTGCATCGCAGGAACAATCGTCAAAAGTTTATGTTGATGGTGATAACAAAAACATCGTTCATAAACATCGATATATCGTTCAAAACATCGATATTTTTAACATCGATGTTACACTTTTGAAAATATAGATATCCTAACATCGATGTTTTTTATGAGCGATGGATGCATGATGATGATATGCCAAAAAGTACTAGAATAACTGAAAAGCGTGAATTCTACTAAAATCTACCAAATAATTTTTACATACTAAATTCTGTTGCCAGTACCTCAAAATCTACCAAAAAAGTAGAAATCTACTAAATCTGGTCACGCTGCCTTGAACGTATATCATATGTTGTATTAAACTATTTTAGGTGAACTAAACATTTTGAATTTGGCGAAGGACGGCCGTGACTTATATGCGGTGCGTTGTCACGACGCTAAGGAGTACAGGCGTGCCTTAACACAGCTTAAGGCGCAGAAGATCACGCACATTATAGTAGACACTGACCCCAACAAGATCAGGCAGTTGGCTAGAGCTGTGAGTGCGAAATATATTTTTTAACTATGTTTTTCTTTAAAAACCAATGGACACACTCCATTGGTTTTTTAAAGTTTCACATTTAATTTTGAATGAATGTCAAAGAAGCAAGTGAGGTGTGTAAGAATAAGCCTAAATGGCGCTCTATTGTTCGTGCCTACCCCGCAAGGGACCTGGCGTGAAGTTATGTATGTATGTATATTTAATTTTTTTCACAAATTAAATCTTCCAGGAATCGAATCTGGAGCCTCTGCTTACCTGTACGCCAGGCCATAAATCGCTTAGCCTACTCAACCACAGAAGCTCTAATTTACTATAAAAATATAATAATTTTGATTATAACTAAATAATATTTTCTTAAGTTTTCGCGACTTGTACACATAATAAAACTACGTTTTAACGGTTTTAAGCGCGGTAATTTATTTTATTTAGGTTTATCCGACGTTTCGGCCGCTTTTCAGTTGCCGTGGTCACGGAAGACAAAGATGAAATTTTTTCCTTCCACTCATTTTAATATTATATAAATAATTTTAGAACTAGGCATGTTTGCTGAAGAGTTTCTTGCGCCGCTTCTTCTCTTCAAGCCACAACATGTTGTGAAGCGGTGGTAAATTAGATTAGGCTCCCATAGAGTAAATAATATCCATAAACAAAATTAAAACTAAATAATTAAAATGAACAAGTTGGCGGTAGGCTGAATAAAAACTTTGACAATACACGTTCGACAAATGTCATCTTTGTCTTCCGTGACCAAGGCAACTGAAAAGCGGCCGAAACGTCGGATAAACCTAAATAAAATAAATTACCGCGCTTAAAACCGTTAAAACGTAGTTTTATTATATAACTAAATAATCAAATAATTTTGTTAGTAATCAAATAATTTTGTTTATTATCACATAATTTTGATTTTGATCAAATAGTTTTTTTTTATAATTAAATAATTTTCTTTTTGACTTTTCCAGATATTGCAACTACAAATGAATAATGAGGACTATCATTATATTTTTACGTCGTTTGTAAGTATTTGTTTTGTTGTAAGGTGATAGGTAGTAAGTACTCTATGGTTCACCAATATAAACAACTAGAGGTCTCTGTCAATTGTTGACCAATTATAATTTTTTTTCAAATTAAAACAAAGATTTATTTATTAGTTTATTATTAATGTTAACAAGTTTTTTAATGATAAATAACGACAATAAATATGAACTATAAATTATATTATTTAAAAAATAAAATAAAAAAGGGAAAAATACCTAAAGATAAGATAATGGTCTTCGGTGATGGAGATATATTCGTAAGAGTATACTTCTGAGGTGGGGTGCTATTGTCACAAAGTCAGTATCTGATGATTGGATCTAAGGGAAATCTAAATTATTAGGCTATTCAAATACTTGTCTAACTAAAAAGAAGAAAAAACAAACAAACAACAACAAAACTGACTTCAAAAGTAACTAAAAAACAAACAATAAAAATCTACATCTTAAAGTAGGTGCCAAATAGAACTAAAAAAATAAAAACAGTAAAAATATAGTAATTTTTATATTTTACTTCGTACCGGCTTCAAAATTTCGATTGGCTTCAAACAAATTCAATTTTAAGTCGAAAATTGTTTTTAGCTTTAATTTTGAAGTCGTCATTGAGAGAAAGAGATAACACTGTAGTGCACACCAAAATATACAATTTCAAAAACAGACCACATTTACAATATTTCTAGGCAATAAAATAGGCGGCCTTATCGCTCAAAGCGATCTCTTCCAGGCAACCTAAATGAGAAAAATTTGAATTGATGTAGGTGTTGCAGAAAAAAGGCAGAAAATAGATACATAAATACTGAAACCAATTTAAGAAATAAATATACAAATACATCTAATATATAAAATTCTCGTGTCACAGTTTTCGTTGCCATACTCCTCCGAAACGGCTTGACCGATTTTGATGAAATTTTTTTTGCTTATCCGGTATCTATGAGAATCGGCCAACATCTATTTTTCCTCTCCCTAAATGTTAGGGGTAGTCCACCCCTAAATTTTTTTATTTATTTTTAGACAAAATTTTTAATTTCTATTTTTTTATGATACAACATACAAAAATACATACAACCCTAGATTTTCAACCCTCTACGATCAACCCCTATTTTTTACCGGACAGGACGACGTCTGCCGGGACAGCTAGTACATATATACAGTCATATATATATATACACATATACAATAATATATTTCCAAATACATAAGTTATTATAATAAATGTATTAGCATGATTATATTCCGTTAATCAGACATAGCTATGGATAAATATAGTTTTTTGATAAAAAATTGAAGTACAGCCTCATTCTCTTGCAAATCATTCTTCTTCAGACAGTGTTTAGAGGCGTTATTATCCCTTTCAGGACATGGAGCTGTTCGATCTTGAAGATTTCTACTACAATAGAGTGAATATGAGTGGTTGGAGATTGGTAGATCGGGAGTCCGACAAAGTTAGGGAGGCCCTTCAAGTCATGGAGAAGTTTCATCCCATCGGCGCTTCCATACTTAGTGGGGGACATATCAAGGTTTGCACTTAGAAAGCTTTAGTAACTTAACCAGGGGCGTAGCTATCCCCGTATCGGTTGTATCAATCATAAGGGGCCCCTAGGCTACAAGGACCCCGTAAGTTTGTGTTTTAATTTTTTTATTGCAGGAGTTCAGCAGATCGGTAGACGGCCCACTTGATAGAAAGTGGTTATACTAAAAAGATTCTACTGTTATTCCGTCGAGACAATATCGAGAAGATATTGTGGATTTAGTAGAATACGGTTTTAGACAATATCCCAATGGAATCGTACTTTGATATTGAAATAGCAGAATGCGGTCTGTTTTTTTTTATTGCAGGAGGTCAGCAGACAGGCAGACGGCCCACTTGATGGAGAGCGGTTACCATCGCCTATGGACATTTGCAACACCAAATGTGCTACAAATGCGCTGCTGCCCTCTTAAGGGAGACTGGAACCTAGTCACTAATGCCGGAACACAACTCAAGGTTGTTATGGCGACATACCTTAGACCAGGGGTGGTAGCCATCCAGTCGGGCATATGCCCTACCACCAGGCTGTGGGTTGTTTTATCGCCTCTTACGACAGGCCGCCCGGCCGCAGGAAATTGTATTCTTTCTCCGTTCCTGCACGGATAAAATCTGATGTGATATTTTGGATAATTCACATTATATATTTATAAATTATATATAGCCTAGGTGTTATTCTGACGTGTAAGCTTTATTACTGTAAATTTTTAGCAAAATCCTTTTAGTAGTTTTTGTGTGAAAGAGTAACAAACATACGTCCATACATCTATACAGCCATTCTTAGAAACTTTCGCGTTTATAATATTTATAGAGATTTTATACAAATATATAAAGCTAAAGAGTTTGTTTGTTTGTTTGAACACACTAATCTCAGGAACTACTGGTCTGATTTGAAAAATTCTTTCAGTGTTAGATAGCCAATTTATCGAGGAAGGCTATAGGCTATAATTCACGCTAAGACCAATATGAGCGGAGCACCAATGAAGAATGTTTCAAAATCGCTGGGTTTTTGAAAACAAATTCCTTCTCCTTCCTCGATAAATGGGCTATCCGACACTATTTTTTTTCCGACACTAATTAATTAGTTCCTGAGATTAGCTTTATATATTAGTATATACGATTCTTTCCTTCTTTCTGTGATTATAACTTAAAAAAAAAACTTGAAATATAAATAGAACAACAAATACAAAGAAAATCAATTTTTGCTAGACGTGTTGCTGCGGAGTTTGTTGCCGCTTCTTCTCCTTAACAGCAATAACACGTTGCGAAGCGGGGTACATAGACTAGGAAATAAAATTAAATTTTAACCTATATGTATGACCTTCAAAAAGTGTTCTCCACTGGAACTTATTTTGAATAAAAACTTTTGAATTTAATAATAATAATAATCGGCAGACAAACACACACATTGTATATCCCCAAATTAAGCAAGTTACGCTTGTGTTATGGGTAATATACAACGGACCACTCTGGGGCCGATCCCAGACACCCAAACCATGGTAAATAACGGAGAAAATACGTTTCCGAAATTTACTATACCGGGAATCGAACCCGGAGCCTCCGCGTTGCAGTGAGGTAGGCCGGCAAAGGCTTAGCCCGCTCAACCACAGAGGCCGTTAAATTTGAATAGCTGTTTTTTATTTCTTATTGCAGACTGAGCCAGCACTTTTGTATGATGCAGTGCAAGTTCTAGCGATGGCACTAGCTACCATGGACGATGTTAAGATTGGGAATGCTTCCTGCGAAAAGGACATACCCTGGGTACAAGGGAGGACGTTGCTAGAGAACATCAACGGGGTATATTTGGGCCATTTTTGTAATAAAGTATATATACTCGAAATATACATATATATATATATATATATATATATATATATATATATATATATATATATATATATATATATATATATATATATATATATATAGAATGGTGATGGAAAGTCGTTATATTATGATTCACACTATATATTTATAAATTATAGTCTAATGGCCTTATTTATAATCCTTTGTTAAATTGTAAGAAGCTGCTTAGTAACTGATTAACGAAAATCTTACCCATAAAATCCTCTTAAGGATAAGAGGTGGTGGTAAAGTAACTCATAAATAACTGTCAAAAATAACCATTATCGAGAGGTAGTTTAAGTGACTGCTAAGAGGCAAGATGGCAAGTTTTATTTGAAACAGCCATTGATTAGGCGTTTAAGAGTCTCTTATTTAAGAGATGGCTAATTCTTTCTTAACGAGATTATTGTAATTAAGGCCCTGTGTGTTATTCTGATGTGTAAGCTATATTATTGTGAAGTTTCATCAAATTACATTCAGTAGTTTTCGTGTGACAGAGTAAAAAAACATACATCCATACATAGAAACTTTCGCGATCGCCTGAAGTGTCAATGAGTCGTTTTGGTAATGGTAATATTTTAAAGTGACACTTCTTTAGAATCAATGAAACGAAAAAGCGACACTAAAGAGATAAACATACATATAACCCTATAGGACTAAGCCTACGAGAGCATGAGATAAAATAAATTATATTTAATAATTCAAACACTGCTCATACAGATAGTTGGAAATGTTTTGAAGTTTTTTTTTTGTTAATACTTCAATTATTGTGGGTGCGATGCGATGGCCGGGAGGAGGCAAAGGGACGGGAAGAAGAAGCAAGGGAAACTCACCTCGCCACCAGTCCGCCGCCACACTGCGCTCGTCCCCGGGGGTTCACACTCACTAGGATATGGCTCTGCTAGTTAAATGTAGTTCAACAGTTTATTTATTTATTTGTGTTCCAACCAATTTATATGCATTACGTAATTTTATAGCGGTGACAGCAATCGTGACAGTTCTGTCTTATTGTCTTGTTATGCGCATTCTTCATTCAAAGTTTCATTTTATTCTTGATGGCGAGGATGGGGAGGAAGAATTTACAAGGAGGTGTTCCTCGGCGCAACCAATTATCATATTTTAGAGCTTAAATATATGAAAAGCTTAAATATTATTTACTAGCTCACCCGTGCCCACTTCGCTGGGTATCAGAAAAAAAACTCATTATTATTCACAATAATATATAATACCCTATGTCACTCAGGAATAATGTCGCTTTCCAGTGGTGAAAGAATTTTCAAAATCGGTTTAGTAGATCCAGAGATTACCCCCGTCAACGTTACAAACTCACAAACATTACTTCTTTATAATATTGGTATAGATATAATCGTACCTCAGGTTTTCAGAAAACATGTATAAATTGGCCAAATTGTTACATTTATTTAAATATGTTTTTAATTTTCCTTCATACTTTGACATTGGCAAATCAGTAAGTACCATTTGCACTGAAGCCCACTTAAAAAAAAGAAGGTGTGCGTGTCGGGACGCCCGACAGAAGTGATTACTAAAACTAATCTAACGTGAGATAAAGGGAAGCCAGACAGACTGGAGCCGTAACGCGTTACGTAACGAAGCTTTTTACCCTCCTATAAGAAGTTATCACTTCAAAAATAAAAACGTGTGCGTCTCGGGACGCTCGACAAAAGTGATAAATTTCGTGAGAGAAAGGGAAGCCAGACAGACTGGCGCCGTAACGCGTTACGTAATGAAGCGGTTTACCCTCCCATAAGAAGTTATCAATTCAATATAAGAAAAAAGACGGCTTGCGTCTTGGGACCCCCGACAAAAGTGATAACTTAAACTAATCTAACGTGAGAGAAAGGGAAGCCAGACAGACTGGCGCCGTAAAGCGTTACGTAACGAAGCGGTTTACCCTCCCATAAGAAGTTATCACTTCAAAAATAAAGATAAAAACGTGTGCGTCTCGGGACGCCCGACAGAAGTGATAACTTGCGTGAGAGTAAGGGAAGTTAGACAAACTGGCGCCGTAACGCGTTACGTAACGAAGCTGTTTACCCTCCCATAAAAAGTTATCACTTGAAAAAGAAAGTAGTGACGTATCTTCTGCCATTATAAGGGATTGTATTATATTCTTAAGTATTTTGGTTCCAGGTCCAAGCTCATGGTCTAACTGGTCCAATAGAGTTCAAAGACGGCCAGAGGACGAATTTTCGTCTGCAGCTCACGAGGTTGTCTGGTGGTGAGAAAGGTGGCACTGTCTTATCAGGAGTCTGGACACCAGAGGATGGTCTGGAGGTGACAGACCCCGCCGCATACAAGCGCGACCCACCGCCTAATGTCACTTTGACAGTTGTGACAGTTGAGGTGAGTCGCATTTTGACATTACCTTAGTCTCTGTTACCGACGAGAATATCTGGTACCACCATTCATTACCCGATAGTAGCGGTTATTTATATATATCGAAGGTTAAAAGGTAATAGGGCATGGATGCCATCCTACTTAAAATCTTTCGCTCTTTCGAATGCGCTCACTTCTATGGCTCTACGATGACTTTCGTGTCGTTTATGCCCAAGCAAAAAACTGCGTTTTTGAAGTGTCATTTCATTTAACCGACCGAATTTTGAGCCTTTTTTACTCTAAAGGCGCTTGTACCTCTGTAAAAATGTCATCACTTTTGGGTTATAGTCGGTAATACATTTTTACTGCCGTAAAGGCTCCAGGCGTATACTATTGTTTACTATTAGTACCTGTTTTGAAAGTTGGAACTAATGCCTCTTTACCATTGTCGTCAAAGACATTAAGCGTCGCTTATACCCTACTACCATTTACAAGTTTAAGTTTACAAACATCCTACTGATTTTTTTGCTAAACAGTTTCTTATGCTCCATTACCTTTTGGTATAATAATGAGAATTACCACTTATACTTTTTACCCTTTTATGTTATTCTGCAGTCATGTGACTTATGCCCTATTACCTATTGATATAAGGATGTCAAATGTAGCTAAGTCTACTCTACCCTTCGTTTTTTTTCAACGTAGATGTAACTTATGCCGAATTACTCCATAAGGAAAATAAGATCAATTGATTTAAGCGACATTGAACCACATAAAACAACGTGGAATCAAATAAATAAAACTACCATTTAATGCTTTTATTTTTTTTAATTCTAGAGCTTTATCCATTCTCACGATATGACAAGAAATGAAAAAGCTATCTCCATTTTTCTGAAATTTTAAACTTTAAACTGCTCTCATGAACAATTTAGTTTTTGTCGCTTATACCCTATTACCTTTTAACCGTCGATATACAGTTTTAAGTTTAATTTTTGATTAATCTATATATATAATAAAACTGTAGAGGTCGAATTTCTGTACATTGAAAAAAAAATGGTAAAAACCGAGTCAGGGGGATGTAAGAAGTGAAATAGAACTAATTTAGTTTTTTTCGTTTTTTTGTTTTTCTGTTTGTACGGGCTAATCTCCTAAACGACTGGGCCGATTTAAATGAAATTTTGTATGGTAGTAACTTATATCCCTGGTCGACTAATAGGATACCCGAAAAATTACAGAGTTCCCGTGGGATAGGTAAAAAAACTTGAATTACTTATACAGCTTGTTATTCAACCTGTGCACCTAATTAAGTGTTGATATTGCCAGTATCATCATAAAATAAAACAATTGATACATTAAAAAATAATTTATTCATTAAAAAACAGTTAACAACAAACACTTACAAAAACAGTGTCTAACGTATTTCATCATCATATTAAATAAACTAGATGGCGCTGATAGTATTATACTTCGCGATCGTGACGCGGACGAAGGCCAGTAAACAATAAGTACATAGAGAGTGCAAAATCTATATGTTTTATTTTCTACTACCCTCCAATCCAAACTCCCTATCTAATGTGGTAGCCATCGTCGAGGCGCCACTCAATATGCTCTAATCCTACACTAAGTAAGCAATTTAAAAATGTTCAGGAAAAACCCTACGTCATGGTGAAAGAGGGCTGGAACCTTCAAGGGAATGCTCGTTTCGAGGGCTTTTGCATCGATCTCCTGGCAAGGGTGGCAGCCAGGGCCGGTTTCCATTACAGGCTAAGACTCGTGCCTGACAACGTGTATGGTGCCAGAGACCCAAACACTGGGCAGTGGAATGGAATCGTCAGGGAGCTCATGGATAGAGTGAGTGTTTTCTGTATTGCTACTACTGAAGTTCGGAAAAAGCATAATCCTTTGCAATGCTTTAATGATTCATGTCATTTGTTTGCGTTAATCCCTTTTGTGCTGCCTCCCAGTAACACGTCATAAATCCTTTCTTCTACTGTTCGAATTTCGTTGTGTACATTCTTAGAAGCCATTAAGCTTACAAGATCGAGAATTCGAAGGAATAGTTGGCACGTTGCGGAGAGCCATGTCTATTTTACAAATATATAAGGTCGTCCCGTTGATACTGAGTTAGTTGAGTTTCAACTGCGATTCAGGTGCTATTAACTGTACATTCGGAACGGAAATCTTATATTGAATGATTTTGCTCGTTTTATATATTACCATTATTTGCCTTACGGTTTGGACGTTTAAATTTGAATCTCAAAAATTAGAAACAATAGTTTCGTATAGAGGGAAAAGATGGAAGGAAGTGGTAAAGAGGATGGTATAAGTGGGATTATTCAATATCCGAAAAGAAATCTACATTGTAAAACTACAAAGAACAGCAAAGAGAATCATAACGATGTTTATTGGCGACGGTTACCACATTCCATCAGGTAGGTTAGCCCTTCTGTTGTACTCCAGAAATAAAATCTCTCTTCTAATTATGAGTATTATGTTATTTTTAGAAAGCTGACATAGCAGTTGCATCTATGACGATAAACTACGCAAGGGAAGCGGTAATCGATTTCACTAAGCCATTCATGAATTTGGGAATCGGTATTCTTTTTAAGGTGAGTCATTATTAACATCTTTAGCGTTAAATTCAGTGTGAAATTCAGATTTTCAAAAATATTGTGATGTGCGAGTGAGATAGCAACTGTACTTCGGTAGCTCCTCAAGTCACTATAACACTATATATTGGTGAGGAGTTATTAGTTTGTAGAATTGTAAAAAATTTGGCCCCTCCTCAACTTTTGAAATGAAATGGTAGAAATTTCCATCTGATAGAAATTTCTAAAGAGAAGATAAGTACAATAAATAATAAAACTACGTTTTAAAAATAGGAAAATATTATCTTTACTAATATTATAAGGATTAATGTTTAAATAATTGTTTTGTTTACAGGTACCGACATCACAGCCAACAAGGTTGTTCAGTTTTTTAAACCCTTTAGCAATTGAGATATGGTTGTATGTTTTGGCTGCATACATTTTAGTCTCATTCACTTTGTTTGTTATGGCGAGGTTTTCTCCCTATGAATGGTAAGTATGAAAATTTAGTACGTGGTAGAGCCGTGCAGGAATCCAATTGTTGAAGCTGGTTTTAGTCAACTACTTCGCTCGGAGTGTAAACCTTAAAGAGTATCACACAAACTTGAATTAACCAGTTTATTGCGCGAAAAGAGGAAGTATCGCTCAACATGTGTTTTTGTGCGACTGTAAGCAACTTTATACTTTATAATTGCCAGGTTTCAAACTGATGTTATATATACGGATTGTAGTGAAGCGTTCGACAGTATCAACCATGAAATTCTAATTTGCAAATTATGTAATTCTGGTATAAGAATCGAACGATCTGGTATAAGAGGCGATCTCTTAAGAAAGTTTAGCTTCTATATTGACAATAGCAGTTCAGGCGTCGTTTTAGGAAATTAAATATCCAGATAGATGTACATTCTAAGTAGAGTACCTCAAGGCTCATTTTTAGGTCCTTTATTGTTGTTAATATTTATCTCCGATATAGACAGTTGAATTATTAATTCATTTATCTTAAACTTTGCTAATTATATGAAAGTTTTCACGTCTGTGAGTTGCGTAGATGATGCTATAGCATTACAAGACGATCTAGTACGGTTGTATAATTGCTGTGTACTAAATAGGCTAGATCTAAATACTGATAAATGTAAAAGTATACATTTTACAAGAAAAAATACACCAATATTATTTGACTACTTTAAAAAAAAGGCAAAAGTAACAACCAGTACAAGAAATCAAATGTCTCTATTATACAGGATTCAAAACTATTATTTGATAAGCATATCTCTGCTATTACGCTTCTCAAGTTTGGAATCCAAGATATGAATTTATACATTAAACGCATATAAAAATACAGGTTGAACTTAAATATCTAAATTTTAGGACCAATTTCATATTACAATATTTTAGTATATCATGTAACAATCACCATTTTCTCAAACTCTCACAGCGTCGGAAAATCACTGATTTAACCTTCCTAGCTCGAATTGTTAACTCACACAAATTCGATAGTCGTAAATTAACAAAATAGATATATATACACCTCCCCACTCTTATCAACATAGTGTTACGCGATGTCCATCACAGCAGTCATAGAGTATATTAATATCACATAGACAATCTTCATAGATAATAATATGAGCCTGGCAACACTATGATATAATTGCTGTTTATAGCAATGTTGTAATATTATTATTTGGTAGGGTAGTTTCGTAGTATTTTCGTATAAAAAGGCGGTGAGGCCTGTAGACGGTGTTCATTGCTTACTGTGTGGTGTGAATAGTCACACCAAAGGCTGGACAATAAAGGGGAAACTCTGCCCAAATAATTAATATTTGGTATCTTCGGTACTTTCTTACCCAAATATCAGCAAGGCTGTTTACAATAGTCTCTATTTTACTTTAAAATCAGTTGACACGAACTATCGCTGTAATCGTTTTCTCTATTTATCATGTACTACCTACAATAAATTTATTTGTAGCTATGATTTAGTATGTTAGATAAATTTTAAATTACAATTCATTTTCTGTTTTCTTAGTTCTCTAATTTCTTAGTTGTCTTATCTCTGATTAGATATCTTAATTTATTTATATCTGTGGTGACTTGTTAATAGCTTACTATCACTAATGTGTCATTATTATAATGTGAATAGCTGATAGTCATCCAAAAATTGTAAAAAAATACGAGCATGGCTCTACCACATGACTCAATCAGATTCAGGAGGAGGAGGATATCAGGAGATAAGGTTCAATGGAATCGTAAATTAAGTCTACACCGAAGATCTTCATTATCATATAAACAATTTTCAGGTCTACAAGTACCCACATGTGTGGTCACGAGACCAAACTCTTAACGAACCAGTTCAGCATGTGCAACTCTTTTTGGTTTATCACTGGCACTTTTTTACGACAAGGGTCTGGACTGAATCCAAAGGTATAGTGCACTTTATTATTAAGTAACTTTCTTTTCAGTTGTTTGTTAGTTGAAGAAAAGGGTGTTAGACAGGGATGTTTAGTATCACCGTCGCTATTCAACTTTTTATGGATGGTTGCTTGGATGGTTTAAAAGAATGTGGTTTAAAAATTAAAGGGTTATTCATCAAATGTTAACTCTGCTCTGATGATCAGGTTACTAACATCATCGGGAGCTATACAGAAGGTAGTAATAACTATAGGCGAATCTTTTATGAACAAGGGTACGAAAAAATCAACAAGTTAACAATAGTTTCTAGTGCAAAATATAATGCTTTTCAACAAAATCTCAGTAAACATTTAAGGGTTTTCGGTAAAGTAGTTCAAAAAATTAGTAAAGCAACGTTTGTGCGAGAAAGCTTCTTATACGATTGAGATTTTCTAGACGACAGCACCGAATTATTAGTAGTATTACTCATAAAAAATAGTTTGATCTTTTACGTGCCTCTTACTTACCCACCTGCTTGCTACCTACTTATATATAACCAAGGGAGGTGTTTGAATTGTGTTTCAATTACCAAGCATTTACCCAAATGTTCTCTTTCAGGCAACATCCACTCGTATAGTAGGTGGAATATGGTGGTTTTTCACGTTGATAATTTTATCTTCATATACTGCGAATTTGGCAGCGTTTTTAACAGTGGAAAGGACAGTACTTCCAATACAGAGTGCTGCGGATTTGGCAGCTCAAACTGCTGTACAGTATGGGACCCTTAATGGGGGGTCCACGATGACGTTTTTCAGGGTACGTTTCTGATTAAGCTTAACTAAACTTTCATATGTAGTGTAGAGTGTCGTGCTTGTATACTCAATGACACTCGAACACCCTGGAGATGCAATCAGGCAATCTCCGCGGGTAGGGGGTTATGTACTCAATATATGACCATCCGTTATTCCCCAATTAAGAACTGGTGCCCTGAGAAGATAGAATCTTGCACTTACCTCGCAATCAGCTACCAGCCCATGACAGTGCTGGTTCAGGGGTCTGTTGCTGCTTATCACATGGCGATACGACAAAGGTGGCAAGGTCCTTCAATACGAGCCCCAGGGTGCAACAGACGCAGTTACACTGACCACTTAAGTTTATATATTGGTTTAGGCCAAAGTCCTAGTAACTGACTGGAAGATTTCTATCTTCGATAGCTTATAACGTGTGGTTATAAAGGCGGTAGCGTGGCGTTTGACAACGTATTGGACTCACGCGCAGAGCGGGCGGCGGCAACATGCGAAGGTCGCAAGACGCTATAATAGCAAGGCACAATTGCTATCTGGGAAATAGGTGCCGCCAACACACCCCTTTCCGTTACACATGGACTGTATTTATTAAAAGCTCTTACAACAACACTAAGAATTATAAGCACTACTGATATTGAAACAGCAAGTTAAAGTCGATCAACACAAGTTAGCTCTGGAGCCCGGATGTTCCTCTGAACACAGATATCACTAATTATAATTTCACCGATTAATAAAGATTCACTAATAAAACACACTGGTATGTGGTATAATACATAAGATTACAAAAATTACGCTGAGAGTCCAATGGCTGTAGAGTCTTCCGAATGTTTCCTATTCTCCTTGGCATTTCTTTTTGTTTTCCTTTTCTTCATTTGGAAACTAAACTGTGTATATAACTTGAACTGGAAACGAATTCAAAATTATATAACTATACCGGTGGCTCCCGCGTACTCGCTAAGCTACTACTTTCAGTCAGGCGCTTAGCTGCTAATCAAATCATCTACATGTTTGCGTTGAGCGAGGCACGGGGGTGCGGGAATTCCGGGGGGTAAGTGGGTGATTCTGTCCGTAACATGCGCATGTAATATTTTTTCTATTATTATTCCTTAAACAGGATTCAAACATTGACATATATCAGAAGATGTGGCAGCATATGTCGACGGCATCTCCACCAGCTCTAGTCTCTTCATACGAGGAAGGTGTTAAGAGGGTCTTGGCTGGGAATTACGCTTTTCTTATGGAATCGACGATGCTGGACCATAGAGTACAGAGGGATTGTAACCTGACCCAAATCGGAGGTCTATTGGACTCTAAGGTACGGCATAAACTATAATTCAATGTACAAACATATTTTGGATTTTTGAATATTCAGCTTCTATAAAGTCATCATCATCATCCGAGCGTTAAATCCCGGTTGCGTTCGGAGCGTTCACTCCGACGCCCAGGGTCCGCTTTCCTACTTTTTCTACTCCACTTCGCGCGGTCTTCAGCATCCCCCGTTTTGAGACCATTGGCACGCATGTCATCCTTCACGACGTCAAGCCAGCATTACTTGGGCCTTCCCCTTCGACCGGGACCTGGCGGAGGTGGCATGGCTAGACATTTGTTCCCCACGTAATTAGCCGGTCTGCGTAAAACATGGCCGTACCAGCGTAAGCGACACTCTTGCAGTTTGTCTGCTATGTCACGGACATGAAGACTGCCGCGGATGCGGGATTTCCTGACCCGGTCTTTCCGCGTCACTCCACACATCCATCGCAGCATATTCATCTCCGTGACACGCAGCTCTTGCTTGTGTCGCTCAAGTACTGGCCACGCTTCACTGCCATACAAAAGGACTTCAATAAAGTATATACAAATAATTTCTAGTGCTAGGAAAGGTAAAATGTATAATAGTAAGTAGATCTTTTTGTGTAGATTTGAATCTATTACTTTTTAATTCAGTATTTAGATAAAAAAAACTAAAAAAAAAAATTAAAATAAACATGTGCGTCTCGGGACGCCCGACAGAATTGATAACTTAAACTAATCTAAGTTGAACTATTTAATATTGAAATCGTTTAACTTGAAAAAAGCTTAGGTTATTACTTTACCGCTGCCGCGTGAGAGAAAGGGAAGCCAGACAGACTGGCGCCGTAACGCGTTACGTAACGAAACGGTTTACCCTCCCATAAAAAGTTATCACTTCAAAAAAAAGGCGGTTTTATATTGAGTTAAAAAGTAAAATGTCAATCAATAAAAAACTTATGATCCAAGTTACGAACCATCGATATTGATAGAGGAAATCAAAAATATTTTTGTGTAATTTTAATTTATATACTGGGTTACAAAAGACTCTAAAATTTTACTGTAATAACATATAAAATAGTATGAGGATTTTATAAAGATACTTGCTGTGCCCGCAACGTCGTCCGTGTGGAATTTGATTTTCAAAACCCCCCGATTTTAAACATTCTTCATTGGTGCTCCGCTCCTATTGGTCTTAATGTGATGATATATAGCCTATAGCCTTCCTCGATAAATGGGCTATCTAACACTGAAAGAATTTTTCATATCAGACCAGTATTTCCTGAGATTAGCGCGTTTCAATAAAATCGGTGCCGTATGTTTTTGCTTTCGCTTTTTCAACATTTGTATAATATTCATAAAAAAATATATTTAAACTTTCAAGGGTTACGGGATAGCAACGTGGAAGGGCAGTCCCTGGCGGGATAAGATATCTCTGGCCATCCTGGAGCTCCAGGAAAAGGGGGTAATCCAGATACTGTACGACAAATGGTGGAAGAACACCGGCGATGTCTGTAACAGAGACGGCAAAGATGGAAAAGCGAATCCATTGGGCGTCCAGAATATTGGTAAGTAGATTCTAAAAAAAGAAGAAAGGAAGAAAAATATTTATTTCAAATTGCGACTTACAAATTATATACATATAAAGAAAATGACAATAAAAGAAAGCCGCAATATGTGAAATGAGGTTGGCTCTCAGTCTTTCGCTGTGCCGAAACATGTTTCGACACAACACTGGTTTTCAGTGCCCACCACCATGACCTCATATATCCCAAGACCCACTTTGTAGATAACCTAGTACATTCAAAAAACAATATATAATAACAATTATATAATAAAATAGTCTAACAAAACAACAAAAAACTAAATAATAATAAAAATACCTATAACTAAATCACTAACATTTAAATTATTCAACAAACTCTAAACAACTATGAAATACAAACCACAAATTACATTAATTAACTACTATATACTATATGTACAATCCCCAATACTGAGATTGTAACTCACATTATAAGCGGACTGTATTATTGCGAATTATACGAAGAACGGTAAGCTGGCCAGTGAGAATAAATCTTACAACGAGTAGGTCAACTCACCTTGCAAAGAACGGGTTCGAGTCCAAATGGTCGGCGCCGACTCCTTTCTTCATGAACACAATTATGTTTATAGCGAGTAATTATCACAACACTTGTGACGACGATGCAGCACTGATGCACTATTTTGCGACAATTGCGAATATTGTATACAAAATGCGAAACGAGTCTCTTGTTAGGTGAATTCAACAACGAGCGACTTCGAAATATATCCGTACACGACGAGCGCAGCGAGTGACTTTCGAAGTACCCTCTTACGGTACCCTCTGTCTACATTAGGGAATTAGCAATTTTCGTAAAACAGAATCCAGATTTCTTCCCCACGTACGAAAAATCAAGTCGGAGACTACTGAGGCCCTCCTTAAAAAATCGACTTCTATATCCGTCGTGCAACCTGTCCTTACAAAAAAATTCTAATTTTATGGCTGTTAAAATATTTAATAATTTGCCTGTTGCCATAAAAAATGCTAATTTGAATTTATTTAGAGTCAGTCTTCACAATTGGTTATTGGAGAGGTGTTTTTACTCGGTGCATGAGTATTTTAGTTGGAACAAGACCTAGATGAGAAGCAATTTTCTACCCTCACTGGCTCACGCGAAAATAATACTATTCTAACCCGAACGAAAACTATCGCTAATTTAGCAAAGACGAATGAAATTAAACTATTAAATGCTAATTAATATTAAAAACTACTAATAAAAGGGAAGCGGTTTGTACACTATATATACTATAATTCTAAACAAAATATGCAGATTTCTTATCTTGAACTGATTGCCATAGTGCCAATTAGTTGAAAGGAAAAGTACTAGATAGCATAGTAAACTACTACGCAGAGTCCGTCACTGAGATCTCCAATTGTACACACGTCTCGCCTTAACCGTGGTTCTCGCTTGACTGCCGCCTGCCTCAATCACGCCATCGTTTTATATTGCACAAATGCATGCCCGCCTTGTAACGTGGGCCAAGTTTCCTACAATCAGCTTGTACTTTAAAAGAAATAAAGAAAAAATATTTATTTAGGACAAACATTAAAATCCGTAACACCTGGCTCGTTCTCTAGAAACTTATGCCAATAAATAAACAAAAGAAGACGATCATAAAAGAATTGCAATAGTTTCAATGTTATTATGACCTTACTTATAATCGTTTATTTCAATTTTAAGAAGCTGCTCAGCAACTGATTAACGAAAATCTTACCCATAAACTCCTCTTAAGGATAAGAGATGGTGGTAAAGTAACTCGTAAATAACTGTCAAAAATAACCAACATCGATAGGTAGTTTAAGTGATTGATAAGAGGCAAGAAGGCAAGTTTTATTTGAAACAGCCATTGATTAGAGGCTTAAGAGACTCTTATTTAAGAGATGGCTAATCCTTTCTTAACTTATTATAAGTAAGGCCCTTAGTTGTTAAATAAAATGCCGACGGGTAATAAAATGTGTTTTGTTTCAGATATGCAGGTTTTGATTTTGTCGGCACCTGAGTTGTAACAATAGTAACATGTAAACAAAACTATATTCTTTCTTCTAGGTGGTGTGTTCGTGACACTACTTTGCGGCCTGGCTTTGGCTATTGTGGTGGCCATTTTGGAGTTCTGTTGGAACACGAGGAAGAACGCGTCACAGGGTAGACAGAGTCTGTGCAGCGAAATGGGACAGGTACGATAATTATTTCAGTCTTTTTATGTCTGGACTATTTTTTTAAATATTCATTCTATCGCACAGTATTATCCCCGCAAATTGCTATTGCGCCTGGCCGCCATTTTGGTGACGTAACCGTAGCCGAACACTCAGTACTGTTAGCATCACTGGCCGGCGAGTACGCGTACATATCGGGTTCCTGATCGTCACGTGACTGTTAATTTGACATGGTTCCAGCGCATTAGCAATTAGCGGGGATAATATCTATTGTTGTATTGTGCTCATTATAGCCAGGTGTCTCAGATTCAAAAGTGCATTCAGTATAAAGCAATGCCCCGATTGAGCGATCAGGCAGTTAAGCAATAACCACGAGCCAAGCAAGACTTTTGTACATTCGGTAATCTATTTAGCGACGGACTTTGCGCGTGTTATTGAATCGTTAATTACGTTTAGACATATTTTTACTTAGTTATACGTGTCTGTATAGTTCTAATAAAGTCTATAGTAATTCTAACGGCATTTTAATTCGAGTTCTGCAACTTGTAACAATATGTAGATGTATTACGTATTTTAAAGTCCTAGATACATTTGGATGTATGCACTACCTATATCGCTAGATTAGCTTAGAATTGTTAGAGAAACAATGGCACATCACTAGAGCTTGTCTACGGATATACTTATGTTTGTCTATTGCTATGCTCCCTGTTCCGTCTTGTGTTCTCGTAATGGCTGCCGTGCTAACATGTAGTAATGTAATGTGTGCGTGTATTAATAAACCCATTTTGAGAGTACTTCGTTCTTCTTAATTTCCTCTGGCCGCCCCATTCAACCTCTATAGGTTATGGGCCCAGAGACGCGAGATATTCACGGAGATTCGAGTGAATAAGAAAGTTTTGTAATGTATTGAGACGGCGTACGGAAGCAGCGTGCTCACAAGGAAGTAAAGATATTAGCATCGTTCGGCGGTAAATGCGACGTGCTGTTGTTAAAATGGTGAATAATTACATTGTACTAAATGGGAGCAATTGGGCGGTGTGGAAATTTCAAGTCACGGTAATATTGAATACTAAAAAGTTATACGACGTAGTTATTGGAAAAGAAACAAGTATGGCGGCGAGCAATCAAAAGGAAAAATATTTATTTGATGAAAAAGATATAAAGGCACAAGAAATTTTGATTACAAGGATTGATGAACAAGTTTTGTCGTACTTATCATCATGTAATACAAGTAATGAAATGTGGCAGAAATTAATCAGCATATATGAACCATCGTCACAAGTAAGCGTCCATCTTGTTCAACAAATATTTTTCAATATTATGTTCGAGGAACCTATAGTAAAATTTGTGTCTAAAATAGATGAGGTGTGCAGTCAATTGAGGAATCTAGGTCAAGCTCCGTCAGAGAAAATGGTGATCACAAAAATATTAATGTCATTGCCAGAAAAATACCTACACTTTGTAAGTGCTTGGGAGTCAGTACCAGAGTGTCAACAAAGTATCAAAAAGCTAACGTCCAGATTATTAGTCGAAGAGGAAAGAGGTCATCAGGTGGAGCAGGTGCCAAACTCGTCAGCATTCATCAGCAGGAGTAAAGTTGATAGTCCGAGAAAGTGTTTTGTGTGTGGAAAAAGTGGTCATTTAAAGGCTAATTGTTATCAAAGAAAGTGTAATATTTGCAATAAAGTTGGTCATGTGTCAGCGGAATGTAAACAAAAAGTAAAGTGTTTTCAGTGTAATAAAATTGGACATTTTGCTAAAGACTGTAAGCGTAGTTATAATACTAATAATAGTAGTGATGTGACATTGAGGAAGGGTGTTAGAGAAACAATGGCACATCACTAGAGCTTGTCTACGGATATACTTATGTTTGTCTATTGCTATGCTTCCTGTTCCGTCTTGTGTTCTCGTAATGGCTGCCGTGCTAACATGTAGTAATGTAATGTGTGCGTGTATTAATAAACCCATTTTGCGAGTACTTCGTTCTTCTTAATTTCCTCTGGCCGCCCCATTCAACCTCTACAAGAATATCCTGTAAAATAGGTTGCCTGGAACAGCTTGTTCTAGGCGATAAGACCGCCTATTTTTTTGCCTATTTTTTTAATTACTGTATTATTTCTGTTATTTTGGTGAGCAATACATTGTTAGCTATCTATCTATATATTGATGATATTAGTTTTGTCATTACACTTTTCAGGAGTTGAGAACGGCTATGCGTGGTGGATCATCAAGTAGAACTGTATTAAGGCCGGGGTGCTCCAGGTGTTCCCCGGCTACCCATGTGCCTCCAGCGCCATCTAGATATGAGGTATGATAGTAGTTAAAAAAAGGATAGTTAGATATAAGAATCGGCTGTGAGTGAGTGAGTCATGACTGAGTCTCGCGTGGGTGAGTGCGTAAGTCATGAGTGAGTCTCGCGTGGGTGAGTGCGTAAGTCAAGAGTGAGTGAGTGAGTGGTTTAATTAAAATAAAGCCCATTATACTGTCTCTGTGTATCCATGTATGTGTATCTATGTATGTAGATCCAGGAAAGCGACGTCAACAGCGTGGAGCTGTTTTTATCTGACCAAATGACTTAATATAATTAAATAATGAGTGAATCAGTGATACTGGCTATGAGTGAGCGAGCGATTGAGTGAGTGAGCCAGTGAGTGCGAAAGTGAGTGTGTTGCGGCAGCACTCGGTTTAGCGTTAAGCGAACTATGTCAACTTTGCGGGAAAAGAAGTGTGGGACAATTTGGATGAGAATTCGAGAATAAGCACGCACTTACCTGGTTAATGCGAATGTAATGCGGCTCCTCTTCTTCACTATCCATGTACGGTTTGTACACTTCCAGAAGATGTTGGGTTTAATCGTCGTTAACGATAGACCCCGTTTGTAAGGGCGTTTGCAAGCCAAACCACGTTGAGATGTTATATGTTGTTTATTAAGGTCGTTTGATGACCTGAGACGCACAACTTGCAGTGCACAAGTGCCGCACGTGATGGTGATGTTAATACGTCTGTTTAAGTATGTTATTTGTTGCGTATTTATATCTTAAATACGCTGTACGAGCAATATTGGCTCGTACAATCCACTTCTCACACACTTTATTGTATTTTATATTATATATGTATTAATTTAATTTATTTTAATATTAATTTATTATATACTAGCGACCCGCCCCGGCTTCGCACGGGTGCAATGCTGATACAAAATTAAATACACTACAGAAAAACTATGAACGTTGTATATAAAAACATAGCGGCCCGCTCCGACTTTGCACGGGCATCACTACATAGAAACCTCTAAAATTAGCAATGTTTAGCCTTAGTATATGATGCATGTATTATACATATAAACCTTCCTCTTGAATCACTCTATCCATTGGAAAAAACCACATCAAAATTTGTTGGGTAGTTTTAAAGATTTAAGCGCACATAGGGATATAGGGACAGAAAAGGCGACTTTGTTTTATACTATGTAGTGATGATGATAGTGATAGTGATGATAGTGATAGTGATAGTGATAGTGATGATGATGATAGTGATGAAGTGATGATAGTGATAGTGATGATGTGGGGGTGACCAGAGTTGTCGTATATGTGTGTTCTCTGATCACATCCACAATTGCGTGCAGTGTTGCAAAGCCTCTTCTTACTCTTCGATCCCAGGTTCAAATTGATACGCAGGTTCGTTGCAGATGTTATTTATTACAATTACTATACAGTATTATGGAGTACTTTTTATGTTATTTGAGAGAGACAAATTGATACTTTTGAGAATGGCTCTTTGATATATAATAGGGCTTCAACGGGCAGAGTGACACCGTTGAAGCGTCGCGAGTACGTAGCAGCGTGAAGCCTTCATGCTGAACTTGAAGTGTGTCTCCTGCATGCCGAGGACGCCTTTATATACTGCGTCGCCTGTTGTTGACGACGCAGGTGGCCCATGCTGTTGAGTCATCGCAGTGCAAGCCCAAACTTAACGCAGGGCCGTGTTTGGGTTGTTGCCATGGAGAATGGATTTACATGATTATGATTAATTTGGATAAAAAATGGTGTATGCTTAGTGCACTACCATATATATTATAATTGCGGCGCGGTACGGTTCATTTATAATATATTTGTATATGCGGGGCGATTTATTTAATTTTATGATATGACATGAGTGATTTAAGTGACGTGCGAAAGGGGAACGCGTCGTCAGATTTAAAGGAAGAAATTAAATAGTAACAGAAAAGTATTAATAGGTCGAAAGGAGTTTACATAGCGGTACCAGAGTGAATGAATGTTAATTGTTTAGTAGTATTACGTTGTTCTCTTAGAGTTTGTGCATCCACATATCTAGATCCAGGAAAGCGGCAGCAACAGCGTGGAGCTGAAGGAGCTGCGGTGGTCGTAGCGAGGCGCCCGGCGGGGCCCGGCCTCGGCGCCCGCCTCGCCATCGCCCTCGCCGAGGAGCTGCGCGCACCACTCCTTCGGGAGGTGTCGCCACTATAGTGAGTACTCTTTCCTTGCAAGCCCTTTATGGCCATTCCCACGCCAACAGGTTGTCTAAGCCTACTCAATCGCAGATTTGCCTGTTTTCGGGTAAATTCCAATGGCGTGGGGCTAATCTTTATAAATATTTGTAAGAGAAAAGTCGCGAAATATTTTTTAAATTTTATGTTGTTTATTATTATTTTATACACACACACACATACATAACTTCACGCCAGGTCCCTTACGGTGTAGGCACGAACAACAGAGTGCCATACAGGCTTATTCTTACACACCACACTTGCTTCTTTGACATTCATAGCTCTTGTCGTGAACGCTCGTCTGTTCTTAAGGCTCCTGACATTACCGTCTGCTAGTGCACGATCAATTTGATCATGGCAGGTGTGTCGTGGCCTTCCGCAACTTCTGCATCCATCCACTTTTGCATTGTATATCTGTTGAGTCATTCTTTCATCATACATTCTTTCCACATGCCCCAACCACAGGAGCATTCCTTTCCTTACCTTCACCCCGACAATCTCTTTCAGACAAACTCTCTTTCTTACTTCGGTATTACGAACGCGGTCCGCGAGCGTCACTCCGCAGATTTTGCGCAGTGCTCGCATCTCGACTGCGTTTACTCTACTTTCGTGCTCTCTATTCCATACCCAACTCTCGCTTCCATATGTGAGCGTAGGTACCAGCACCGCGTTGTGTATGGCAAGCTGGGCCTTCTGGCTGAGACTCTTAGCGCCTAGAAGTTTACCTAACGCTCCATTCACACTATTCCCCAAATGCACTCTTCTTTTTATGTCAGCGGTGTACTTTACATCCCTGCTAAAAGCACATCCAAGATCAACTCATTCACTTGTTCCAGCATAACATCATCGACCATTATCCTTGCATTTTCTGGTTACTTCTCTTATTTTATTTCAATATTCATGTCGATTAGCACCATTTGTGTTGATGATAATACATCGTCATCATCAGTCATCGAGCTGTCAAAAGTAAAATAAATGCTTGGAAAGGGTATTATATGGTTATAATTGTAAGACAGGTGGCAATAATGGTAAATATTTATTTATTCTTTCAGACTCAGTTGGCTCTTTAAGGCGTACCACATCGTATATACTGAAAGAGCCAAAGGAACAACCGAAGAAACATGTTCAAATATTAGCTTAAACAAATTGTACCTTTTGTAATGTAATGTCACAGTGTAAAGTACGCAATAGTAGTCACACGATTTGGTTTCCAGAAAAGTTTACCGTGTATTATATTATAACGGCCTATAAACCTCCCACTGCTGGGCTCGGGCTTCCTACTATAGGGGAATGGACGGTATATAGCATTGTTACATACCGACAAAGAAATGCGCACACCTGGCTGTCGTAAAACGCAGTTTATTACCTTTCCAGCATTCGGAGTTCTTATGTTTACTTCGTGTTTAAAATTTAAGAAAATGTTACTTACTACAAGGACTTACTTAAAAGTACTTCACCTTACCGGTACCTACTCGTTCCAAGTTTATAAATCTATGGTGGTAAGTGTAATCGTGAAACTGATTTTGAAGACAATCTTTTGAGTTTGAATCAAGATGCAGCATGATGATGTAGGAAAGGAAGGCTTGATCTTTTAGGAATGGTGACGGAAAATTGCTCGACGTGTCCCGAAATAATGTAACTTGGAGACTGCTGCTATGATAAACTTAATATCTTATGTGTTGTTTGTGAAGCTAGTGTAAGTGTTTATACAACTTAATTGCATTTTTTTTACATACCTAACTATTATAAGCTAGTATAATGAAGAAATTTATAAATAAACGAATATAATAAAAGAAAACTCATTTGTATTGTATTCTACCCATAGTCCCTCAAGATTATAAGTAGAATACTGAGCCTAGGTCACCGTCTTCTATGGGTAAGGTGCCTTAGGCCCTTCTGGCTGGCTACGTTTCCTCGCTGGATCGCGATACTGATCCATTGCCCGAAGTAAGCACCAGCCTTCGGATCACCTGAAGAGATAATGAGTCGTTTCGTCAAATCTCGGTAGAGACTCATGGCCTCAGGACCCCACTGTCCTAGCGTACTGTTAGTCCCGAGCACTTATATGTATAAAAAAAAAACACTTTTGGTCCTTAGGACCCCACTATTTCGAATAATAGGTGACTTGGATTCTCAATATACTGGACCTCAAAGGTCTCCCGGACCGATATGGTATTGGTTTAGGCAATCCAGGCAGGCATAAACCAGGTTCGTAGCTGTAGAGCTGTGGCTAATATAACTAAGAGAACTCTGTGAATTTGGAAAAAGATTTGGTATTTATAGGCAATTACTGCTAATCGACATTTTGGAAACCGATGTCAACGAACTGTTCGACTCGGCAATAAGTGCTTTTTTTTTTTTTTTTTTTATTGCAGGAGATCAGCAGACAGGCAGACGGCTCACTTGATGGACAGCGGTTACCATCGCCTATGGACATTTGCAACACCAAAGGTGCTACGAATGCGCTGCTGCTCTCTTTAAGCCTGGAACCTAGTCACTAATGCCGGAACACAACACAAGGTTGTTATGGCGACATACTCTAGACCAGGGGTGGTAGCCATCCAGTCGGGCAAATGCCCTACCACCTGGCTGTGGGTTGTTTTGTCGCCTCTTACGACAGGCCGCCGGGCCGCAGGAAATTGTATTCTTTCTCCGTTCCTGCACGGATAAAATACGGTGCTTACTGAATAGGGTTGTAACAGTACGTACAATTTAATTGCATTAACCAGTACTTTCTGCAAGTTGTATCCAATTCAAGTTCGTGTCACTACTGTTATCGTCTCTACACTGTGAAATGTTAAGTTTGTATACTGTCCTTTTTCTAATTAAGATCTAGAAATAATAAAATAATTAATAAAAATTATGTATACCTTATGATTGTTATTGTTTTTTGTAGAAAAATATTTCTTGTTTTGGGATTCAAACCGGTTTTGGGAAGAAATGTAATTTTGTTTTTATAAAATAACTAGCTGTACCCGCGACGTCGTCCTTGTGGAGGTTTTTTCACAATTCCCCGATTTTGAAACATTCTTCATTGGTGCTCCGCTTCTATTGGTCTTAGCATGATGATATATAGTATATAGCCTATAGCCTTCGTCGATAAATGAGCTATCTAACACATAAAGAGTTTTTTTATATCAGACCAGTAGTTTCTGAGATTAGCGCGTTCAAACGAACTCTTCAGCTTTATATATTAGTACAATATTTGCGGTTTCGATGGTTGAGTGCTTTAATTCTTCGCGCGTTTGGCTCACTGCAATGGGCTTAATCGCTGGCATGTTAAATTTCGCAAATGATATTTCCACTATTTACCACGGTCTTGGTGTCTTGGATCGACCCAGTTGTGTTTATTTCCCGATTAAAATTATCAATTTACAAGCCCCATACTGAGAGTATGGGGTTCGTAAATTGATAAGGCCACATGTTTCAAATGCGAATAAGTTTAAATTACTTTTTTACTTTCAAAGTGCCAAAGAAACTTCGTTCGCGTTGTCATGATATTATGATATATTGACATGATATATTAAAGAAAATAAGAAAAAATTTAGAACTGTACACAAACCCAAATATACTCTAATAATATAAAATTCTAAATATACGGCGTCTGTACACTACAGCTATTAAAAAAAACCAACTTGAATAGACTATATAAAGACTGAGAACACGATGCATTTTTTAAAGATTTCTTGTCTTTATGTTCGGGATTCATGTAGAAACTACTGCGGCGATTTCGATGCTTACTTACACTTTGCGCTACTTTTTATCCTGGGAATACCGCTGGAATTTGTCTAGGAATAATTTCAAATATCCAGAAAACGAATTCCAATGTGACTTTTTTTAATGATCGATAGCAAATTTAATTTAATGTGATGGTATTGTTTATTTAATGAAATGGTATGGTTTACTTAATGAAATGGTATTGTTTATTTAATGAAATGGTATTGTTTATCCTGGGAATCCCGCGATAATTTTCACGGGAGCGGTTTTAAGTCGTTCGGTGTGTGTAAAAATTGGCTTATTCCGATTATTGTAACTAGAGCTATAGTTTAGTCTCTTTTTAACTTTCCGGTACATTGTGTCCCGGGTATCCCGCGGGAATTTCAAGTCAAGCGTAGATAAGGTCGCGGGCATATCCTAGTATACCTATAAATAATAAAATCCAACTAGAAAATGATGTTCTAAACTGGATAATAATTCGGAACAGAATAAGTGTAATTAGTCCCTAAATATGTGTTTTTAATAGCTTTAGATGATTTGACGACTATAAATACTGCCATTATATAGAACGCTAGGATGAATTAAATACTTAATTTTATAAGGTAAAGTAAAAAGTGTAAAGCCCGTCACAGACTTAGCTATATAATTTTTATAGCTAGGCATGTTACTAAACATTTACTATATTAATTTTCGAGTGACCGCACACTCAGCTATAATATATATTTCTGTGACGTCACCAAGCTATACCGTAATTATAAATTATTGCATATTACACTAGGACGACCATCATAAAACTGAGGGCAAAATATATATTTCCTAGTGTGTTGTAGCTTGCTACTATACATATTATAGTACGGTATATTCATATATATTATAGCTAAGTCTGTGACGGGCTTAAAGTATATAGCCAGTTACATACGTAGCTATAATATATATTGATATGAATCATAGCAAGGCATATTACGACATATATTTTCCATATAAATTTTCGAGTGACCGCACACGCAGCTATAATATATATTTTTATGACATCACAAAAATATGTCGACATTAATATCTCAGTATATTTTGGCATATTGATACTTATTTTAGTATGTTAATATTGTGGTGTATGGTTGCCGGTTTGTGTAATTAAAGCTAGTATTTTGTAGCACATTTTATATTAAAAGAAGTGTACATTATAAATCACAAATGCTGCGCGTAAAATTTTCAAGCATTCATGATACCGTGACAAGACTGCACTCGCGCGCTGACCGAAACAGAACGTCTCGACAGAGTTTAGCTGTCGGAAGATGAGGGGCGCCGTAAGCGCGACGCGGGCGGCGAATAAGAGCGGAGGCACACGATGCGTTGCGGCGGCGGTGCGGCACCAGAGCGGTGTCACTGCGTCATTTTACGTAGAAATATCTGTGACATGCACACTATGCGCCGCGGCGCCGCACCTGATTCGCAACCACCGAGATAAGGCGGGGAGGGGTGAATGCGTTGCGACGTCGGAGCGGCGCCGCTCAGTTGTTTATACGTCACACGCACGGGCACACAGTAGGGCCAACAACATACGTCTTTTACGATCCATTTTTTATTAAGCGACTGTCCAAACCTGCTGGGGCGCCGGCGGCGCGGCTGCGACGTAACAACGTTGCGGCGCAGCACCGATCGTGTGCCCGCCGATACGGCGAAATCTTTGCGGTGCGGCACCGCAACGCATCGTGTGCTCCCGCTCTAACGTAAAGGCGGCTTGCCACGATTATATCCCTTGGGCATGCTGGCCGGTACAATATATATTTTGAGAATAGGGAAGAAATTCGTTACGAGTTCCCTTTTCTTTTATATGGGGCTCTACCCAGATCGTTCTATTTTTCGTTCCTGACAAGGCAGCATGCATATCTGTATTGTGACGTTGCTCTCGGTTCAAACGGAAGATCAGCGTTGATCTGATATTGACATTTTCACTGAGCTTGATCCAATTATATCTCCTGATACCTAGTGATTGTGTTTTCTTTTTTATGCTTTGTTTATAACTTTTAATGTGTTTAGTTTACTTGTGTATGTCCTAAAAATAAACCTGTTTTCTTTCTTTCAAATTCAACATCGGAATGATCCTCTGAGGAACTTTCAATTACATCTAAAAGTAGTGCTCTTGCCGAATTCATTTAGGTACCTAGATTGATTATAGTGTCATTTCAAAATTTGTACACCTGTACAGAAAATAAGCTTTGCGCTTGTAAGGACGACCGCAGACCCAGTGAAGGCAAAATATATATTATAGTATAGCTCCCGTGTGTGGTAGCTTGCTATACTATAATTTATATCTCGATATATTAATATATATTATAGCTACGAATGTGATGAGCTTAATTTAATACATACATTGTTACAAGTTCGTCATTCAATACATACTAATAAAACTGAGATTTTGATTTGTTTAATAAAAAACGGCAATTTCCTAAGTACCTAACAGTATAGTGTAGCAGCGAAAGGAAGAAGTTAAATAATACTTCAGATGGCAGAGAGTTGTATTCGCTGTCGAGGGTTAATATTAACTGATTCATATTGGAAACGGTAACTCAAAATACAAATGTCAACAAGTCATACTGCTAGTACAATATATAGCACAGTGTTACATACCGACAAAGACCGTACACCTGCATGTTATAAAAACGAATTCTTTCATTTACTCCGTGTTTAAACTCTAAAAACATCTATTGTTATCGTACTTATTTTATGGCTGTAATTAGTGTCGAACGAATTAATCCTTGTTTTTATTGCATTGCATCCAAGTTTGCCAGATCTGCGTGAACGGGGCTCCCTTGTTGGGATTATACAGTTTAGTATAAAACCATGCCCGAACGAAGGGGGTGTCGTCAAGCGACGACTACGATACGAGTAAGACGTTTGTAATACTTTCGATTAGCGATATATTGACGGTCTTTGCGCGTGTTGAATTGCATTGAATCGTGCAGTGTGAACTGGTTGCATCCAGTTTTATTTGTACTTGTTTTATATGTGTTTGTGCGGTTCTAATAAAGTCTATAGTAATTCCAACGGCATTTGTTTTAATTCGAGTCCTGTAGCTCTTTACAGTGTTATTTATTTTGTTATTTAAATTAGTGTCAATTTTTCAATCACCACATTCGCGTTATTCTATAATATAAAACACAACACAGAAAAATTAAAAATAACAGTTACTTGGATGAGTTAAATGTTTTTTATTCTACTTATTTATTTCATTATACCTATAGTTAAATTATTTTGTTCGTGCAGTTTGTGTCATATGATAATCGGAGCGGTGAAGCAAGTATTTCGCTCTCTCTTCCACTCACGGGCCTTATGGGCGGGCATAGTGATGCGCATTATTGTTGTCGATAAGTGTTATCGATAGTGTATTTAGTTTTGTCATTTTTGTCATTGTGTCACTAAAGAAATTCAGAGAGCGAATGCACAAACACATTTCTCTTCGACATATGTACTATAATTTGCAGGTAGGTACAACGAATGACTCATAACATAACAATGTCTCACCCAAAGGGTGGTGAGACATTGTTATGTTATACCGCCCCGCCGCCGTGTATCTGCCTTCGATGAGTCATATGTTTTTATCGATAATGGCGTTGCGCCCGCGCAACATGCTCACCGCCCTAGCCGGGCTGAGGCCGAGCTATGATTTATGACCCAAACTGCACGGACAAAATAATTCTACTATAGACATAAGTTTTTAAGGGTATCCTCACAGTCAGGTTGCCTGGAAGAGATCGCTTTGAGCTATAAGGCCGCCTTTTGTTTTGCCGTTACATTGTTGTAATTGATTAATTCTGTAATTGTTTATTTGGTGAACAATAAAATGTTTTCTATTCTATTCTATTGTATCAATTTTGAATTTAGGTTTTAATTTATTGTATTGATATTTTTTTCTGATAATTGAAAAATCGGCCATTAATGTAGTCAAAAATGCTAGGTTAATAATAATATAATGTTTATTAAATTATAATGTTTTTTACGAGAATTTCAGTATAATGGAAGTGATGGAGTGGTATAGTGTAAATTCGCAAAAACTTGATACTCAAAAACTCATTTGGATGTTGCAAAGTACGTAATTTTTTGTATGTATATGAACAACATGAATGTATAAAATGTATATATTAATAAAATTACTATATTATACTTTTTGATGTATTTTATTTTATTGCTTACATAACTTTATATCCGTGCGGGAACGGAAAGAATACAATTTTGTGGCGGCCTGGCGTAAGAGGCGACAAAAAAAACCCACAGGTGGTAGGGCATTTGCCCGACTGGATAGCTACCACCCCTGATCTAATGTATGTCGCTATAACAACCTTGAGCAGTGTTCCGGCATTGGTAACCAGATTCCAGTTTTTCTTAAGAGAGCAGCAGCGCATTTGTAGCACCTTTGCTGTTGAAAATGTCCATAGGCGATGGTAACCGCTTTCCATCAAGTGGGCCGTCTGCCTGTCTAGTGAACTCCTGCAATAAAAAAAATCATTTTAGGTATTGTGAATCTTAGATGGATTTGTTCATTAGCAGGCCTTTTTAAAAAAATTCTAGCATAAAGTAAATCGACTTCAAGAGTAACTAACAAGCAAAATATAGTTATTTAGTCAGTTAGTGTCAGTTAGTTACTATTTAGTATATAACTCGTTTTATTGCAGTAAGTTGGTTTACGAGTAGACGGATGTTAGTCCGAGATAAAGTTTGTAACTAAAAAACAGAAATTTACGATTTATTGACGGCCTCTGTGGTTGAGCGGGCTAAGCCTTTGACGGCCTACCTTACTGCAACCCAGAGGTTCCGGGTTCGATTCCCGGTATAGTAAATTTCGGAAACGTATTTTCTCCGTTATTTACCGTGGTCTGGGTGTCTGGGATCGGCTCCAGAGTGGTCCGTTATATATTACCCATAACACAAGTGTAACTTGCTTAATTTGGGGATATACAACGTGTGTGTTTGTCTGCCGATTAAAAAAAAAAGAAAAGTCATTCTCTTACAATTAAAATAAATTTAAAAATAAATATACGAAAGATTTCGTAACACATACTGTTGGTGCGCATTAAGAAAGGATTTTGAAAATTCAACCCCTAATGGGGTGAAAAGGGGCGCCCCCCAAAGTAAGATGCACAAAATTTTATACAACTAGTTCGGTTTAGAAATAAATGTACACGAGTATATCGGCGTTACTGGAAATTTCACCCTTAGAGCGGTGATAGAGGGGCAAACTTTTGATTTTTTTTGATTATTCTAATTATTAATTCTCTATACGTCGGGCGGATTGTTTTAGTTGTTCTTTATCAATATTGCGAATATATGGATGTAAATTTCCAAAAAGCGTATTTAAACCCCAAATACATTTTTGAAAATCCTTTGTCCGAAGCGTAGACTTTTATTGAAATTCTTCGGAGACAAAAGCTTGGAGAGCTCCGGTGATACATTCTGAAAACAATAAAATGCGTGCGTTTACTAGTGTATGCACGTAACAAAAAAACCTCTTTATCTAAAAAATAAGGTTATTTTTTGAAAAATTATCTACTATATGCAACTTTACAGAAATTGGTTAAATAAATAAAGCTCCTACCACGGTCGATTTGACAGTGGTAGGGCCAAGAAAAGTGCCCCTACCAAGATGGCGCGTAACCGAAAACAGTGACGGTAATTTTTTTTCCAACGCCGATAAAGAAGTTTCACTTCAAAAAATCGATGTCTATGACGGCGTAAATAAAACGAGACCACAGTGCCATATTTAGCTACGTTTCTCAGAAGATCATTTATCGGGATAAAAAGTATCGCAAGCGTTGGCCCGGGATTTAAACTACCTCTGTGCATTGATTATATGCGTTTGTGTTTTTTTTACTGCGGGAGTTCAGCAGACAGGCAGACGGGACACTTGATGGAAAGCGGTTACCATCGCCTATGGACATTTGCAACACCAAAGGTGCTACAAATGCGCTGTTGCTCTCTTAAGAAAGACTGGAACTTGATCAGTAATGCCGGAACACAAAACAAGGTTGTTATGGCGACATACTCTAGACCAGGGGTGGTAGCCATCCAGTCGGGCAAATGCCCTACCACCTGGCTGTGGGTTGTTTTGTCGCCTCTTACAACAGGCCGCCCGGCCGCAGGAAATTATATTCTTTATCCGTTCCTGCACAGATAAGATGTGTGTCAAATACATAGTAGGGTGTGTGGTTTTTTATGAATGATTAAAAAAGATATTAGCATTCTCCAACGCTTCTCTGTAAACTATAAGTGTGCGAAATTTCATACTCCTCCGTCAGTGCAATTTTCGTAAAAAGGGGTACAAACTTTTTACTGTTTTTTCACGTAATAATATTTAATATATATAATAATGACGACAATTTTTGAACCATAAACACATCTGTAGATATTAGTTACCGCAGATTAAAAGCGGTTACTTTGAAACAGGTTTCAAGCCTTATTTACTACTGCTTTGTTCTTCGTGTTATACAAATTATGAAAAAAGTAACAAACAATTTTCCGCCCTAAATACTTTTGAAAGTCATAACACCGTTTAACCCTTTTATTATTGTCCTAAAATACATTTTAAAGTGCTCGTGAAGGTATGAAGTGGAAAATGTGGGGTTGTTGCACGGTGACTGCCCTCTTGCAGTTTTTGGAATACCGGCCAAGTATCTTTAGTCATATGTAGATTCTTTAAAAAATTTCTCTCTTTCCTTTTAGAAATGTCGAAATAAAAGTCAAATTAAGTACCGCGCTTATAGCCATCGAAACGAAGTATTTTTATGTTGTAACTACTATAATTATGTATATAAGAAGAACTGTTTAGAATGGTGCCTTCGTCCTCTTTCTACCATCGCACCGCTCGCCATCGGTTGGGAGTTCCACCCCACTTCCTTGAGCCGCTTCGCTCATGTACGCAACGGTTCTGTAGAACGTTTCTCTTGCGTACCGTGGGTATTTGGAATGGGCTCCCAGCTTTCCAACAGCGCTACGATATAGAGTTTTTCAAAAAGGGTGTCATAAAATTTCTTCGAGACCGGCAGCGCGTTGGTGACATCTCTGATGTTGCAAACGTTCATAGGCGACTGTAACCATTTTTCATCAGGTAGCTCTTGCTTACCGTGGGGATTTGGAATGAGCTCCCGGCCGAGGTTTCCCACAGATAACGATATGGAGTTTTTCAAAAAGGGTGTCATAAAATTTCTTCGAGGCCGGCAGCGCGTTGGTGACATCTCTGATGTTGCAAACGTCCATAGGCAACGGTAACCGCTTTCCACCAGGTGGGCCGTTCAGCGTGTTTGCTGTACTCCAGCTATAAAAAGTATATATAGAGTTTTTGATGGGAACTGAAAGGAGATGTTGTGCAGTGCAGTTTTATTTTATAAAAATATGTAGAATTACTCTAAAATGAATAATAGTGTATGATATTGATAGTTTTTGAGTAGTAATTATGTGTTTTTGTGAGAAATGTGAAGTATATAGTCAAATGCGGCCTTTCAAGTTGTCACAATTTAATGGCTTCAGTTGATGACCTACAATTCAGCTGTGCTACACATAGGCTTAAGAAAATGAAGGAACTATATTGTAATCTAAGATCTGGCTGAAAGGCCTAGCTGCCAAGCCATAAACCTTAAAAAATAATAAATGTATCTACTATGTATTATCAACGACAATTATGTCATTTATTTCATATGGGCTCTACAGTCAAGAAATATACAATACCTATATTCAATTTATTTATTGTAAATAATAAAATTAAACTTTAATTTTAGTAGGTTGTATATCTTCTTATATATAAAAATGAATCGCAAAATGTGTTGGTAAGCTGAGAACGACTTTAACGATTTTGATGAAATTTTGTGTGTGTGTTTGAGTGGGTCTTGGGATAGTTTATATCCACAATTGGAACCGGTAGATGGCGCTGAGATCGGGCTCTACCATCCTCCTAATCACCGGCAGCGATTTTGGTGATTTTGTTTTTGTGTCATGAAACAAAGTCTTTTAGGGATTCAGAAGCACGAAGTTCGCCGGGTCGGCTAGTATTTAATAATTATTTTGGCACATTTTCCAAATTTTCGGTTAAATTTTCTATTTTTCACCTTACGTTTCCCTCGTTTTATAAAACTAAATTGAAAAGCCATTTATTTACACATGACTCTGGCTGAATGCACAAACCGTGCCAAGCCAATATTCAACAAAGAAGAAGAAATATCTAACTTGATAGACATCCAAATATCAAAAGTAAACGCTTGGAAATAGTATAGTCGCAAAAAATTATCAAAAATAACCGACTTATATGTAAGAAATTACTAAATTCCTTCGCCTTTCCACTGCCCACAATTTGCGCCATGATACGTACCGAAAACTTATGACGCCTGCACACACTTCATCCTATTACGATAATTCTTTTACGGTGCAGGCTCTCAAACTTTGGAATACGCTGCCTCTTACTGTCAGAGAGGCCAAATCTTTACCAATATTTAGAAATTTGCTCAGAAAACACAATTTGTCCACAAATTGCAAATTGTAATAAGTCGTGGTAGCGTAATGGTTAGCGCACGCGCCCCTAAATTGAAGGGCGCGGGTTCGATCCTGACCGGAACGCATGCACCTCTTAAGTCAGTTTTCTGATCTAATGTGCACATTGTTACAATTACCACGTGCTAAAAACGGTGAAGAAAAACATCGTGATGCAACCTGCACATCGAGATAACCGACGTGTCAAACCCGCCAAGCCGCCTTGGACAAGCGTGGCGGGTATACTGTCAGATCCCCCTATAATGGGAGGCCCGAGCCCAGCAGTGGGACATTTATGGGCTGACATTATATATATATATATTACTAGCTGTCCCGGCAGACGTCGTCCTGCCCGGTAAAAAATAGGGGTTGATCGTAGAGGGTTGAAAATTTAGGGTTGTATGTATCTTTTAATGCTGTATGATAAAAAAATAGAAATTAAAAATTTTGTATAAAAAATAAAAAATTAAATTTAGGGGTGGACTACCCCTAACATTTAGGGGGATGAAAAAAAGATGTTGGCCGATTCTCATAGATACCAGATAAGCACAAAAAATTTCATCAAAATCGGTCAAGCCGTTTCGGAGGAGTATGGCAACGAAAACTGTGACACGAGAATTTTATATATTAAGATATAATACGCCTGATTCAAATTTTTCTCTTTTAGGTTGCCTGGAAGAGATCGCTTTGAGCGATAAGGCCTGTTGTATTGCCTAGAAAATATTGTAAATATGGTCTGTTTCTGGAATTGTATATTTTGCTGTGCAATAAAATGTTATAGTGTTAGAAGCAAGTGAGGTGTGTAAGAATAAGCCTAAATGGCGCTCTGTTGTTCGTGCCTACCCCGCAAGGGACCTGGCGTGAAGTTATGTATGTATGTATGTAATGAAGTGTTATCTATCTATCTTAATTGATTTTGTTAAAACACATTCATCTTGGAGTACAACTCACCTCTGTATTTTCGTTGAAAAGTTCTTTCTTCAGTTTGTTAAAAATGAAATCTTTAGGTTGAGGTTTGCGGTACTCTTCCCCGCTCTCATTACTAGCATCCGAAGGTTCTTTGGGAGGTCCTAACTGCTTTTGGATTACGATACATCTGTGGAAAACCACGTAAAAAGTTATCTTCTCGATGGGTTCCACGTACATTAAGTCAATTAAATTTCTTATTTTACAAGAGAGCGTGTCAAAGGTATTATCTATATAGTCTATGCATCACTTAAAATACTGTTACGAGTGCGGGATTCGAATTAAAATGCCGTTGGAATTGCTATAGAATTTATTAGAACAAACACCTCACTTGCTTCTTTGACATTCATAGCTCTTGTGCATGACGCTCGTCTGTTCTTAGTCTCCTGATCTTCTGCTAGTATACGATCAATTTGATCATGGAAGGTGTGTCGTGGCCTTCCGCGACTTCTGCATCCATCCACTTTTGCATTGAAGAAAAATAAGCCTCAATGGCGCTCTGTTGTTCGTGCCTACCCCGGAAGGGACCAGAAAAATAAGCCTCAATGGCGCTCTGTTGTTCGTGCCTACCCCGGAAGGGACCTGGCGTGAAGTTATGTATGTATGTATACAAACACGTATAACACAGGTACAAATATAACTAGACACAACCAGTACAAACTGCACGATTCAATAACACGCGCAAAGAGCGTCACTATATAGCTTATCGAATGTTACACGTGTTGCTCGTATCGTGATCCTCGCTTAGAAAATTTTAACTTGAAGTTTTACAGTCAGATTGTTAATGTACTTGTTCACTTTGAAAACTTGCCCGTAAAATTTCAAGTATAGAAGTTTCACTTCAAAATATGCTTCACTTCTATTAATGCTGTTATGTAGGCTCCGTTTAGACTTTTTTGCGTATAAATAGTTTAAAGTATTTACCTTTTAGTTCTTAGTCGATCGTACGCTGAAATTTCTGAAAAGAGACTATAATTACTATATTTCTATGACATAAAAAAATATCAACTAAGTGCGTGTCTCCGTATAGCAGTCGTTCCCAAACTTATTTGTATACTGCCCGCTTTGAAAATAAATTATTAATTAGCGCCCCCATTTTTTCACCAACTTAAAACCACTATAACGTCAAATTAAATTAATTGATTATTGTGAGCTATATTAGCGGAGATTAAACATTCATTCTAAACGATACTTTTACTATAGACCGCAAGATTTAACTTGAGACCTAAGCGCAGTAGGTAGTACACAACGGCGCTGAGGCCTCAAGTTAACTCTTACGGGCTACACTTGCCCATGAAAATGATTATTGAAAGACAGCTTTATAGTATTCAGAAAGAGTATTTTTTAATTAATATAAAACAAACAATCGATTCTTATATAAAAACTAATGTGAAGGATGAATCTGTTATCTCTACACAACGCCCCCATTTTTGTCTGAGTCTCTTACCGCCCCCCTTTAGGCCTGTAGTGCCCACTTTGGGAAAGGATGCCGTATAGCAAAGGGTATTTTTCATCGTGAAGCTAAAAGACACGCAGATCTGACAACTATAATGTGTTTACGGTCACCTATATTGGAAAAACGGGAGTAAATCTAATGTATTATGTATAATGTATGCCTTTAGGATGGTATATAGGGAATGGGACAGGAGGGGATGAGATGTGGCGACCGGCGACAGTTGTTATTCAGCATAAATTGTAAGGCCTCAAACAGACGAGCAGCACTTTGCTGTCAACAAAACCAACTTCAGCTGTCTACAAAAACAACTGCTGCAGTATTCGACATGCCGACTGCTGACCACCATGTCGACAGCATTGTTGCTGTGCGCCGTGAACGTGTAGTAGGGAGACAGGCAGACACAGACAGTAACAAAATGGATTTCGAGGAAGAAACACTGTTGCTTCTTCTGCTCCGTAGACGTAAATGTAAAAAAAGACGAAATCGTACATCATATTTGAAGTCGACTGACAAGGCAGCGCGCGCGCTGCGCTCATATCTCAGCTGCCGCCATTGGTTGGCGTTTGCTGTCCACGTGTCGACGGCAAACTCTGACAGCTGCAGTTGCCTCTGTCGACAGCAAAGTGCTGTTCGTCTGTACGATGCCTTAGGTTCGAATATTGAAGCGCTGTCGCCAGTCGCCCCCCGTCAGCCCTCGAGCGAGTCGTGTATTACGTTTGTATTGTTTGGGGATTTATTTCGATTACTAAGTAAAGACAGTTTTTATCTAATATATAAAATTCTCGTGTCACAGTTTTTGTTGCCATACTCCTCCGAAACGGCTTGACCGATTCTCATGAAATTTTGTATGCATATTGGGTAGGTCTGAGAATCGGCCAACATCTATTTTTCATCCCCCTAAATGTTAGGGGTAGTCCACCCCTAATTTTATTTATTTATTTTTAAGACAAAATTTGTAATTTCAATTTTTTTATGATACAGCATTAAAAGATACATACAACCCTAAATTTTCAACCCTCTACGATCAACCCCTATTTTTTACCGGGCAGGACGACGTCTGCCGGGACAGCTAGTCTTTTATAAATTAAGTTGTATATATATATATATATTTAGAATACGTAAATATAGCGTGTAAAATTTAATAATTTTGTAAAACCAATAAATGATTAACAATTAAAAAAATTAAAGACAATTAGTGCATACAGATTTTCAATTATTTCCCGCTGTTCGAAACGCCACAATTGGAATCTAGAGAGAAGTATATAACAGTAGATATTACCAATTACAACATGGGAATTGTATAAGGGCATGGAATAGGGAAGACGGAATAGCGGACATGGGATAGTGAAAATGGGACAGGGAAGATGAAACGTGTAACATGGAAGATGGAACATGTAAAATAGAATATAGAAGATGGGTCATGTAATATTTAATAGGGAAGATGGAGTATGCAATAGGGAAGATTGAACAGGGAACATGGAACAGGGAAAATGGAACGTGTAACATAGAATAGGGAAGATGGATCATGTAATATGTAATAGGGAAGATGGAGTATGCAATAGGGAAGATTGAACAGGGAACATGGAACAGGGAAAATGGAACGTGTAACATAGAATAGGGAAGATGGATCATGTAATATGTAATAGGGAAGATGGAGTATGCAATAGGGAAGATTGAACAGGGAACATGGAACAGGGAAAATGGAACGTATAACATAGAATAGTGAAGATGGATCATGTAATATGTAATAGGGAAGATGGAGTATGCAATAGGGAAGATTGAACAGGGAACATGGAACAGGGAAAATGGAACGTGTAACATAGAATAGGGAAGATGGATCATGTAATATGTAATAGGGACGATGGAGTATGCAATAGAGAAGGTGTAATGTGTAAAATGTAATAGGGAAAATTAAAGAAGCTAAATGGAATAGGGAAGATGTAATGTGTAAAATATAGTTGGTAAAATGGATAGGGAAGTTGAAATGTGTAACATAGAATAGGGAAGATGGGATTTGTAACACGGAATAGGGAAGATGCAATAGAGAAGATTTAGTAGAGAATATGTAATAGAGAAGCGGGTCATCGGAACTCTCACTCTTATCATATCAAACATAATTATTATGATTATGTAGAGGTAACGAACGTCTAATGTTATCAAAGCTTTAGCTTTTAACTTGATAAGCGCCCTCTATTGGTTGAATTACAAATAGTTATTGGTACTTACCACAAAGTATTATGAAAATAAGAATAAAACATAAACACAAACGTTTTGTCATTTTGAAAAATTAAGGAGACTAAAAACACTTACGCGGTTTTTATTTGATATACCTTCCAATGGTTAAACTTTATGCGGGTCGTAATATATGATGTTTATACACGTAGATAGGTTTTATAGAATTATTTTTTGATGACAGTAAACCAAGGCAATTGCCCAATATTTATTATATTGTTACACGTCGATAAAGTGAATGCACACCTGTAGTTATTACCTTTCCCGCATTTGGACTTCTTTTGTTTACTTTGTGTTTCAAATTAGTTATTAGGAAAAAATACTTTTGTTACTGTACTCGTTTATGACCGCAGGTGTGCAGATTACGTTTTCCTGGAAACTTCAGTCCACGCGGTCGATTGTTGTATTATTGTACAGTTTAGGATAAAACAATGCCCGAACGGGGGGGGGGGGGTTTGACGAGTTAAGCAACGATTACGACAAGAGCAAGACGTTTACATTCGATAAGCTATATAGTGACGGACTTTACGCGTGTTATTGAATCGTACAGTTTGTGCTGGTTGAGTCCAGTTATATTTGTACATGTGTTATACGTGTTTGTATAGTTTTAATAAATTCTATAGTTATTCTAACGGCATATTAATTCGAGGCCCGTACTCGTAACAATGTCATGTAAGTTCACTTTTGTATTGGTACAATAGTGTTATCTGTTATCTATCTAAAAAACTATTAAGAAATTTCAGAAAATCAAATAATCGCGTTGCATACGTCCCTCGCCATTTCGCTGCTTACTGTCGGGGAATGGGTATAATTTAAATGACACCTGTACATTTGGTGGACAGAGAAAGACAAAGTCACTTTTTTATAGTAGTATACCACCACCACCATACCACGATCTCACAAGGTACTTATTCTCATGAGACTTGTAGATGTTACAAAAACACATCACTAGAGGTTGTCTACTGATAGACTTAGGTTTGTCTATTGTCAAGCTTTCTGTTCCGTCAATAATGTCTTCTCGCAATGGTTCCCTGCTAACATGTAATGTGTGTGATATGTGTATTAAATAAACCCATTTTGAAACTATTCTGCTCTTCTTAATTTCCTCTGACTGCCCCATTCAACCTAGCACCCACAGACACCCAGCTATTTTTAAATCAACGTAATGACCGTATAACGTATCTGTGTATAAAATGTCATAGATAATAATTATAGCTTTCAAAGATACGATATTTGTTGAACTAGATAAATTTATAATTATTCTTAGGTAAACATAGAATTATTATTTATAAACTGTGATGATTGTTAGTAATCTACTGACTGTACCACATCCATTTCGCTGGATTTTATTAATAAATTCACACGTACGTAAATCAAGGTTTAATTTAGCTTTGTAATCTTTAATTAATTAATTCACAAACGCACAAAGCAATCGCAGTGCCTCGTACGAAGAGGTGCGCAATTCTTACGTACAGTGTTATTGCTGTTACATATATGACAGGCGTCTCCGTTCCCAGTTTGTTGGGCGATATTAAAAATTTAAACGTTAATATTAAAAAGTATTATTCATCGCATTCAATTATACCCTATGTCACTCAGGAATGATGTATTTTTCAACTGGTGAAAGAACTTCTAAAGAACTAACGTAAGTTCAGTAGTTCAAAGGATATACAAACTTACCTCTTTATAATATTATTAAGTATATATTTAATTTTAGCGATGGGTAACCAAATGTAATTTAAAAACGTAGCTATCATAATGATGGTTCAAAAGGCTGCTTAAAAACCAAAATAAACGAAAAAAACAGTTCATTGAATGAATGAATAAATGAAAACTCTTTATTCTTCACCATAACTTAAACCTAGATATTTAATATAAACATATTACAATTAGAACAATGGGCGGTCTTATCGCTTATAGCGATCTCTTCCAGACAACCCGGTGTCCAAGGAGATATTACAAGAAAATGAAGTAATTGGTGGTTTAACTAAATTCAATCGTAATTGAAGAAAAAAAACAAGATTATTACAGTAATAAACTAATCAAGAAATACATAATTAAAAATATTAAAATAATATAAATTACATATACTTACATGCGAATAATAATAGAATTCCATTTACGGCAACAAATTTTATTTGGTGGACAATTAATGGTCAGTGATCAAGTGTTTGAATGTACCAATGGATGTAGCTTGTCTGATTTTCAAGGGGAGGGAGTTCCACAGGCGAACAGCCTGTACGGCAAAGGAGTTTCCTACAAAGGACGAAGTGTGTTTAGGTATCGTTAGCAGAAGATTTTCATTTGAGCGCAAATTACAGGAATGAGATTGATAGAGGAAACTAAAAAGTTCCTTTAAATATTTATTATTAGTACAGGGATTGAAAAGGATATTGTGCAGAAGTGAGAGTAAGTGAACATTCCGGCGAAGGCGAATTGGCAACCATTTAAGCTTATTACGGTTCATTTTGCTTTTCCATTTTGTTAAAAATATGATGATGAGATTTTATGCCCTTTGTATATCAATAAAATACGCTCTTGAATTACAATTGGTTTAGATACATAGATATATAACACTTCATTGTACACCATTACAGAAAATTCAGATGAACTTATAGCCTAAAAATATTCTAAAGGTGCACAATGGGCGGTCTTGTCGCTAAGAAGCGATCTCTTCCAGACAACCCGTTTAAAGTTAATATAATAAGGTTTAATGACTATACTACACGAAACCATTTTTCTTATGAGAGAAAAGATATGTCCATAGATAACAGTGATATGTATTGTAAAACGGATCTCGAATTAACTCGATTGCTAACAGATGAGACATTGTCATTCTTGAAAAACATACGAAGTATATCGTTAAAAGTTGTTTATGTGACTTGTTTAACTGCTTGTTATTTTGTTAAAAATTTATTTATCAAAATAAGAAAATGATTGCAGCTCTTTGATTTTATACATAGCATTGAAAACCTCTGGGGTTTATATTAATGCTATGGGCGTCTACGTTCGTAGCATTTAACAATTATAACATTATGTGTCATTTAAATAGTGCGTGTTAAGTTTATATTTAATATTTAATGTGCAATGCTGGATCACGGATCCATACACAGCTTCGCTGGTTCTAATAGTAATATGGACTGTATAGGTTTATTATGAGAGAGTGAGAGGTATGCCAAATCCTGCACAAACACCAATGGGGTAATAAGCACCACTAACCTCGGAATTCACCTCCAATGGGGCAGCTAGACAGCTCGTGAAAGTGCACGGCACGAACAGGTCCTCGAATGGCACTTCGGTGTTTACGTATGGCACAATCACACAAAAAGGCAAGCACGGCTTGTATGTAAAGTTCAATAAAAAGCTCCAAGAATCGGATGTGAAACGTTCACATGCACGGAGAAAACGGAATGTCCGGACAGACCTCACGTGCGTAGGAGACTGTTTCGCCACCACGCAATGGCGGCGAAACCGAAAGCTAGCGGCACTTATAAAACTACCCACATTAGAAAAATTGTGAGGATTCAACATACCCCGCGCCGAAATCACTATGATGTAATGCTTTCCCTAAACTCGACAGGTAAATAATTTAACAAGCGCGAAACTATTATTCAGTTGTGCGCTTGCCGTACATGTTATTTGCCCAAATCGTGACGAACCGGTTTTGGGCTATGGCTCGCGTATATAGTGTTTTATTAGTGTTTGTAAGTCTTGGTTAAAAAATTGCTCTTTGAGCATCATTTTTTTAAACTGGTTTTCTATGGGTAAAACTTTGCAATGTTTAAAGATACCTTTTCAAATCGTTACAATATTGGTTTTTTATTGTTGGTGAAACTAATTAAGTATTTTTAATTGAAGATTATATATTTTTTTAATATAAGTATTATACGTACGACCGTAGCTGGTTAGGCCATACTGTATGAATGATTCACCTAAGGCATTATAGAACATTAATTTGGTTTTATGAGGTAAGGGTTTTTTTAAAATAATTATATTAGCCAAAAATTGCCTTAATTTATTGCAGCGTGTTCAATATGCTTGGCCCAGTTTAGGTTATTATCAATAATAAGACTAAGATTTAATGGTGTTTCTTATATTATGGACTATTTGGAAGGGCATTTGCATAAAATTTCTATGTAAAATGAAATTATTATTGTGTATAAATAGGTAACTAAGAAATACAAATAACAAAGGAATTTTATAGTATAATAATATTTTCTTGAGTTTTGCCACTAGTACACATAATTAAAACTACAGGATGGCGCAATAGAACGTGCATATTGCATCACCTTTTTTCGCGGGGTAGAAAGTGCGCGGGCGGGGGGAGCCTGCATCGTTGGGTAGGCGGGCTCATGGAGTTTTAGTCACTATGAGTCACTTCGACGGGAAGCGTCGCGCATTTTGCGTGCGCGCATTTTACGAGAACTCTCGTTCATACATCGTTACTAGGCGTTTATATTGTTCTGAATATGGACTACGGCAAATTAGCGAAACTCCGAGTGCTATGTATGTATGTATGTTTTAAGCGCGGAAATTTGTTTTATGAGGCGTAGTTTAATTTCATATTACAGTATATATCACAGAAGTTATTTTGGCTACCGTTGCAACTAGGAGAGGTGTCATCAGCGAGTTAAAAGATAAATGTCCAAAATGTCGTAAAAAATATTTATTCACCTAATATCTAAGAGGTAAAAATAAATACACTTTATTTGATAGTCTTACAAAACCAAAGTATAGGTTTCAATACGTTTCTTCTTATACAAAATTAATTCATAGTTAGACGGGCCGCACACTCGATCTTTCACAGTCATGTTAGAGAGCTTAAGTAGCTTAGCTTCACGTTCCCTGCATCAGGTGTACGGCCCACTGAGCTATATACAACGTGTTTCATTTCAAATGACAATAAATCATAACTTTAACGGTTGTACTCCATACAAATTTTTTGGTACTATTAAATCAACCGTAATGTCAAAATTAAAATTTTGAAATTTCCGAACAAATTAATTACGATAAAATGGGAATAATAAACAGAACATCTTGTAAATATTGGTTCGCGAGCGAGAGCGTAAGAATGAACAACTTCGCGTTTAATGATGAAGAGACGAGCTGGCAACATGATACATTGGTCACTAACCTACCGATTTAGACACAATAACTGATACATGTTGTTGTAATATTCTGAAATGAAAAATGAGGTCCTGTGGCTAAACCAAAGAAGTTGCCTTGATTCATTTTTGTATTTGGGCAGAGTACGTCATGAAGATAACGTGGTCTGATTTATTGTCGTAAGGTCTGAAACACGCTGTATATGTTAATTATGTTATAATAGATTATATTCACTTCAAACTTTTTAAAAATTTAGGTTTATGGCTTGGCGTCTACGCCTTTAAGCCAGAGCTTAGTTTACAATATAGTTCTTTTTTTTAAGCTTATGTGTAGCACAGCTGAACTGTAGGTTATTAGCTGGTGCCATTCAACGGAGTTATTGTGACAACTCAAAAGTCCACATTTGACTATACAGTTCGCTTTTCGCACAGAACACATAATTACTACTCAAAAATTACCAATATTCTACAATTGTTCATTTTAGAGTAATTTTACACGTTTATAGAAAATAAAACTGCACAGTAAAACATCTCCTTTCAGTTCCCGACAAAAAATCCTCACTTCACATTCGACTCTAGGCTAGATTAGGTTAGGTCGCGAATTAGAGATAAGCATGAAGGATGATATGGTGATTTGTGGTGTGACAGAAGAATCAGAATAGAAGATTGTGGAAGGAAAAGACATATTGTGCTGACTCCAATTAATTGGGATATGGTGAAAGAAAAGAGAGAGAGAGAGATAAGCATGAACTATACTCTATTGCAAATATGGCAGTGTGGGAGAAATTAGGTAAATAGGGAAATAAATATGGCAATTCTAAGATAATATTTTCTTAAGTATACATAAAAAAACTACGTTTTAATGGTTTTAACCGCGGTATTATTTGATTTCTGTTATTACGACTTCACGTGGATGTCCGTGATCACGGGAGACAAAGATGTCAAGTGTCAATGAGTATTGTAAGTTTTATATAGTCTATCGCCAACTTGTTCATTTTAATAATTTTATGGTCTTTCGGCTTCGCAACATGTTGTGGCTTGAAGAAAAGAAGCTGCGCAAGAAACTTTTTAGCCATCATGTCTAGCTCTAATAATATTAAAGTAATATTAAAGTATAATATTCAAGTGGGTGGGAGGGGAAATGAATATATATAACTAAATAATAAATAAAACAAAATCAAGGGCCGCTTGCATAACGTTCCTTAAATTGATTTAAGGAACACTAAACGCATTTAACACCCTTAAATACGATTGACTTTTTTGTCTTCCGTGATCCCGGCTACTGAAAAGTGGCCGAAACGTCGGAATAATGAAAAAAACGACTTCAAGAACTAAAACGTATAAAATAAGTTATTTCTAAAGTTATTATTATTAACATTTACCTACGAAAGGTGCCGCGCGGAATGAAATTTTCATCTTAAAAAATGTTCATAAAATGAAAACCACTGGGCCAAACTATGTCAAATTTTTAGGGAACCAAATGGCCACTATTCCGCATCGAACAAATAAAGAATCACGTAAATCGGATCATAAATCTCGGAGTAATCGTTGAACAGACATAAAAAAAACCGACAAATTGAGAACCTCTTCCTGTTTTTGAAGTCGGTCAAAACTCAAATGAATTAGCGTTTGAAACAGTTACAACGTAGTTTCATTATCGTCTAACATCGGCTTAACATATAGCTCAATACTTCACCCTTATTAATTAATTTATAATTAACACACGTTATATTCCTGAATGTCTGTGCATAAACCGCAGACTGTGGTCAAATGCATATGCGGAACCAATATGACTGTTTCGTTGACACGACTGTACACCCTCAAGGACGTGATTGGCAATGTTATCTTCACGGTGTTATTCTTCTGCGATATCCTGTAAAGAAAGAAAGAATTATCCGTGCAGGAACGGAGAAAGAATACAGTTTCCTGCGTTGGGGCGGCCTGTCGTAAGAGGCGACAAAACAACCCACAGCCAGGTGGTAGGGCATTTGCCCCACTGGATGGCTACCGCCCTTGGTCTGGAGCATGCGCCATAACAAATCAAATCATTTATTTGCTTAAAAACATGGTTAGTATTATATAAATATTAGATGACAATATATTGTGCAATGTTTCATGTTCGTAATACTGAAGTAAGAAAGAGAGTTGGTCTGAAAGAGAGTGTCGGGGTGAAGGTAAGGAAAGGAATGCTCCGGTGGTTCGGGCATGTGGAAAGAATGTATGAGGAAAGAATGACTAAACAGATATACAATGCAAAAGTGGATGGATGCAGAAGTCGTGGAAGGCCACGACGCACCTTCCATGAACAAATTGATCATGTGTTAGCAGAAGGTGATGTTAGGAGCCTTAAGAACAGACGAGCATGCATGACAAGAGCTATGAATGTCAAAGAAGCAAGTGAGGTGTGTAAGAATGGGCCTGTGTTGCGCTCTGTTGTTCGTGCCTACCCCGCAAGGGACCTGGCGTGAAGCTATGTATGTATATTTCACAAGTTTTTGCCTTTTCAGTTATGCAAATAGTAATTAAGTTGAAAATCAACTAATTAACCTAAAACAGTGTAGTTCACTCAATCTACAGACATTAATTTTACTTATTTTTCTAAAATTATATAGTAATCATAGATAGTATGTCGAGTTCAGAGTTATTAAATGAGTTATGTAAATACAATGTCAAAAAATCTTCATAATTATCTCTCATTCAAATATTCTTGTACGCTATAATAGGATTTTTTTGTTAACCACTCGAATAATTTATGTTTAAACATATTAATATTATTTTCTTGCATTATATTGCATCGTCGTCAGCCATTCACAGTCCACTGCTGGACGTAGGCCTCCCCAAGACGGCGCCACTCATACCTATCCGCTGCCTTTCTCATCCAGCGCCTACCGGCGACCTTGCGTAGGTCGTCGGTCCATCGGGCTGGAGGGCGTCCGACACTACGTTTACCGAGACGCGCTCTCCACTCCAGGACTCGTCTGCTACCAAATACGCTTTTATCATATAATGCAGTGGTATGCGGAGGCAAATAAAATTTTGTATAACAATCTTGAGTTGTGTTCCGGCACACATTGGCAGCTCTTCTAGTTGCAAACGTTTATGCGATGGTAACCACTTTCCATCACAGTTGGGCCGTCAGCCTGTCCGCTGTACTATAGCAATAAAAAATAAAAAAGCTACACTTGTTATGGTGGCATGCTCTAGACTAGGGGTGGTGGCTATCCATATGGGTACCCTACCACCTGGCTGTGGAGTATAGCGTTGCACATTGCACATGTATAGGGTAGTTTGCTCGTTAGATTTCTTTTGGTCCTTCAGCTGCTCAAGTGTCATAGCTTGTTTGATTTCTTCGCCTTGGTATATCTACTCACCAGAACTGGTCTCCAGCATTCGAGGAGTCAACTATAAGTTTTGATTCTCCGGGCTCTTCGGTGATCACCACGTGGAAGCCACCGGAGTAGACCTTCAGGTTGTTATTAGAGCGGGTAATAGCAAACCTGAAAACAAGAGGCAGTCATAATCTAAGGATGAGGTATTTTTATTTTGCTGTGACCGCGACTTCGTTCGCGTAGAATTTTTCAAAACGAAAAAAGTAGCCTAAGTTAATCCTTATAACATTAGCTATCCGCCAGTGAAAGTTCCGTCATATTGCTCCACAAATGCTCTAATACACTTTTTTGTATTTTAAAAATTCTATTAACATCTGTAGAGTTTGTAGACAATTTAATTTAAACTCCAATATATTTACTATAGTAAATGTATTTACTAGGGGTGTGCGAGGAAATCGAACTTACGAATTATCCGTTCCGAATCGAAGGTTAAAATACGATTCGAGACTCGAATTGAATATTTCGAAAATTTAGAATAATTCGATTTTTTTACCGAATTAGTTGCGAATATTAATATTATTCGCAAATGATCGTGTCTTTCGAATTCAGAGTTTGTTATACATGATGTAAAGGAGTTAAAATTGGAGTCAATAGAAAATCCAGGGATATTTCGATAATTCAAGGATTGTCCGAATTATTTGAAATTTTTCGAATTAATCGATTTTTTTCGAATTATTAATCGGATTTCGAATTATTCTATTCGATTTGAACGATATTCGTACATCCCTAATATTTACTTGATTCGTGGACTTAGCGACTGGCTTAAAGGCCTAGTTGCCAAGCCATAAATATTATTAAACAAATGGACTTACCGAGGCGTATTATCGCTGCAGTCAGCCAGGATTAGGTATTCGTCGCATTCCGATGGAGGCAAGGTCTCTGCTACTCCAGATAGGACTTGGAGTGAAGAGTTTTGTAGACGACATTCTCCTGAAATGCAAGTAAATAGGTATTTTTTTATGGGACATGCATACCAAGATTATATTGTTACGAGCTACAGGACTCAAATTAAAATAAATTACTTACAGTAAGTATTGAAGACGTGAGTGGATGAAGGTGATATGTCGCATATTCGGTTTTTTGCTTTTTTTGCGTAGATGAAGGTTATACGATATCAAATGACTACAGACCTTAGACCATAGATATAAGGCATATTTAAAAAAATAAAGAGTTGAAAAAGGTATTAAGTTCAGTTCAGTTTAAAATAAAAGTAAAACTTTTATCTCGATTTACTCAGAATTGGAATTATGCGACTTATCTCCTTCATCCACTCATGTCTTCAATTACTATAGAGTTTATTAGAAGTGTACAGTATAAAACGGGTACAAATAAAACTGGATGCAACCAGTTCACACTGTATAAACTGCACGATTCAATTACACGCACATACACAACAGCTATAAAACAAGTACGATAATGTTTATCTGAATTACAAATTCTAAATACAAAGTAAACAAAAGAATTCCTAAATTATAGAAGGCAATAAACTGCGTTTAACGACATGCAGTTGTGTTTGTCGGTATGTAACAATATCTATTCTCATGAGACTTGAAGGCACCCGGATTGTACTTTTGTAGAATATTGGTGTCTTGGGTTCTTCAAATTTATACATACATGTCCATCTTAAGTCCTTTTTATTATGTACCATCGGCAAACTTATTAACAACATGCGGCTAGACAGACTATGGCGAACACACAGAGAGATATCATAGACGCACAATGTTGGATTTTTTAAATTCACCTTCTCCTGACGCACACGATTGCAGGGCATTTACTTTTTTGACGTGACAACGTCTTATAATTCGATGGAGCCCGCTGCACGCACGAAAAAACATGATTCATGCGGCGTTACCTCTCTCTGAGGCGTTCCATTTAAGGCTTGAAGTGCAAGCGAGAGGGGGGACGAGCGACAAAGAGGCACAATCGGCCTCCACGTTCGGCAGCGCTCGTGTCTCTCTTCTACTTGCGTGTTGAACGTTATCACGTTCAACTATCGTCAGTAACCGACCTTACAGACAACCGATTTTTTTATGTTTTCATTTTTCCTTTCATTTTCTTTTTCTTTTTTTTTGTTGCCAATTTATTTTACATATATGTCCAAAATACATTTTTGGGGTGGAGACTTTGGGCCCATGGGGACCAAGTGCCCACAAATTATTTCGAAAAATTAAAAAACGCCTAGCCGACATGACAGGAGACCGGAAAGCTGGTGCTTAACTCGCTCAAAGGATTAACCTTTGTATCTAGGGAGCTAATGCTGCCAGCCTTCTAGGTACAATGCCAGCGACAGTGGTCTGGTGGGGCTGGATGGGCTTTAATTTTAGTTTTCCTATTATTGTATATATATTTTTAAGTTAGGTTTATTTATAGAATATTAGTTGTTAGATTTAGATAATTATTTAATTAATTGTAATTAATTAATATTCTTAATTAATTTGACTTGAACAATAAACCAATGAAAAAACTCATTTTGTGGTATTATATTCCGAAACACATATCACCATTACATTCATAATAACCATTATAAATGGCCAAACAAACTTTAGGACTTATTTATAACAAGAAAAACTCTTTATGATCGTAGAAAAAGGTTTTTAATTAATTGGGGCGCCTTTTATTTATTATGAATAGATACGAACTTTATACATATAGATTAGAAGGCTAAGGCCTTCGTGGTTATTATGTTATTTATAACCGCCCAAAATTCACTTGATATCTCAAATCTTATACTAATATAGTAAAACTGAAGAGTTTGTTGTTTTGAACGCGCTAATCTCAGGACTAGGTACTGGTTTGGTTTGCAAAATTCTTTCAGTGTTAGATATCCCATTTATGGAGGAAGGCTATAGGCTATATACAGCGTGTTTCAGACCTTACGACAATAAATTAGACCTCGTCTTCTTCATGACGTACTCTGCCCAAATACAAAAACGAATCAAGGTAGCTCCTTTGGTTTAGCCACAGGACCTAGTTTTTCATTTCAGAATTTTACAACAACATGTATCAGTTATTGTGACTAAATCGGTAGGTTAGTGACCAAAAGTATCATGTTGCCAGCTCGTCTCTTCATCATTAAACGCGGAACTTGTTCATTCTTACCAAGGTCAGTGAACCAATATTTACAAGATGTTCTGTTTTTATTGTCTTTTTATCGTAATTAATTTGTTCGGAAATTGTTTTTAGCAATATGCTGAGTGCAAACCTTGTTTGCTGAAGATGCGGCGTACAGATTTTAAAATTATGCCCTGTGTATAAAAATGTATAAGAAATGTAATTGCGTCGCTAATTTTGCAAATAAAGTTTCTTTCTTTCTTTCTTTCTTTTTTTAATTTTGACATTACGGTTGGTTTAATATTACCAAAAACTTTGTATGGTGTCAGACTGCTAAGATTATGATTTATTGTCATTTGAAATGAAGCACGTTGTATATCATCACGCTAAAACCAATAGGAGCGGAGCACTAATGAAGAATGTTTCAAAATGATCCGATTTAAGTGATTCTTTTTTTGTTCGACGCGGAATAGCTGCCATTTGGTACCCTAAACATTTGAAATAGTTTCGCCCAGTAGTAGTATTTCATGAACATTTTTTTTTATGAAAAATTTCCATTCCGCGCGGCATCTTTCGTAGGCGTATCCATAGCTAGACACTAAAAAGTAACACAAAAATATAAAAACGTCGTTTAAAAAAAAACGACTTCAAAAACTAACAAGTAGTAAAACTACTAAAAGTATAAAATAACTTATTTCTAAATCATTATTAATATATATTATCTTAAACATCTTAAAGTCGGGGCAAAGTAAAACATAAAAATTACTATATTTTGAAAATTACTAAGCACCGACTTTAAGATAATATATATTAAAAATAAGACATTATAATTAATAATGTCTTTAGAAATAAGTTATTTTATACTTTGTTAGTTTGTGAAGTCGGTTTTTTTAACGAAGAATTTTTATTTTTTAACTTATTTTTTTAAACTATTCCACGCGCGCAGAAACTAGTTATAAATAAAAGTGTCTTACTGCACAGTATTCCTCCATCCTCTCTCCCCTCTCGTCCACCGTCTCCCCTCTTTTCCTCCTCTCACCTCTCATTACTTATAGTAAAAAGGGTACATATCTATACCGCACTTCATTTTAGTTTATCGTTGGCGACCTACCTAATTTTAATTTACATTTAAATTAGACTAAAGATAAAACTCACGGTACAGTCCAAAAGTTCTCATAATCTGCATATCAGTCCAACTGTCCAATAGCCACGCGAAGTTGTCAGATTTGAATTGGATTTCAGCGCCGCGATTCACGTTGACAGATGCCAGACCGTTCTTCTCCTGTTAACAATAAATCTATTACTCATGTCTTTGATATATCTGGGATACTGTTATACAGTGAAACTTGGTTAAGTGCGACCTGGATAAATGAGAAACCTCCATAACTGGAACTCATGTTGAGGTCCCAACACTGGCACTGAATTACCCCTGTTAGTGGCACGAAGCAAACCTCTATATCTTGGATTCGTTCTTTCTTATCTTATCTATATATATCTTATCATTATAGTTACCTCTATAACTGAGTATCACCGTTTTGTTTGTTTACTTATTCTACCCGCAAATTCTGAACTTAACGGAAACTTAACTTGCGTAAGAAATTTTGAGCCTCAACGACCTCCAGTTTTAGTGTCGCTTTACTATCATATGTGTTTAGTATTTGGCAACACTAAATATGCAATTTCTTTTTAATGTTTGGCAACACTGATTTGCTCTCTTCCATTTTGTGATTTACATACAACAACACGTATACAAAATTAATCAATAAATATCTAGTGTAACAACTCATTAAACTTGTAACAAATATTGAAATATTACTCAATGTGTATAAATAAAATTGTAAAACAAAGAATAAACATCTTTCATAACATCGCTTGGTCCTTCGAGCCGGATCTGAACCAGCGAGCTATGGATAATTATAAGGATGTGTCAACGAACTCCGTCCTAATCTATTCCATAGATGTGTATTTAAAAACTTTGGACACTTATTTTGAAATGACATCAATTGGTGACCAAAGCATACCTATTTGATAAAATTTATACATACATACATACATAACTTCACGCTAGGTCCCTTGCGGGGTAGGCAACAACAGAGCGCCTTATTCTTACACACCGCACTTGCTTCTTTAACATTCATAGCACTTGTCATGCACGCTCGTCTGTTCCTAAGGCTCCTGACATAAAATTTATAACATCGAAAAACATCTGATGGCTGATACTTCCAAAAGACAAACTAAAATGACAGATTTTTATAATTGATACATTCTGTTTCCATATTTGTAATGCGTGTAAACGTTTATAATGTTTACATAACACGTTATTTTATTTAATAATTACTCTCCTCTATAACTGAAATAACCTGTATTCTGACCTCTATTAACGGTACCTGAGACACTGGGTAAGTGGAATGGAATACCTCTATAAGTGAAACCACATTGCAGGCCTCATAATTTCTCACTTAATCAGGTTTCACTGTAGTTAGTTACTGTGTCCAATTACAACATACTAATAGCATTAAAAATAACGCCGTTAATTATTACGTCACACGAATTTCATGCTTTTTGACCCCTCCTTGTATTTCAAATCTCTTAGGACGAAACCACCACAAAATTGTGGACAAACTGTTACACATGCTAATTGGGAAGCACGACAAATTTGTGGTCAAATTCAGACAATTGAAACGAACCTTGAACTCATGCTTTCTCCCTCAACTACATGGAATTAGTATTAGAGTAAAAGAGACAATATAATATACTCTTGGTTTTGGCGCAGCAATTTTGATGGCAGCTGGCCGATTATAGACAAAAATGATATTGTTACATGCCAACAAAATTAAATGCACACCTGTCTGCCATAAAGCACAGTTAATTACTTTCCCGCATTTACACTTCTTTTGTTTACTTAGAAAAACAACCTATTTTGTATTGTGCTCGTTACAGGAATAATTAAGCAGGTGTGCGGATTAGGTTTTCTGAGAAATCGCGTCGACGCTTGGCAGGTAGACATATTGCATCGGTGCATTAAAAAGAAATGGTCCAATGGAGAGATCGGCAGTCAAGCAACGATTACGATACGAGCAAGACGTGTACATTCGATGAGCTATATAGTGACGGACTTTGCGCGTGTTACTGAATCGGGCAGTTTGTACTGGTTGTGTTCTACGTGTTTGTACAGTGATAATAAATTCTATAGTATTTCCAACGGCATTTTAATTCGAGTCCCAGACTCGTAGCGATATTAAATTTGAGCCCCTTAAAGGGTTAAAGTAATGGTCAATCATGATTACCTTAATAATTGCTGTCACGTTTAATGGTTCCCTGTTGTAAGTCCTCAAGAGTTGTCCTAATGCGGTCTGACTCGCAATATCTGAATCCAAAATAGCCATCTCCGATAGCTGAAATATAATTATTAAAGTCACACACATAGAATCACAAAAAAGGTGTATGACAGAATTGTGAATGGTAGAGTTGTTGCCGGTAGACCAATACGAACACACAATGATCAAATATCTGAATTGTTAAAGAGAGGTCAGGTTAAAAGCATCTCAATTGAACGTGGATGTATGAAGAGGTTAATGAAAGTAGGTGAAGCGAAAGTTGTTTGTCAAGATCGTTGCAAGTGGAGATTCATAGTCTCTGCCTACCCCCATGGGAAACAGGCGTGATATTATGTATGTATAATAATGTTACATACCGACAAAGAAATGCGCATCTGATTTATTATCCTTCCCGAATTTGGACTTATTTCGTGTTTAAAAATTGCAATAAGACAATACCCTATTATTATTGTTTTGTTGGCCGTTCGCAGGAAACAGTTTTTCTGGAAAACTGTCCACGCAGTCGATTGTTGTATTGTACAGTTTACTATAAAACAATGCCCGAACGGAGGAGTGGGGCAGTCTGGCGAGAACCATGATCAAAGCAAGACGTGTACATTCGATAAGCGATATAGTGGCGGACTTTTGCGCGTGTTATTGAATCGTGCAGTTTGTACTAGTAGTGTCTAGTTATATATGTACCTATGTTATACGTGTTTGTATAGTCCTAATAAATTCCAATAAATCCACAAATTTTATGGCACTTAGCGAGCTATTTAAGCAGCTATGCTCGGTGGTAAATGTATGGGTAAAATTCGAAATGAAAATTTTATACATATACTAGCTGTCCCGGCAGACGTCGTCCTGCCCGGTAAAAATAAAAAAATAATAATTTAGGGGTGGACTACCCCTAACATTTAGGGGGATGAAAAATAGATGTTGTCCTATTCTCAGACCTGCCCAATATGCACACAAAGTTTCATGAGAATCGGTCAAGCCGTTTCGGAGGAGTATGGCAACGAAAACTGTGACACGAGAATTTTATGTATTAGATAATATGATATACATACATACATACATACATAACTTCACGCCATGTCCCTTGCGGGGTAGGCACGAACAACAGAGTGCCATACAGGCTTATTCTTACACACCTCACTTGCTTCTTTGACATTCATAGCTCTTGTCATGCACGCTTGTCTGTGATAATAGAAATGGTCCAATGAAGAGATCGGCAGTCAAGCAACGATTATGATACGAGCAAGACGTGTACATTCGATGAGCTATATAGTGACGGACTTTGCGCGTGTTACTGAATCGGGAATTCCGTCATAATGTGATATTATTATAATATATCAATAAAATAACTATTGTAGACATTTCGTTGGTATTGCAATTATTTTTTTATTTTTAATAATGACATTTGATTTTATTTATTATTCTAATTTTTCTATGCCTAACTGGACAAACGTGACGCACATTTATTTTGTTACCATCATACATACTCGAATATGTAAATACTCATGTTTAAGAATAAATTTTAATAAACTTTGACTATGTATAGCTCGCAAAATTAGAAAGTTAGTGTAGGATGTCGTCCAGCCATTTGTACTAAACTGCCGCATAGGATTCCTGGTAGTCGCTGGATGAGGAAAACAAAGGTCTGGGTTATGTAGAACAGTGATCCCCAAACTTTGTGTTCAAGGTACATCTAGGGAAACGAAAATGTTTGGAGGTACACCACAAACACAAAATCATTTTTAAGTCACATTAATCATCATCATCATTATCATCATCCGAGCGTTAAATCCCGGTTGCGTTCGGAGCGATCAATTCGACGCCCAGGGTCCACTTTCCTACTCTTTCTTCTCTACTTCGCGCGATCTTCGGTATCCCTTGTGTTGAGACCGTTGGTACGCATGTCATGCCTCACAACGTCAAGCCAGCATTTCTTGGGCCTACTGGTGGCATGGCTAGACATTTGTTCCCCACGTAACTAGCCGGTTTCCATAAAGTCATATTAATCAACATTTATTTATTAATCATCGAGAAAATATTTATTTTTTATCAACAAACCTAAAGTTTAAATTGTAAAAAATGTGTTCAATCTGAAACATGAGTATTTTTACTTACCCTTTTATTATTTACTAAAAATAAGTATAATATAACCTCATTTTTCCGAGGCACACCAATTAACGACCACGGTACACCAGGGTTCTAGGGTATATACATTGCGGAACACTGATGTATAAGTAATTTGGAAAGGCCTATGTACAATGATTTTTAAATATATATTTTTAATATATCGGCAGTCAAACACACACATTGTATGCCTCCAAATTAAGCAAGTTACGTTTGTGTAATGAGTAATACACAACGACACCCAGACCATGGTAAATAACGGAGAAAATACGTTTCCGAAATTTACTATACCAGGAATCGAACCCGGAGTCTCTGCGTTGCAGTGAGTTTGGCCGCCAAAGGCGGCTTAGCCCGCTCAACCACAGAGGCCGAGTTGCTATTGTTCGACGACAATACTTACATCTCTTCCAAAGATCTTCACTTCGAAATACCGTTCCAGCTTCCCGTTAAGATTCTGAGGGACTCCCTTATACCTCAAAGTCAGCTCGCTGGTAGGATCGCCTTCGAAGCATGTGGAATGATTTCCTGTATAGGTCAGGGTGAAATGACCTTCGTATGAGGCTGGAGTTAAGGCTGTGTCTTGGTCTGACGATGCATGGCTTATGTCTTGCTCCCGGAGACATACCTCCAAAAAGAAATTTTATTATATTATATATTTTTTATTTGTGTCAACAATTTTTTTTACAGGAACGTAGAGAGAATACTACTCCTCGCAGCTGGGTATTCTATCGAAGGAGGCAACTAAATAACCCATAGCCAGCTGGTTGGGCATTTTCTTGTTTGCTCGGATACCACACTTGATATAGAATGTGCCGCCATAACAAATTTGAGTTGTGTTTTTATTTTATGGAAGGGTATACCGTTCCGTTGCGTAACGCGTTACGGCGCCAGTCTGTCCGGCTTCCCTTTCTCTAAGACATACGGCAGTGGTAGGCCGGCTCCTCTCCTCCTCTCTCACTATAACCCTCAACGCTAGCCATATTTCGGTAATTTGATTAAATAATGATACTAATAATGTAACTGTACTAATAAATAAGAATTGTAAATAAGAATAAAATATATTTAATAATTAATAAAAGATTATATTCATAAATAACTTTTCCTTACATTATTATATTAATATACATAAAATTTAAGCAATAACCTAAGCTTTCCTCAAGTTAACAAATTGTAAAATTAAATAGTTAAACTTAGATTAGTTTAAGTTATCACTTCAGTAAGGCGTCCTGAGACGCTCATGTTTTTTTATTGCAGGAGTTCAGCAGACAGGCAGACGGTCCACTTGATGGAAAGCGGTTACCATCGCCTATAGACATTTGCAACACCAAAGGTGCTACAAATGCGCTGTTGCTCTCTTAAGGTGGACTGGACCCTGATCACTAATGCCGGAACACAATTCAGGATTGTTATGGCAGCATACTCTAGACCAGGGGTGGTAGTCATCCAGTCGTGCAAAGACCCTACCACCTGGCAGTAGGTTGTTTTGTCGCCTCTTAAGACAGACCGCCCAGTAAATATTGTTATTTGCGTGGCGAGAGAAGAAAATAATATAAAAATCTTAATTTTAACACTTACAGTCCATTCCTTCTTTTCGAATTTGGAGTCAGGATGGTGACCCTGGACTATGACCTGAAGGTTGGCGTTGTCTCCGGAATTGTCTAACTTCGTCACGGCATCTATCTTCAAGAAGACATCATCAGGATTATCAAGACTGCAAGTAAAAAATTAATGAATTAATTAAGGTCAAAGACTATATTTCTATTATCACAGATTTCGCCACGGCTACACTGTTAATTTGACTTTAACAATAAACAAAAGAGTATATATGCGTGTGTGTGTGTCAAATACGTGGTAGTGTGTGTAATTTTATTTTTTTAATGTATTTTTTTTAGAAAAATTAAAAAATATTAGCATTCAGCACTCCTTCTATACAGCGTGTTTCATTTCAAATGACAATAAATCATAATTTTAGCGGTCGTACTCCGTACAAATTTTTTGGTACTATTAAATCAACCGTAAAGTCAAAATTTAAAAAAGGCAATTTCTGAACAAATTAATTACGATAAAAAGGGAATAAAAACAGAACATCTTGTAAATATTGACTCGCGAGCGAGAGCGTAAGAATGAACAACTTCCGCGTTTAATGATGAACAGACGACTGGCAACATGATACATTGGTCACTAACCTACTGATTTAGATACAATAACTGATACATGTTGTTGTAATATTCTGAAATGAAAAATGAGGTCCTGTGGCTAAACCAAAGAAGCTACCTTGATTTGTTTTTGTATTTGGGCAGAGTACGTCATGAAGTAAACGTGGTCTGATTTATTGTCGTAAGGTCTGAAACACGCTGTATATAAACTATAAGTGTGCGAAATTTTTGTCTCTCCGGATCACGGCCAGTGAATGTGTGTATATATATATATACGGTATACCCGCCACGCTTGTCCAAGGCAGCTTGGTAGGTTTGACACATCGGTTATCTCGATGTGCAGGTTGCATCACGATGTTTGCCTTCACCGTTGTTAGCGTGGTAATGGTGGTGGTAGACCTACCTGTAATAACTCAATATCAGATTGGAATCCACTTTTGTAGAATCCTCGTTTAAGCTAAAATGTTTGATCTGGAATTTGATTTGAAGCACGTCGTTCCTGGTCTTCATTAGGCGTTGCGGTGGCAGTATCAGGCCACAGGATCTTGAGGGTGGAGAGGTGAAAAGGAGGATACTGTTCAGGATTATCAGGGAGGGCTGGACTGAGGTTAGAAAGCTGTGGAAAAGCAAAAACTTTTTTCAATTTGTATATGTCTATTTTATCAGAAACGGAGAAAGAATACAATTTCCTGTAGACAGGCGGCCGATCATAAGAGGCGATAAAACAACCCACAGCCTGGTGGTAGGGTACTTGCCTGTTTGTATGGGTGCCACCCCTGGTCTAGAGTATGCCGCCATAACAAAGTGGTCAGGCTCCAGTCCCCTTAAGAGAGCGGCAGCGCATTTGTAGCACCTTTGGTGTTGCAAATGTCCTTAGGTGATAGTAACTGCTCAACATCGGGTAGAACATTATATATTGGGTAGGCATTAAAATATCAGTCATTTGGTAAGCTTCGTCAAGTTTTACACAAAGTTAAAACCTACCAAGACCCACTCATTAGACACAAGAACCCATACCAGATTACCTTAGGCGTGTTGCTAGAGAGTTTCTTCCGCCGCTTCTTCTCCTGCTATAACACGTTGCTAAACGGTAGTAAAGATAAGCGGTAAGCGGTTAACGTAAAAGGACAGCTCTACAAATCCATTATTAGACATGTTTTTTTTATATGGCAGTAAAGGGTGGCCTGTTCTTGAGCGACACAAGCAAGAGCTGCGTGTCACGGAAATGAATATGCTCCGGTGAATGTGTGAAGTCACGCGAAAGGATCGCGCCAGGAACTCCCGCATCTGCGGCAGCCTTCGATTCCGTGACATAGCAGACAAACTGTAGGAGAGTCTCTTACGCTGGTACGGCCACGTTTTACGGAAACCGGCTAGTTACGTGAGAAACAAATGTCTAGCCATGCCGCCTCCGCCAAGTCCCGGTCGAAGAGGTAGGCCCAAGAAATACTGGCTTGATGTTGCAAGGGATGACATTTGTACCAACGGTCTCAACACAAGGAATACCGAAGATCGCGTGAAGTAGGAAAGCGGACCCTGGGCGTCGAAGTGATCGCTCCGAACGAAACCGGGATTTAACGCTCGGATGATGATGAAGCGGTAATAAAGATTAGGGTAATCTAATAAAATCACTTCAGCCTGTTAGTTTAGCTCGTTCAGCTTTCTCCGGCTTAAGCCTATAGAGTCAATCCCCCGCAGCGGTTGAGCCGAGGTCGAACCTCACAGGAGGTGCCTCCTCGAGCGCGCTGAGTCAGGAAGCCCCCAAAGACCTTTTTTTATATAGCTGGAGTACAGCAAACAGGCCCACCTGATGAAAAGCGGTTACCGGTGCCTATGGACGTTTGCAACATCAGAGATATCACCAACGCGCTGCCGGCCTCGAAGAATTTTATGACACCCTTTTTGAAAAACTCCATATCATAGCGCTGTGCTCATTCCAAATCCCCACGGTACCCAAGAGAAACGTTCTACAGAACCGTTGCGTACATGAGCGAAGCGGCTCAAGGAAGTGGGGGTGAACTCCCAACCTATATACTCTCTGCAATTCATCTCTGTATTTTTTCGATGTATAATTGAGGCCGTCAGCGCTAAAGCGGCCTAACCCTCAATTTATTATATTCGGAGATAAATACTGGAAATTATGTAAAACGTGCTAAAATATATAATGCAAGAATGGCCTATCTTTGGTATTGTCACTTGATAATAGATGGCGTTCCAAAGACTTTTTTGCATTTCCTTAGTTTTACATAATTTCCAGTATTTATCTCCGAATAGACGGCCTCAATTGCAAATAACGTCACTAATAAGTAATACAGTTTTATTTGGAAGAAGTAACTGACTCTAATAACTTTATATGAATGAAACTTATGAAAATATTAAATTAATAAACCTTGTGTAATGAATTAGTATTTGTCTATACTTACTCATAATGATTTGTTTTGGATGCGAGAATTTTGTCAAACACCTCAGCACCAGTCAAGGGACGCTCGCAATCGAAGAACACGCCACCTTCTGTTTTGTTCATCTGTTGAGGGGTTGAGTTTTGTATTTTGCATAAAGCAAAGTAGCGGAGATTTTAAGTCCGATGATTAAACATAGGTCCGATTTGGACCAAAATAAAACAGTTATTAGTATATATATATATATATATATATATATATATATATATATATTAGGGTGATCCAACAAAAAAAAAACATCAAATTTTTTTTCCAAACAGGCTCAAAAGTTTCTTTTGGGTGTAAAAAAAATCTGTGAAGAGATGGGCCCTTAATATTAAGATTGTCCTCATCGCATTTTCGCATTAACACAGGATTATTTTTTTTTGCTTCATCTGATTTTTATACCGTTCAAACGACTGGTTGACTGATAAATTCCTGTTCCAATCTTTATAGAGAATTGAACGCTCTACAAAAAAGGTCTGATAACATTTTTTGATTTGTCGATTTTTGATTTTCGGCTACAGTCCGATTCACGCCTTCAACACAAACGCACGACATACGTGCTCGTGTACAAACGCTAGTTTTCGCGCTCGCTGCTTGCCTTCAAATAAATCCTTCTGAACTGTATTATATTTGACAAAAAAATTGATCCTTATTTTGACACTGAAACCAACAGTTTCGTGTTATTTATAAAATTCGATCAAATTTTTGAACAATTGAACTTTAATCTTGAATAACTTTTGAACTCGTGTACAAATAAAAAAATGTTATCAGACCTTTTTTGTAGAACGTTCAATTTTATGTAAAGATTGGAACAGTGATTTATCAGTCAACCAGTCGTTTGAACGGTACAAAAATCAGAAGAAGCAAAAAAAATTTTCCTGTGTTATTCTTATGGGAATTAAAAAAATTATATGAGGACAATATTAATATTAAGGGCTCATCTTTTCAAATATTTTTTTTTACACCCAAAAGAAACTTTTGAGCCTGTTTGGAAAAAAAAATCTTTTTGGATCACCCATACATACAATAATAATATCCTTTTTTCCTCTTATGTGTGTCTTACTGAGAATGCACTGTTGGTTACAACTCCTTTAATTCTTTTAAAAGTAATAATGTAACATACTTCTGTATAAAACTTGTAAAAAAAGAACTTGAGATATAAACATAATAAGAAATAAAATAAACAATTTTAGCTAGACGTGTTGCTGGGGAGTTTGTTGCCGCTTCTTCTCCTTAACAGTAATACACGTTGTGAAGCGGTCTACATAGGATAGGAAGTAAAATTTAATTTTAACTTATATGTATGACTTTCAAAAAGTGTTTTCTAGTGGAATTTATTTTAAATAACTACCGTTGAATTTGAATAATTTTAGCCATGAAAAATAGACCCAAAACACCTACCTCGTTTCTGCGCTCGGAGCTAACAGTATAGTTATATCTGTCGCTGATAGTTTCCATGGCGACTTGAGCCCTGGAATGCATGGCTACTCCACCTTGCTGCTCTCCAGGGTTTGGCCATCTTAATCTATAAGAGATAGGTAGGTCAAACATGGCCAAAAAGAAACCTTAAATTATGTTGATTGAGGTTTTTGGTGTCCAGAAACCCACCCCACATTTTGATAGGTCCTCTATCGGGACTTATCCGAACGGTCGATAAAAGTCGTACGCCACCGAAAGATTGGTCTGTATTTTGGGCAACGTTAGTGAGTTGCCATACAACGTGGTAACGCGGCCAGCGTTTTGGTAACGTGCCTAATTGGTGATTTGGGACGTGGAAGGAAAACGCCTTGTCGCGCGAATATTCATCGTAGCAGGTTTCTACATTGCGAATTCGCACTGCACCAATTAGCAGCTTTGTGTAGTATTTAGATATAGCTAGATTGTGTAGACAGGAATAATCGCTGGTCAGAGTCACGTCACATTTACATTAAATTTGTCAAGGGGCTTCGTTGTGTTGGCCTTACCATGGCCCCATGCAAACCCTCCAAAACTTCGGGCCATTTGTATAGCCCGTGGTTTTGAAAAAAAATACCCATCAAAAATTCAATATGGAAATATACAAAATAATTAATAAAAAATACATACATACATACATACATAACTTCACGCCAGGTCCCTTGCGGGGTAGGCACGAACAACAGAGCGCCACACAAGCCTATTCTTACACACCTCACTTGCTTCTTTGACATTCATAGCTCTTGTCATGCACGCTCGTCTGTTCTTAAGGCTCCTAATATCACCTTCTGCTAACACATGATCAATTTGATCATGGAAGGTGTGTCGTGGCCTTCCGCGACTTCTGCATCCATCCACTTTTGCATTGTATATCTGTTTAGTCATTCTTTCATCATACATTCTTTCCACATGCCCGAACCACCGGAGCATTCCTTTCCTTACCTTCACCCCGACACTCTCTTTCAGACCAACTCTCTTTCTTACTTCGGTATTACGAACGCGGTCCGCGAGCGTCACTCCGTAGATTTTGCGCAGTGCTCGCATCTCGACCGCGTTTACTCTACTTTCATGCTCTCTATTCCATACCCAACTCTCGCTTCCATACGTGAGCGTAGGTACCAGAACCGCGTTGTGTATGGTAAGCTGGGCCTTCTGGCTGAGGTTTTTAGCGCCTAGAAGTTTACCTAACGCTCCATTCACACTATTCCCCAAATTTACTCTTCTTTCTATGTCAGCGGTGTACCTTCCATCCCTGCTAATAATAAATAATAAAAAATAAATGTGTATTATTTTATCCACTAACTTCTACATTTTCATCAAAACGGGTAGCAACCCTAGTTTTGACCCACCTTGCCCCGGAGTCTTCTGTGTGTGTAATTTATTGTAAGTATCCCTATTAATATTATAAATGCGAAAGTAAGTCTGTCTGTTTGTCTGCCTGTTCCGTTGTCACGTAAAATCTACTGGACCGATTTGACTGAAACTCAGTATATATATGTTTTCGATACCGAGAATGAACATAGGATACTTTTTAACCCGAAAAGTGGAATAGTTTCCGGGATAAAAATATATTTCTCTTTCTGTTTGTTATGCTTTTACGGAAGAACTAATGGGCCGATTTGGCTGAAATTCGGTACGTATGTATGAAATTAAATACAGAGGGTGGACAAGGAATAATTTTCATTTTGGCCTTTTTGGTAATTTTTGCTATTTTAGCATTTTTACTCATTTTGGTGATGTCGGTCACTTTGGCCTTTTTGGTCGTTTTTGCCTATTCAGTCATTATGAACATGTCGGTCACTGTGGTCTTTTGGTCATTTAGACCATTTTGGCCTTTTTGGTCAAATGTTGTAATTTATTTTGTTGACAGATAGACGGGGGATGGTATAATTAGCGATATAAAATGAAGTGAATCTTCCGGGGACAAATACATAAAAAATTAATATAATATAACCTTTAGCACTTGCACTATAAACAAGAGACACGCACCAGAGGTTAACTCTAATATATTATATGTATATGTGCTGTATTTGAATTTTATGTTATAAATATGTGGAACTATTTGTTTTTATTACCAGAATAATATAATTATTTATTAGTAATATAATGTATAGTCGTGACGTCGCTCTCAGTTCAAGCGGAAGATCAGCGTTGATCTAATAAATCGACATTATTGCTGAGCTTGATCCAATTCTTAGGACTTATGCATATCTCCTGATACTTTGTGGTTGTGTTCTCTTTTTTTTATTATGCTTTGTTTATTACTTTTAATGTGTTTAGTTTACTTGTGTATGTCCTAAAAATAAACCTGTTTTCTTTCTTTCTGTCTTTACTTACTCGATGGATCCGTCATTCCTGGAGAAGGAAACGTTGAACCTCATTGGGAAATGGGCGACCAAGGACTGCTGGATACGAGCAGTATGAATCGTCTGGACGAGGGGTCCGTCGGTGGAAAGTGACGTCACAGAGGTGCCTTGATACCTGGAATTCATTAGAGATAAGGTATTTGTTTATCTTCGTGGCAGAATTGTATGTGGCAAAATAAAGTAGAAAATAATAGAGGGCGCTACTTTCACTATGTCTAAATTCTAGCAACTCCAACATTAGGTCAAGAGTAATTTCGATACTTACTAGAGATTTTAGTACGACATCAAAAATCCTACACTCACTTGCCAGCATTTCATTTATCATAATTTCATCTGCTATAATGGTCAACAGACATCATATTTTAGGTTTCATTCATTCGTCCATACTTTTTTTCCGCTTCGAAAAGCGGGTTTGCCGGTTATTTGACTTGATGACGCACAGTGTCACTGCCAAGCCAACAAACCAGCGTCAAGCATCTGCTGCTGTCTGGCACATGCTGAACTGCACCTATTTAATACCATCGCGAGACTTTTTAGTACATATCCATCACAGTACAATTCATTGTGTCTGTCTCGTTGTGTGACCAAATAAAGGTTTTTTCTTTCTTTCCAATATGCTCAGTGAACAAGTGGTCGTGACGAAATAGGACGAGGCGCGGGTGTGTATTTTGACAGACATTTATTCATCCCCCGTAGTGTTTCCCTTGTAGTCTCGTAGGATATTTTATATATTTCCTGTCAAGGGGCACCCATACCTTTAAATACTGCCGGGTTAGTGTTCCCCCTTGTTCCTCTTCCCACCGGCTGGAGGGCCAGGTAAGTGCCTAGTACCCAAGTACAAGAAATTATCTTGTGGATTTGGGCCTCGGAGTACCGATCCCGCCGTGTATGGTACAATGGGCATGAACTTGAATGGATAAAATGTTGAATAATTAGTAAGACACTAAAATTTATGTTTTAGAACCTGATGTGCAAATCGTTTCTCCAAGTAAGGTCTTGAGTGGAAGGTGCTGTCAAGTTTCCTCTAATCGATGTGAAGGACAATATAGTGGACTGTAGCCTTATCGGGGTACCTGCAATTTAATATTATCATTATATATATTTCACTAGGATATGCCCGTGACCTCATCCACGCTTAACTTGAAATTCCCGCGGGATTCTCCGGACTACAAAGTACTGCAGTATTTAAAAAATAATGTATGCTACCGTTTTAGTGAAAACTGTTTCGGGATAAGTTAATTTTTACGCACCCAAATAGTTACAAACCGCTTCCGGAAATCCCGCGGGATTACAGGGATAAAAAAACACACATTTGGATTACCTTAGTAAATTTTGCTAAGGATCAAGTAAAAAATCGCACTGGAATTTTGGAATTGGAACAAATTGTTCAATCATATTTCCCAAGAAACTCTCGCAGGATTCCGGGGATAAAAACCGCAGATTTTAGTTTAATAATTTGCCGTCCGTCAGCGAGAACCGCATGTCAGAAATGTCCATAGGCGATGGTAACCGCTTTCCATCAGATAGGCCGTCTGCCTATCTCTTGAACTCATGCAATAAATAAAATGTATGTTGTATGTATGTTGATTACACACTTACCTAGTTCGCTGGGCATGTGAATATCAGACTGGTATGGATAGTAAACTATCTGTTGATTTATGTGACTTCCAAATCTAAGAAAATCTTCTATGTATGCCACTGGAAAGATATCGTTATCTTAATATATATAAATTACATGTTGTTTGTCCGCGATGGACTCCTAAACTACTTAACCGATTTTAATAAAATTTGCACACCGTGTGCAGTTTGATCCAACTTGAAAGATAGGATACTTTTATACCGTTAGAACCGGTACGTGGCGCTGAGATCGGGTTCTAGAATCCTCCTAACCACCGGGAGCGATTTAGGTGATTTTGTTTTTCTCTGTTTGAGTGGGTCTCTGGATGATTAAAATCCATAATTGGAACCGGTAGGTGGCGTTAGGATCGGGTCCTAGATTTTATTTTTTCAGAGCAGGAAAAGGTCTGCGGGGCCGCTAATATTATTATATACTGTCATTAAAATTTTATCCGTGCAGGAACGGAGAAAGAATACAATTTCCTGCGGCCCGGCGGCCTGTTGTAAGAGGCGACAAAACAACCCACAGCCAGGTGGTAGGGCATTTGCCCGACTGGATGGCTACCACCCCTGGTCTAGAGTATGTCGCCATAACAACCTTGTGTTGTATTCCGGCATTAGTGACCAGGTTCCAGGCTCCCTAAAGAGAGCAGCAGCGCATTCGTAGCACCTTTGGTGTTGCAAATGTCCATAGGCGATGGTAACCGCTGTCCATCAAGTGGGCCGTCTGCCTGTCTGCTGATCTCCTGCAATAAAAAAAACGACTTCTAGTCCGGTTAATCTAGACATTCGAAGGTGTATAAAATAACAACAAGCTGAAAATCAGTAAAAAAAAAAATTATCGCTAGAGTACAGCAGACAGGCAGACGGCCCACCTGATGGAAAGCGGTTACCGTCGCCTATGGACGTTTGCAACACCAGAGGTGTCACCAACGTACTGCCGGCCTCGAAGAAATCTTATGACACCCTTTTTAAAAAACCCCATGTCGAAGCGCTGTGGGAAAACCACGGCTGGGAACTCATTCCAAATCCCCACGGTGCACAAGAGGAACGTTCTAGAGAATCGTTGCGTACAAGAGCGAAGCGGCTCAAGGAAGTGGGGATGAACGCCCAGCCGATGGCGTGCGGTGCGGTGGTAAAAAGAAGACGAAGGCACCATTCTAAACAGTTCCTCGGAACACTTTCCGTTATATAGTCAAATATATATATATATATATATATATATATATATGTGTTCAAAACATAATGGTAAATAAAAAATTTAAGTACCCCATCATTCCCGGGATTTTTTTTTACTTGAGGTCAAAGGTCAAAAAATGAGTTTTTCGCGATTTTCAGCAGATTTTTGTGGCCCGTAGGAAAAAAGTATTGATACATTTTTTATAGAAAATTTTATGGTCTATAATTACATTATTAAAGCAATACTCACAGTCTTCGCCGTTCCAGCTCTCGAACCTCGACTGGTTCATGTGAGTTGCATATACTGTTCTTCCATGAATTTTGACTATCATGTCGACGTGGACCTGCAAGCACACAGTACTTGGTCGAGAGAAGCAGCTTTGTTTTACCGCGGTAGAGGGCCACTCTTTACGGGGTTATCAGTGGAATCACCTCTACTGTACGTAGTGATACGGCCCTGGTTCCCTGGGCTTAGTGCACTTGCTAGACGGAGCTGTGCAAAGTCGCAAATGAGTCTTGAAACGTACTAAGAATATTGTTACGTGCGAGCGGGGGTACGCACTTATGGATTGGAAGAAAACACCAGTTTTTAATTTAAAAGCTTTTATTGACTTACACAGCCGCACGTAGTGCCTCTCTGCAGGGTTGCCCCTATACGCACGACCGGCATGCACAGACCCGATGATAAGTTTTCACACCCTCAATACCGTCGCCGATATTGCGTGGACCACCTCCGATATTATCGTGGGTAGCTCGCTTCTGTTTCCTCTCTCGAACTACGCTACACACCTCCTTCACGTTTTGTCCACCAAACTTGTCACTAAATTCACCACTTAATTCGTCTCTGTCTTCTATAAACCTTCTCTAATAACTCTTTAGTATTGCACTTGTCGATTCACCGTCTTGTACTGAACTCAAATTTAAACTGCCCGGTAAGCGCGCCTTACGCTGTTTATATACCCGGAAGAATTTTCTAGAACCCATCTATCTATCTCTGTCCTTCTGTTCGGGAACTTTCGTTTATACATCTATCCCTTTCTAACATCTATCTATCTCTTTCTTTCGTTTATTTGCTATCTCTTTCTAAATATATCCCTTTGTCTTTTCCTTCCAGAAATTTCTAGTTCTTTCTAAAAGTTCTAAAATTGATTTACGCTGCTGGGCAGTTCCACCCTAGGTCGTCACAATATATACAAATTCCAAAAATAATGATATATAATAATAGATGAACCTGCAAGGCAAACAATAGCCTCGCTGGAAAATCTCTGTTTGAGATGCCGCAGCATTCCATCTCGCTGCTCCGCCATAGGCCGTATAGACGGGGCTCTCTCTTCACTGAACACAGTTCTATGGAATGGGAGACTTGAGATTGAAGTGAAATCTTCAAGTTAATTTTTGAGACTTGATTGAAGATAATTTGAGATTTTGAAGTTATTAAAAGTTGAATTTTATTGATTGAATGTAGTCACCGAAGACTGAAAGTTGTTGAAGTGCAGGATTGCCTGCTTGTTAGTCAAGGGTCACCAGAGAAGAGAATGACCCGTATAGCGTGGAGAAGCGAGATGAAATACTCCTCCGTCTGAAAGAAAGATCTTCCAGCGAGGGTATTATTATGCCACGCAGGCTTAGGTTATTTTCGGAAATTTGTATATATTCTTTATACGCTTTCGGGAATCGTTTGCGACCTCAATTATTGCACAGCGCCATCTACTTGCTTTGTAAGTGTTCCACTACGGTACCAAGTAGGCGCACTGAAACGTATCAGTGCCTAACTATGACTTACACTCTGTGTCGTTGCGTCTAAATGAATTCTCTTATTGAGACGCAGGGCAGTTTGGTGGGTAGTTTATCGGTCTCTATTTTAAATGGACGAAAAATCGGTTACCGCGTAAGCTACAGTCCCACATGCACACAAGCAGGCATTAGACGCTGTTTTTGGTCTTCTCAGTATCCAAAACACGAGTCTGTGTGTGTCACAAGAAAAACATTGTCCTGTGTTATCAAAAACCGCAGGAGTTGTGTGTCACGGAAATATATACGTTGCGATGAATATATGGAGTTCATCTACTTCTTGGTGAGGTGCCATAGGATCTACCATTGGTATATCGTCGTGACGCAAGGTGTAACACCTATGTAGTAGATAAAGAAGATAGACGAGCTCTTGTTGCCGTATTTGATATAAATAGCTTACCTTCTCTGGCGCTTTTAAAGACCAGTTCTTTAAATTCTTTAAGACCTTCACGAGTTTTTCAGAATCCATTTCTTTGGGACTGAATAGTCTTCTATAAATATTGGCAGCCACTCCTTCCACCAGCAAATAAACCTGTAATAATAAAGACCAGGTCAATACATCGAAGTAACGATGTCAGCTTTATTGGTACCATACCCATAGATAATGGTGATCTAGGCTCAGTATTACTTACAGCCATTACATAAAATGCAGAATTCACATTTTTGGCATTTGGGCTCCTTTTGTTTACTTTGTGTTTATCATTTGTAATGAGAAAAACAGCCTATTTATTGTGTATTGTAATCCTTTATGGTAGGCATTAGCCATGTGTGATTTTTAGAAATTATTGTAACGCGGTCGAGTATTGTGTCGAGACATATTGTATATCTTAGTATAAAAGAATGCCCGAACGGAGGGGTAACGCAGTCTAGCGATAGTCATAAGCGAGACAAGACGTGTTTACATTCGATAAGCTATACTATAGTGACGGATTTTGCGTGTGCTATTGAATCGTGCATAACGTTTGTACTGGTTGCGTCCAGTTATATTTGTACCTGTGTTGTACGTGTTTGTATAATAGGTTGAGGAAAAATTCTTTTCGCATATAGTATATATGAACTTGTAATAAGATCTCTCTGGCGGTACCATTTGTATTGTAACCTTTTGAATTTCTATATAAAATGCGAAAAAACTTTTTCCCCAACCTAATAATTCTAATAAATTCTATAGTAATTCCAAAGGCATTTTGATTCGAGTCCCGTAACTCGTAACAATATAATTGACTAACGCCTCATACGTATTAGAGGTTGATTGCCTAGGTGGTTCGGTTGAGTCTCTGTTGATACGCCTGATTTGGTTGGTATAGCAGCTTACCATTATGTAGTATCATCAGTCAGGGGGTAAGGTATTTGTTCGACTTGATGGCTACCACCCCTGGTCGAGAGTATCCTATCATACAACCTTGAGTTGGATTCGATTCTTGGTAAAGTAAATTTCGAAAACTAATTTCCTCCGTTATTTACTATAGTTTGTAGTTTCTATCTTTTATGAATTAAGTTGCATAGGTATATATATATATATATATATATATATATATATATATATATACCTATAATTATATATATATATAATTTAATTTTTAACGACCACCCTAATATATATATATATATTAGGGTGGTCGTTAAAAATTAAATTTCTTGCGACGCCCCCTAAAAAGCTTCCTTTTAATGAAAAAACACTGGGATTTTTTTTATAATTTTTTTAAATCAAGACAACACGTGCCTCAAGACGATTCAAGTTAATTTTTGGGTAATATCATGTTTTTTCAGAAAACTTCTTCATACTTAGAAGTAATAATTATTTTGAGATTGGAAAAGTTTTAACAATGAAATACCTTCCGTAATATCATTCTCAGTGATGAATTTCAAATTATAGTTTCAGAAAAAGTTTAAAATTCTTCGTGATTCAAGCTTATCTTTCATTTTTTCTTATATTTTTAGTTTTAACTTGAATCGTCTTGAGGCACGTAATGACTTGAAAAAATTATTAAAAAAATCCCAGTGTTTTTTCATTAAAAGGAAGCTTTTATATATATATATATATATATATATATATATATATATATATATATATATATATATATATATATATATATATATGTAAGTGGTTACCATCGCCTATGGACATTTGCAACACCAAAGATGCTACAAATGCGCTGTTGCTCTCTTAAAGGAGACTGGAACCTGGTCACTAATGCCGGAACACAACACAAGGTTGCTATGGCGGCCTCTTACGACAGGCCGCCCGGCCGTAGGAAATTGTATTCTTTCTCCGTTCCTGCACGGATAAAACTTTCCATCACGTGGGCCATTACCTTGTATATATTTGAACAAAAAACTTACACTTTCTTTATAAGGCCTGCGACCACCTGTAGACAACTGAACGCCAACTAAAGCTGGGAAGGCTCCAAGCTCGTCTCCAACACTCAAGACCTGGAGCGAGGGAGATCCAGACTCCTCGTTTGCACTGATGATATAGTTGTCAGTGGCCCAATATAAAGGATCTAAGGTAGAGATCTGATTGGCTATGAAGGGTACGTAGAATGTCCTGAAAGAAATTAATAAGTGCCTTGAAGTAAGTTCTTCGCTTGCGTTAAGGTTATCCCACGAAAACCATACACTCTTTCGGGATAACAAGTGTGCTATGTGCCAGAGCAGACTATCATCTATCTCTGTGCCAAATTGCATCGGAATCTGTTCAGCCGTTCTGGCGTGGTTGAGTAACAAAACTTAATATTATAAAATTCTAAACATGCCCTGTATGTACATTGAGGCTATTAAATAAAACATCTGGAACACACTATATAAACCATGGAGAACACGATAAGAAATTTTTTAAATTTCTTCTCTGTTTGATCGAAATTCGCATTAAAGCCACAGAACCGATTTCGATGCGGTTTTCGCTAATCGACAAATAATTCTTAGACTTAGCTGTACGCTGATTTTTGTCCCGGGAATCCCACGAGGATTTTCCCGAGAGCGGTTTCTAGTTGTTCGTGTGCGCAAATATTAGCTTATTCCGACTCAGTCTTCACTAGATAAATAATAATTTACATTCTATTTTAAATGCTGCGGTACATTGTGTCACGGGAATCTCGCGGGAATTTTATATCAAGCGTAGACGTCACGTGAATGTTGAGGCGATCCATCTCCTCGACAACACGGATATAACGAGAAGGCTCAAAAGGACGAAACCGTTTGAATTAGTGCATTAAACAAAACAAAAGTGTGGTGTACTGTACTCACTTAGAACACATCAACAAAGTGTCTTCCCCTTAATAGAGACAATAATAAAAGTGCTAATGGACACTTTCTTAATTAAATACTTTTAGTCAATTTAGGTTATATTTAAATTACTTATTAGTCTTTTTAGATTAGATTGTAATATTAATGTGGTATGTGTTGGAACTTTTTAGAATGTTTTATTTTTCATAATTTAAATTTAGATGTGATATTATTTCTTTGTTTTTTGGTTGTCACTTGTAAGAGAAAATTTGTAAAGGCAAGTCAATATAATGTTTTAGAAGCGAATTTTATTTATTTATTACGATTTCGCTAACAAGATATTTATAATATAAAATAAACTCTGTAACAGTATTTATAAATACAACATTTAAGAAAAAAAAAGCGTAGACGTCTTCACGGACTGATATAGTAAGTAGTAGTAAGTTTATCTAAAAGTCCTATGCTCTTGTCAGCGTCGGCGTACCGGCCGTATTAGAACCGAATGGCTTGGTACGCGACGATGGCAAGAGGCCGGATGGTATGTCACTTATTCCTTGGAAATTTCAAAAGCAAATAACATTAGTAAACAAATTTGGACAATAATTAAAAAACACACAAATAATACTAAAAAGACATCCACTGGAAATTATAAGTTGAAAATTGATAATAAACAAATTGATAATCCTAAAGAAATAGCTACTACGTTTGCAAAATGTTTTAATCTTAATATGAATATCTCTACAGAAACAAATGATAAACCACTAAAATATTTACGAGAAAATACGCAAAGAGTAGAATCAGATATGAAGTTAAATTCAGTTGATGATGTTGAGATGAAACATGTTGTGAAAAATATGAAAAATAAAAGGTCAAACGGATATGATGATATACCTATCACAGTAATTAAAGAACACATTCAGGTTCTAGCTGGACCCCTCGCAAATTTCTGTAATGACTGTCTTGCCGCTGGAATTTTTCCTGACCAGTTAAAAATTGCTAAAATCATCCCTATATTTAAAAAAGGTATAAAAAGTGAAGCAAAAAATTACAGACCAATATCAGTATTACCATCATTGTCAAAAATATTAGAAACTGTAATAAAAAGTAGACTAGTACGTCATGTAAATGTAAATAAAGTTCTCAATTTAAGACAATTCGGGTATCAGCAAGGAGTTGGTACAGCGGATGCAATAAATATTTTAGTTGACGATGTCGTTACTAAGTTAAATAACAAATTGAAAGTAGCTGGATTATTTTTAGATCTAAGCTCAGCATTTGACTCAATTGACCATGCATTACTATTTTCAAAGTTAGAACATTATGGCATAAGAGGAACTGCACTTAAAATATTTAAATCTTATTTTAAGAACCGAAAAATGTACGTACAAGTTAAACACACTGAAAATAATACTGAAATCACGTACAACTCTGAGTTGCAAAATATAACTTCGGGTGTACCGCAGGGTTCAATACTTGGCCCAATTCTATTTATTTTATTCTCAAATGATGTCTTAAATTATATAAAAAATAATATTCCAGATGTTAATCTTATAGTTTTTGCTGATGATACAAATGCAGTCATTAGTGCTAAAACTATAGAATTATTAAATATAAATTTGAACTCATTAATGAAACTATTTCAAGCATGGTTTACTGACAATAAACTTAATATTAATATACAAAAAACATATATTCTATTATTCAAATCAACCACTCGAATAAATGATATACTCAATGTTAAATTAAATAGTCAAAATGTAAATGTAGTAGACGTTGCAAAATTTTTGGGAGTGTATATTGATTCTTGTCTTAATTGGAAAGAGGAATTAAGTTCAATAACTAATTCAATAAGCTCAGCCTGTTATGCCCTAAGAAGTTTACGTGATGAAGTCAAATTGGACTACCTTAAAATGGTATACCACGCTTTGGTAGAATCTAAATTAAGATATAGTATACAGTGTTGGGGAAATAGCTACAAGTATAATTGTGAAAAAGCTTTTATTGTACAAAAAAGATGTGTAAGGACTATGATTCGTATACCACAAACAGAATCCTGTCGAGAACATTTTAAAAAATTGGGTATACTTACGGTCCCATGTCTTTATATACTGGTTGCCCTCACTTATCTCGCAAAAAATATTACACAGTTTGAGACAAAAGAAGAAAGAGAAATTAGAGAAGCAACAAGAAGGAAAGATTTAAAAAATAAAATAATGCCATCTTTAAATGTTGTAAAGCACAGTATGACGTATCAGGCTATTGAAATTTTCAACAAATTACCTACGGACCTAAAGCTAAATATATATAAAATGCAATCTTTTAAGCGTAATGTTAAAGCATTAGTCCTTAGACAAGCTTTCTATTCAGTTGACGATTATTTTTGTGCTTAAATAATAATAATAAATTACCTTTCTGTTGACATATTTTTGTAAAGTTAAGAATGTTTATTGTAAATTAGATTTTTATTTTTTATAATTGTAATTATGACTATGTATGTATATTTCAGACACAAATGTTATTTGTTAATGAATTAATATAAATAAATAAATAAAGAAGATGGGTCGGCCGCTTGTTTGGGATGCGACATATGTAGCCACTCTAGCGCCCTCACATCTTCCAATGACTGAGTTAGAAGCTGGCAATGCTGCTTTAAAAGCTGAAGGGCTCAAACGGCGCAAATATAAAACCTTAGGAAGGGGTTACATATTTGTGCCGTTTGGAATTGAAACATTAGGTCCGTGGGGTCCATCGGCAAAGAGTTTCTTCAAAGAGATCTGTAAGGAACTCTTTGGTGCCACCCGTGATCAGAAGGCTGGCTCATATTTCACCCAACAAATAAGCATCGCCATACAGCGCGGCAATGCAGCCAGCCTTCTGGGCATGCTCCCATCTGGCAGCGATTTGTTACACAGTCTATAATCGCTTGTATTTTATGACTTAGTTTATTTTAGCTTTTACTCTACATCTTCTTAATATATATAAATCTCCTGTCACGATGTTTGCCCGCGATGGACTCCTAAACTACTCAACCGATTTTAATCAAATTTGCACACCGTGTGCAACTTGATCCAACTTGAAAGATAGGATAGTTTTTATACCGTTGGAACCGGTAGGTGGCGCTGATATCGGGTTAATCCTCTTAACAACGGGGAGCGATTTTGTTTTTGTGTGTTTGAGTGGGTCCCCGAATGGTTTAAATCCACAATTGGAACCGGTAGGTGGCGCTGGGATCGGGTCATATTTTTTCAGAGCAGGACAACGTCTGCTGGGGCCGCTAGTTGTTAAATAAATTTAATACTTAGTCCATTTATAGCATATAAAATACAAAGTCCTTAAAATAATAATAAATAAAAACATCATTCCATTCCGTATAATAATATATATATAATAATAACAGCACACAACTGTCCCACTGCTGGGCTTGGGCCTCCTTTTATAGGGGGAACTGACAGTATACCCGCCACGCTTGTGCAAGGCGGCATGGCAGGTTTGATATATCAGTCATCTCGATGTGCAGGTTGTATCACGATGTTTTCCTTCATCGTTGTTAGCACGTAGCAATTGTAACAATTCGCACATTTGGCGAGAAAACTGCCCAAGTGGTTCATGCATTCCGGCCGGGTTCGAACCCGCGCCTTTTGAGTTTACCGCTGACTGACAATATACGGCTGCTAGCACATACACGCCACTTAGGTAGTTTTCTCAATGTATATAGTTACAATTAACACAATTATAACATTACATACTATTGAATACAATGTAAGAAAACTTAACTTATTTGTATTGTATTCTACCCATAGTCCCTCAAGACTATAAGTAGAATACTGAGCCCAGATCACCGTCTTCTATGGGTAAGGTGCCCAGAAGGCTGGCTACGTTTCCTCGCTGGATCGGCATACTGTTCCGTTGGCCGAGGTAGGCACCAGCCCTCTGATCACCTGAAGAGTCGATGAGTCGTTTTGATAAATTTTGGTATAGGCTCATGGCCTCAGGACCCCACGGTCCAAGCGTCTCGACAGCAAACGGCACAATCATATAACTCTCATTGAGGGTTGCATATTTCCGCCGCTTGAGTGATTCCGCTGTTACAATTGATTTTTTTAAACAATTTTTAGTTATAATTTATTAAAAGATCATATATGATTTCTTTACGAACTATTTTTACAAGAGCATTTTAAATTCAAATACCGCATGTTACACTAATATTACTTACGCGACTCTGTAATCCTTAAAATACTTATTGTTCTCCAAATTCTTCACAGTCGCAAACCAGAATCGTTGCATTTGTCTGTTGTTTGAGTTTTTGATATAATTATGAATGAAAAGGAAGTCGCTTTCCCTTACGTTCTGCGAGCTCAGAAACAGGTGAAGTGAGGCTATGCGCAGTTGTATGTGCTCCGTTTCGTTCATCAAAATCGGTATCGTAGTTTGTAAGATCTGAAAGTGCCATTTAGTTTATTTAGAATAAGTCGTTTACGTTCTCTTTTATGGTATCGGTCAAGTGTTAGCTGTACAATAGTAATATAGTAAATATATATGTTACAGCCAAAGTAATAAATCCGGATATTATATATATGATCTAACCATTATGTATAATGTCTACTCAATTTAGATAAAGTGATAATAGAAGACATGAGTGGATGAAGGTGATAAGTCGCATAATTCCAATTCTGAGTAAATCGAGATAAAAGTTTTACTTTTATTTGAAACTGAACTGAACTTAACACCTTTAGCAACTTTTTATTATTTAAATATGCCTTATATCTATGGTCTAAGGTCTGTAGTCATTTGGTATCGACTTATAACATTCATCTACGCAAAAAAAGCAAAAAACCGAATATGCGACATATCACCTTCATCCACTCACGTCTTCAATTGACACAGAATTAATCACATTAACCAGCAATTTTATTTAATATCTTCGAAGACTTGGATAATGTAATAAAACAAGTAGATATATGTTAAGATTATAAAATTATAGGTTAATTTAATTAATTAGATACACGGCACATTTATTTATTATGCACAAATCCAAACGTTTTAATATAGGCTAGAAGGCTAAGGCTAAGACTTCGTGGTTATTTTTTTTATAACCATCCAAAATTAATTTTATATCTCAAGTAATCAATACCGCACCCAAAATTATATTTCAATTTTCCTCAGAATTAAAATAACATTGTCATAGATAATAATTCTACGTTAATTAACATTGTTATAAAGTTTTTTAACTTCAATTTATAAAGTAAATTTCAAACTCATTAGCCATAAAACAAAATTTTAAAAAAAACACAGAGATCAATAAAAGTACTTGGTATCACTCTTTAGACTACAATAATAAAATATAAAATTTAGCTAACTTCGACCCGCTGTTATTTATGATATCCGGATAAAGTGATTAATTTATCACATTGTCTAGTCAATTTTGCTATTGTATATAATGACCAGCCATCATCATCACTTCACTATCATCACTACATAGTATAAAACAAAGTCGCCTTTTCTGTCCCCATATCCCTATGTGCGCTTAAATCTTTAAAACTACCCAACGAATTTTGATGTGGTTTTTTCCAATAGATAGAGTGATTCAAGAGGAAGGTTTATATGTATAACACAAGTTTTTCTGTAGTGTATTTAATTTTGTATCAGCATTGCACCCGTGCGAAGCCGGGGCGGGTCGCTAGTTATATATAATAGCTATTTAATCACTATGACTGTAACATATATACCACTCGACCATAGAGACAATACAATGATACTGTTACAATTCAAGTACCGACAAAAACAAAATCCACCTCCATATCTGAAACCAAACACATTTTATTACCTGTCAGCAGTTGAACGAATTGTAATTCTTTTAAGATCGTCTTCTTTTGTTTACTTATTTATTGGCATACGGTTCTAGAGAACAGCACATTGTTTTATTGTATTCATTTATGGCTGCTTGCTGCGGACTCATTAGCCAGGTTTTTCGGATTATGTCGACTACGATATAGGCACATTGCATTTGTGCTGTATAAAACGATGGCCTGATTGAGGGATGGGGGCAGCCGAGCGAAAACCACGATCAAAGCGGGACGTGTGTACATTCGGTAATCTATTAGTGACGGACTTTGCGCCTTTTATTGAATTACGACCTTCTGCATTACTTATTATTATTATTATAGAGTTTATTAGTTCTAATAACTCTATAATAATTCTAACGGCATTTTAATTCGAGTCCCGTTAAACTCGTAACAATACTTACTTGACCAGTATAAATATTTCCACCGCACAAAGCAGCCCAAAGTCTCTCATGTCTATCCCTTCCACTGTCACCATAAACTATCCTGGTATAGGAATCCGCTGAGAAGCCAATATTGCAAAGACCTTGCAGCCAAATCATCCTATCCAAGTATTGCGGGCAGTCTGCAAAGAACACACAACCGTCATACACTTGCGAAATTCCCTTCTATAAAAGCCATAGTTGGTCTGGAAGAGAAGCTTTAAAGCGATAGGGCCGCCCATTGCTCCTACTTTTACTGTTTGATGTGACTACTGTAAATTGTTTATTTTATGTGCATGTGGTGCACAATAATGAATTAAGGAATGTTTCAACTTCCTTCATACATCACATACACTCAATTTGCGCTCCACGAATAATCTCCTGCTAATGGCACCTGCTCACTCTTCAACATTTTAAGAAATTCAGTCTACACGGCTGAGAGACATATTGTATTTGTACAGTATAAAGCAATGCCCCAATGGGGACATCGGCAGTCGAGCGATAAGCACAAGCGAAGAAAGACGTGTTTACATTCGGTAATCTATTGAGTTGAGTTGACTTTGCGCTTGTCATTATATTTGTACCTGTGTTATACGTGTTTGTATGGTTCTAATAAATTGTACAGTAATTCCAAAAGATTTTTTAATTTGAGTCCCACACTCGTAACATTATACTTTGGCCGAGGCTTTATTTTACTTTTGTGTAAGTGGGGAGCCCTTTCCCTAGTGGAGCTCACGGCGGCCGAAGGTCCAAGCTGGCCCTGCGGCACTGACGCCATCTTCCTTGACAGGAGCAGAGCATGGATGTTCGCTCTCACTCCTGTTCCGCCTCCTCTTTCTGAGCATGACATGCTCCCAAAAGGAGGAGACAGCGTCCCATAGAAGATGTAAACTAATCCATTTTTTATTTCTGGAGTTCACCATACAAGCAGACGGCCCACTTGATGCAAAGCAGTTAACGTCGCCTATGGACATTTGCAACACCAAAGTTGCTACAAATACGCTGCTGCTCTCTAAAGGGAGAATGGAACCTGGTCACTAATGCCGGAACATAACTCAAGGTTTTTATAGAGACATACTTTCGACTAGGGGTGGTAGCTATCCAGTCGGACAAATGCCCTACCACCTGTTACGACTAGCCGCCCGGCCGCAGGAAATTGTATTCTTGCTCCGTTCCTGCATGAAAGCTAACTAATAAACTTCACAAATTAACAAACTTATAGAAATTAAGATAATCTCACCACTATACATCCGGAAGTACTTCACAACGATGTTGTCAAAGTAGTCCTGCTTCACAACAGAAAACTCCATAGTCCTATGAAGCAAGGTTCCAAAGCTCAGGATCCCAGCGTGCCTGATGTCTGGTGGAAAGTCCAGCCCAAGTCTGGTGAAGACCTCCAACTCTTCAAGAAGGGATTGGGAGTACGTGGCTAAGTTGAAAGGCAGTTTTCGTATTAACGACAGCAGAGCGGCGTCTTCGATCTTCTCCTGGTAGAAAGTGGTCCTGATCATTATTCGTGCGATAAGTCACGGTTGGGTTCGAAGCGCTTGCTTTGAAACTCATGGTCCGCTTTCTTACTTTTTCAACCGACTTCAAATTTTTTTAAATGTATTTTCAGCCATAACTTTTTGGTTCTGAATCGATTTTGATCATGATTCTTTGGAGTTGGATTCAGGACAGCTTCAAAATAGTTTCATATATATAATTTGATTATTATTGGATATCATATACGTAATTTAATAGGGAAAAACCAATATAATATTTTCTTAAGTTTTCGCGGCTTGTACACATAATAAAATATGAAATCAGAAAACACCCAAATATCATTAGAGAAGATGGTTGGCAAGTACCACCTGTTTGGAATCCGATCATCAAAACTATTAAGACCCAAACCCAGCAAAAACCAACTGCCAGACCTCAAGACACTGTGAGCTCTTTCTGCGTGCAACGGAACACAAACCAACTTGACTGATAATTTATTATATTTTGTCTTCCACCCATTTTAATATTATAAAAAAAAACTTAGAACTAGGCATGTTTGCTGAAGAGTTTCTTGCGCCGCTTCTTCTCTTCAAGCCACAACATGTTGTGAAGCGGTGGTAAATTAGATTAGGCTCCCATAGAGTAAATAATAACCATAAACAAAAAATTTAATAAATAATTAATATGAATAAGTTGGCGGTAGGTTAAATAAAACTTTAACAATACCCGCCACCGCCACTGAAACGCCGAAACGTCGGACAAATCAAAATTCAATAAATTACCGCGCTTAAAACCGTTAAAACGTAGTTTTATTAAGACACAAATATTTTATATCAAAATAGAAATCGACTTCAAAAAGAAAAAAATAAGTATTTCCTACATCTTCAAAGTCAGTGCCAAATAAAACATAGCAACGACAAATATATAAGCGACGATAACTACTTTTCGTTAAGCAGGTCATCTGTCTTTCTTTATGTTGCATGAGTTCAATAGACAGGCAGACCTGATGGAAAGCGGTAATCATCGCCTGTGGACATTTGCAACACCAACAAGGGAGACTGGAACCTGGCCACTAATGCCGGAACACAGCGCAAGATTGTAATGGTGGCATACTCTAAATGGTGGTAGCCATCCAGTCGGGCAAATACCCTACCACCTGGTCTCAAGAAATTGTATTTTTTCTCCGTTCCTGCACGCATAAAGACACTTTACTAAAAGTTTTCATTTCTTCTAACTCAAATTACATCATGTTTTTTTACTTACCTTCTCCTCCAGAACTAAGTACTTGATGAACCTAGCACAGTCTCCACTTCGGGCATGCGGGAGTACCTCCAAGAATATGTTCCTGGCAGTCTCCATATCGTAACTGGTACCCAAGACCAGGTCCTCGAAGAGTTTTATGAAGGTGTTGTACTTTAAGCGGGATATTGTGCTGAAAATATTATCCCATGGGATCATGTACATTATTCCGGAATATGATATAGCCTATGTGCTAAATCTCTATGCCAAATTTCATCAAAATCCATTCAGCCGTTGCGAAGTGTTTAAACCACAAACATAAATGGAAACTTTCGCAACTATCAATTAAAAATGAATTGTAGAAATGTATATACGTGCGTAACTTGAAAACTACTTCACTGATTTTGATAAAAAAATGTGTGTGTTTGAGTGGGTACCCGAATGGTTTAGATTTACAATATTTTAAGAATACAATTTCCTGCGGCCGGGCGGCCTGTCGTAAGAGGCGACAAAACAACCCACAGCCAGGTGGTAGGGCATTTGCCCGACTGGATGGCTACCACCCCTGGTCTAGAGTATGTCGCCATAACAACCTTGTGTTGTGTTCCGGCATTAGTGACCAGGTTCCAGGCTCCCTAAAGAGAGCAGCAGCGCATTCGTAGCACCTTTGGTGTTGCAAATGTCCATAGGCGATGGTAACCGCTGTCCATCAAGTGGGCCGTCTGCCTGTCTGCTGATCTCCCGCAATAAAAAAAAAAAAAAAAAAAAATATGGAAGTATAGGTTTGCGTTTGACCACTGTCTCACCTGATGTTGAGTGATGACGCAGTGTAGGGTGGAGCACGCTTACCTAGAAGATACCTATTCATTCACTCACTGGAACCGGTAGGTAACGCTGGGATCGGGTTATCGATTTTTATTTTTTCAAAGCATGACAACTTCTGCCGGGGTGGTTAGTTCGTAATATATAATACCTATAGTACAGTGTAGGTATAGATAATATATTTTATTTTTTACGGGTACGTCATAAAACTTCACTACCCATGCCATGATGACGTATTTATTAGTGAATTGCACAGCGGCACCAAGAATACGTGACTGCTAAGCCATCTTTACTATCCGTGGAGGGATGGAGAAAGAACACAATTTCATGCCTTGGGGTGTCTGTCGTAAGAGGCTACAAAACAACCCATAGCCATGTAGTAGGGTATGGGAGCTGCACACATCTAGTCATGTGGACAGCGGACAACGAACTACTGAATACAGATGTGTAACTCAGGAGTGATTGAGTTAAAAGGTGTATAATCTTTCAAAATTCGAAATCACTCTTTAAATCTTTGATTTAAAAAAAAATCTTTAACTAAAACGTAAAATAATCTTTAAAAAAAATCTTTAACTTAAACTAAAACTAACTAAAACTAATAAATCAGATACTTGGATGTAGTTTGAGACAGTAGATACAGGATATTGTGAATTGAAATGAGACAACATGCGCACTCTAAGAAATACAATGATGATACACAGTAAATTAAATTCTGTGGCGTTATTGTAAAGCTTAAAACCGGTCAACTGAATAAATTATATCATTCGAAACCAAAGATTTAAAAGAGTTAAAGATTTAAAGGAGTGATTTGCATCTTTTATGGAAAAAGATTTATAAATCACTGATCTCATTGGTGATTTAGTTTGCGCATCGCTACGCATCACTACTACTGAACTCTGAACGTGGGAGGGAGCGCACATATCAATAGTTGCCCTATCTCGCTCGCACATCATCCGTCCTGCTCACACATTGTTATAGAAGTACTTGTTAATATTTGTACTTAAGATTACCGTCTCCAAAATAAATCAGTTCACTTCAGTATTTTTTTAATTTTTTTATTGCAGGGTTTCAGCAGACAGGCAGATGGCCCAATTGATGAAAAGCAGTTACCTATGGGAATTTGCAACACCAAAGACGCTACGAGTGCGCTGCTGCCCTCTTAAGGGAGACTGGAACCTGGTCACTAAAGCTGGAACACAATACAAGGCTGTTATGGCGGCGTACTCTAGACCAGGGGTGGTCGCCGTCCAATCGAGCAAATACCTACCACTTGGCTGTGTTATTTTGTCGCCTCTTAGACAGGCCGCCCGGCCGCAGGAAATTGTATTAATTCTCCGTTCCTGCACGGATAGCTAGCGCAGTGCCAATTAAATAAAAACTATATGTTGGAGATCCCAACAAAATACTTACTTAAGTAGTTCAATGAAGTCTAAATTATGAATAAGTGTTGCATCTCTGACTATATTGTCTGCATCAATACCTTTGCGTGCTATCTTCAGCAAAATCTGAAAAATTAAGGCATTGTTTGATTTTGAAAACTGTTTTACGGTTTTGGCTACAGAGCCATTTACCCCAGTTTTATTAATATTTTTTATTTTTATTTAGTGGATGTATTTCAACTAATTAAAAAAAACTAAAAATAAATGGACTGATGGAGGGAAGTGTACCCAGAAGGCTGGCTGCATTGACACGCTGTATGGCAATGTTTCGTACTCAAAATCTCCCCGTCCTACCCCTTGCATATGTAACATTGGCATAAGACGAAGGAATGAACAGGAATGCGAGGTTTATTCTCGACTCGGTTGCTCATTGAATTTTTTCGGGTATTATTATCACCTCAACAAAGTGAATGCCACACTCCGTCACCGCGTTTCGAAAAAGTGCATAAACAATTTACTTATGAATTGAAAGAATTTTAATATGAGATAGAATTTTAAAATGAGATAGGCTTATATGCGTTGTAATAAATTAGAAATACAGTGCAAAAGTAGATGGATGGAGAAGTCGCGGAAGGTCACGGCACACCTTCCATGATCAAATTGATCATGTATTAGCAGAAGGTGATGTCAGGAGCCTTAAGAACAGACGAGCGTGCATGACAAGAGCTATGAATGTCAAAGAAGCAAGTGAGGTGTGTAAGAATAAGCCTGAATGGCGCTCTGTTCTTCATGCCTACCCTGCAATGCATCTGGCGTGAATTATGTATGTATGTAAATTAGAAAGAGATGCATTTATGTTTCGTGTTTTGTATTTCACTTTAAATAAAAATTTAATTATATCATCTTACCTCAAAAGTTCGATTCTTTAGAAATCCCTGAGTCATGTTTCTTATACCATTGGTAGGGTTACTATAGTCACTTGCGATATAGTTAACAGTAGTCTGTAAGAGGTTTAGCTTCTCTACCGATTTACCAGCTATGTCTTTGTCGTAAGACAGCGAGAGCCTGATGAGAAAAATGATTGACATATACAATTGATTAAACTTGTGCGAAACAACTCAACAAAATATAAAGAAAAATTATAGCTCATTTGCTCAGAAGAACTGTGTTACTCTTTTAGCTCAGTAGAGACTAAATAGAAACTGAAAAAATATTTCTCAATCTAGCTCTCTGAAGAGCCAAAGAGCTAGAGCCACCTATGAAATCCTTACGATACAATATCGCTCTGGATCTTTCAAGAGTCGAAAGAGCTAGACCGAGTTATGAAATCCTTACGATACAATATCGCTCTGGATCTTTCAAGAGTCGAAAGAGCTAGACCGAGTTATGAAATCCTTACGATACAATATCGCTCTGGATCTTTCAAGAGTCGAAAGAGCTAGACCGAGTTATGAAATCCTTACGATACAATATCGCTCTGGATCTTTCAAGAGTCGAAAGAGCTAGACCGAGTTATGAAATCCTTACGATACAATATCGCTCTGGATCTTTCAAGAGTCGAAAGAGCTAGACCGAGTTATGAAATCCTTACGATACAATATCGCTCTGGATCTTTCAAGAGTCGAAAGAGCTAAAGCGAGGTATGAAATCCATACGATACTATGTCGCTCTGGCTCTGTTTCTTTCTTCCTCTGCGTCTTTTGTTTTTTTTTAATATAAGTTAAAAACTTTTTTTAAATGGAATATGTAAATTGCAAAATATGAGTCTAAAGGTCGCTTGCGTAACGACCGCCTTTAAATAAAATTAATCAACATATCAAACTGCTTAAATACGTTTTAAACAAAATCTATTGACAGTTCTATAAATATATTTAGCGACAAATTTTGCGTTGTACAAGACGCTAATCGTATTTAAGGGTGTTAAATGCTTTTAGTGTTTCTTGAATAATTTTAAGGAACGTTATGCAAGCGACCCTAAAATAATAAGATTTTAAAATATTTTACTTTAAAAGTAACAGAACAAGATTAATTATAATTAATAGACATGTACACATAAATTCGTAATAATATTTGTTAAACATTATTAGGTAAAATATTAACTGACATGCTATGCCCTAAAGGGGTTAATGTATAATTAGGGTCTAGTCAATTGACGTTAAGGGCCATCCACAAATTACATCGCACGAATTTCATGATTTTTGACCTCTCTTCCATCCTTGTCACATTCGTGAGACTCCATCCTTGTCACACTCCCTAGTGTGATCACATATTTAGCAATTTCACATCAAGGATTCTTTTTTATAGCCTAAAGCAAGCGAACAGGCAGCCGGCCCACCTTTTTTTTTAAATGCTGGAGTACAGCAAACAGGCTGACGGGCCACCTGGTGGAAAGCGGTTACCATCGCCTATGGATGTTTGCAACATCAGAGATGTCACCAACGCGCTGCCGGCCTCGAAGAAATTTTATGACACCCTTTTTGAAAAACTCCATATCGTTAGCTGTGGGAAACCTCGGCCGGGAGCTCATTCCAAATCCCCACGGTACGGAAGAGCTACCTGATGAGAAATGGTTACAGTCGCCTATGAACGTTTGCAACACCAGGGGTGTCACCAACGCGTTGCCGACCTCTAAGAAATTTTATAACGCCCTTATTAAAGAACCCCATGTCATAGCGCAAAGGGAAATCGCGGCGGAAAGTTTTTACGACATCATTGTTGTACGCGGAATAAATATTCTAGAGAACCGTTGCGTAGTTGAGCGTGGGAGCTCAAGGAAATGGGGGTGAATATCCAGTCACTGGCGACTTGGTGCTATAGTAAAAGTGAGTCGTTGGCACCAGATGAAATAGTTCCTCGGAACACTCCCCGTCGTACAGGCAGTAAAATACCTCTCTGCGTATTGTTCTTGAGATGACACGCGTCACTACATGTACTAGAAAATATTGTTCTTACTTACTCAGATGTTACAGCTAAGATATGGTCATGGGTCTTGTACTCATATGTGCCTCTTAGTTCTAGATTGATGAGACCCTTTTGCTCATTCAGCTCGTATAGTCTCTCGGCGGTGGCAAGAGAGTCGACCTGTAACATAAAGAGACAAATCTATATAGTCCCTTGACTTCTCTGACTGGTTGACTGACTCACTCACTGACTGACTGACTGACTCACTGACTAACTCAACGACCGATATAGCAACGCACAACCGAAAGCAGTGAGACTAAAAACACCAAGGCTACAACTGGACCTAGTTATGCAAAATGGAATGAACCTACATTTTTTTAAAATAAAAAAGCCGTTTTTATTAAAATTTTGCATACGAAAAATGTGTCTATATTTTGGAAAAAGAATATTGTATATTAGAATATACAATATTTTAAGCAAAATTTTATTATATTAATTTTGACTTGAACAATAAACATAAGAGTTTATAATATGCGTGTGTGTTAAAATACATGGTGTGTAATGATTTTTTATTTATTTAATGTATTTTTTTGCATAATTTAAAAAAAATACTAGCATTCTTCGCTTCTTCTCTGTATAAGTTATGCGAAATTTCATATTCCTCCATCCGCGCAATTTTCTTAATAGTGGTACAAAGTTTTTGCTTCATGTATTAATATATACATTATAGGGTGGTCGTTAAAAATTAAATTTCTTGCGACGCCTCCTAAAAAGCTTCCTTTAAATGAAAAAACACTGGGATTTTTTTAAATAATTTTTTCAAGTCAAGACAACACGTGCCTCAAGACGATTCAAGTTAATTTTTGGGTAATATCATGTTTTTTCAGGAAACTTCTTCATACTTAGAAGTAATAATTATTTTGAGATTGGAAAAGTTTTAACAATGAAATACCTTCCGTATTATCATTCTCAGTGATGAATTTCAAATTATAGTTTCAGAAAAAGTTTAAAATTCTTCGTGATTCAAGCTTATCTTTCAATTTTTCTTATATTTTTAGTTTTAACTTGAATCGTCTTGAGGCACGTGATGTCTTGACTTGAAAAAATTAAAAAAAAATCCCAGTGTTTTTTCATTACAAGGAAGCTTTTTAGGGGGCGTTGCAAGAAATTTAATTTTTAACGACCACCCTAATACATTATCCTATTAATATTTTATTATACAGCACACATTTAGATGCTAATCGAAATATCACATTTAATAATAATGTTACGAGTTACATGACTCCAATTAAAATACCTTTGGAATTACTGTGAAATTTATTAGAACTACACAAATACGTATAACACAGGTACAGATATAACTAGACAAAACCAGTACAAACTGTACGATTCAATGACACGCAAAGTCCGTCATTATATACCTTATCAAATGTACACACGTCTTGTTCGTATCGTAATTCCTTGACTGCCTCACCCCTCCGTTCGGGCATTGTTTTATACTGAACTATATAATACAATACTCGACTGCGTGGACTGAATTTTTCAAGAATCACACCTGGCTAACGACCATTATAAATGATTACAATACACAAAAGACTGTTTTTCTAATTACAAAGTAAACAAAAGAATTCCAAATGCAGAAAAGTAATAAACTAGAAAGAAATAAAACAAGTTTTTTTTTAAACTGCATGTGTGCATTTACTTTTGTCGGCGTGTAACAATAATGAACGCACTTAAGGGGACCTGACTAGGAGGTGCTGGCCGATTATTTGCGAACGGCAGCCGTGGTCATCGGAGGTCTCCGGCTACAAATATATAAGATTGTTGTAAGCCAGTCAGGCATACGGTTACTCACGACTGGCCTTCCAGTGTAATCAGAAGCCCATGGTATTGAGCTCCATATGTTTCTGCTACTCCAGGTCGGTTTTCTATAGCTGGTAAACTTCTTAATGCTGGTGTCCCTTACCGTGTACACCATGCCGCATACTTCGTCCAGACATGGCTGTAAATTTTAAAACGAGCATCCATTTGTTGTCACTACTATATAGACATCGTGGAGCTGGTGAATCGATAAGGTGAGAAATTAGTATGTAAGGGGGTCTTTGCAAGTTGCACCCGTGACTGAAATTTAGAAGAAGATTAAGTTGATATGGGCATATAATGAAGAGGGATGAAATTCACGCGACAAAAAGAATGTCAAAATTACTTTAAGCGTGGCCTGTACTTGAGCGACATAAGCAAGAACTGCGTGTCACTGAAATAAATATGCTGCGATGGATGTGTGGAGTGACGCGGAAAGACCGGGTCAGGAACTCCCGCATCCGCGGCAGTCTTCAGGTCCGTGACATAGCAGACAAACTTCAAGAGTCTCGCTTACGCTGGTACGGCCACGTTTTACGAAGGCCCAAGAAATGCTGGCTTGACGTCGTGAAGGATGACATGCGTACCAGTGGTCTCAAAACGGGGGACGTTGAAGACTGCGCGAAGTGGAGTAAAAAAGTAGGAAAGCGGACTCTAGGCGTTTTTTTTTTTTATTGCAGGTGATCAGCAGACAGGCAGACGGCCCACTTGATGGACAGCGGTTACCATCGCCTATGGACATTTGCAACACCAAAGGTGCTACGAATGCGCTGCTGCTCTCTTTAGGGAGCCTGGAACCTGGTCACTAATGCCGGAACACAACACAAGGTTGTTATGGCGACATACTCTAGACCAGGGGTGGTAGCCATCCAGTCGAGCAAATGCCCTACCACCTGGCAAACGTGTCGGAGTGAACGCTCCGAAGGGAACCGGGATTTAACGCTCGGATGATGATGAAAAAGAATCCTAAACTACAAGATAGACAGAGGGTACAAATGTAAACGTAGACCAAAAAAGGAGATGGATGGATTGTTTGAAGTTCAGCAGAGAGGCAGATGGTCCACTGATGGAAAGTGGTTACTATGCTGCATGTATACACTGCTGCTTGCTGCTAAAGGTACACTGGGACCTGGCCACTAATGCCACAATGCATGGTTGTATGGCGGCATACGCTATACTAGAGACGACAGCCATCAAAGACGGGCAAAAGCCCTACCAACTTGTTGTGGGTTGTTTTGTCGCCTGTTTGTTCGGCATTTACGAAAAAACTACTGGACAGATTTCAATGCAGTTTTCACTGATCAACAACAGTTTCTTAACTTAAAATCTGTGTTACTTATTATCCCGGATAGCATCTATATAGTAAACTAGCGTATTTTTGAAAATATAATATGCCAGGTGGTAGGGTATTTACTCGACTAGATGGCGACCACACCTGATCTAGAGTATGCCACCATAACAGCCTTGAGTTGTTGTGTTCCGGCATTAGTGACCAGGGTCCAGTCTCCCTTAATAGAGCAGCAGCACATTATAGCACCTCTGGCGTTGCAAATGTCCATAGGCGATTGTAACCTCTTTCCATTAAGTGGGCCGTCTGCCTGTCTGCTGAACTCCTGCAATAAAAAAATATAGCCTATGTCAGTCTGGGATAGTGTAGCTTACCGACAGTGAATTTTTCAAATCGATTCAGTAGTTTCGGAGCCTATTCAATGCAAGCAAACAAATCTTTCCTCTTTATGATATTAGTTTAGATCAGTGTTTTTCAATCTGTAGGTCGCGTCCCCTAAGGGGGTCGCCGGCAAAAGGAAAGGGGCAATTTAAATTTCGACCTCGTACTTAGCTACTTTCTAAGCTCAGCAGCTTATTGCAGATTATAAGGCGAGGGCCATTCATTATGAGGATAATGAATGTGAGTAACAAAATAGAGAAAAAAACATGAAAACAGTCTTTTAAATTACTAAGTTTTTGTCTGTCTATGACTCAAGGGGGTCGCCAAAATGTTTCAACATGTAAAGGGGTCGTGTTTTCAAAAAAAATGAAAAGCACTGGTTTAGATAAACATAAGGATTTGCTTTGAAATATAATTACCTCCTCCTCAATGTATGTACCAGTTTTCTTGATTACTTGAAAGTTAATTGAAATGCCTCGTTTAAAGTTTGTTACCCAAATAGGTTCATTGCCCACGTACATTGTCTTGATGAGACCATTCTCCTGAAAAGTATATATAATGTTACTCATCTTCTACTTTACTTGCTAGAGCTATAGAGTTGGAATCATTGTCTTGATTACCGCTTTGAGGTCCAGCTTCATCAGTAACCATACGCAGTGTACGCTTCTTGTAAGCGGGAGAGAGTAAACAATGTTTTTTTTAATAATGAATAGATTCGCGTTTGACCGACATTGTGCCTGATGTCAGGCGGAAATGCAGTTTAAGGTGGAGCACGCTTACCTAGAAGGTACCTGTTCACGCGAGACTTAAAGACACCTAGATTGTATTTTTCGGGAAAAACAGACAACGGTAAAGAGTTCCATTCTTCAACGGTGCGTATGATGAATGTGGAATAGGGTAGTCGTTAAAAATTAAATTTCTTGCGACGCCCCCTAAAAAGCTTCCTTTTAATGAAAAAACACTGGGATTTTTTAAATAATTTTTTCAAGTCAAGACATCACGTGCCTCAAGACGATTCAAGTTAAAACTAAAAATAGAATTTTAAACTTTTTCTGAAACTATAATTTGAAATTCATCACTGAGAATGATAATACGGAAGGTATTTCATTGTTAAAATTTTTCCAATCTTAAAATAATTATTACTTCTAAGTATGAAGAAGTTTCCTGAAAAAACATGATATTACCCAAAAATTAACTTGAATCGTCTTGAGGCACGTGTTGTCTTGACTTGAAAAAATTATAAAAAAAATCCCAGTGTTTTTTCATTAAAAGGAAGCTTTTTAGGGGGCGTCGCAAGAAATTTAATTTTTAACGACCACCCTAATGTGGAAGCATAGGGTTTCGTCCGGTTCGTCGGTATTTCCACCATATATCGGTGGCGTAAGTGCGTACGTCTGCTTGTCCGGTGTTGAATGGTGAGAAAGGAACCAGCTCATGCAGTTCCGAGGCACACTCCCCGAAGAGTCTCCTATAGAATACCGACAAACTAGCCACTTTACGTCGATGACTTAGACTCTGATTGTATTTATTGTATTGTATCTAAATGTATTCAATTTTGAAGTCTATTGTATAGATAAATATGCACATACCATGTACTCCAGTTCCCAAGGTTCGGAGACATATTTGTCGTGGGCTTCAATACCATCGTAGAGACCAGAAACCGATTTCTGGAACAAAAATGTTATTAACAACTGGCCAAGAGGGTGTAGGACCACGAAAAGGTTATTAGGGCGGAAGATCCATGGTTGAATCATTATTTTGATTTAAGTCGGCTCCATCAATATTGTTACGAGTTACGGGACTCCTACCTGTGTTACGTACGAGAGGGGGTACGCACTTATGCATTGGAAGAAAACACCAGTTTTTGACTAAGAGCTTTTATTGACTTACACAGCCGCACTTAGAACCTCTCTGCAGGGTTGCCCCTATACGCACGATCAACGATACACAGTCCCGACGATAAGTTGTCACACCCTCAATACCGTCGCCGATATTGCGCAGATCACTTCCGATATTATCGCGTGTAGCTTGCTTCTCGAACTACGCTACACATCTCCTTCACGTATCTGTCTACCAAACTTCTCACTAAATTCACCACTTAATTCGTCTCTGTCTTCTATTAACCTTCTCTTCCAACTCTTTAGTTGTCCAACTCTTTACTTGTCGCTTCACCGTCTTAGACTGAACTCAAATCTAAAACTGCCCGGTAGGCGCGCCTTACGCTGTTTACAGACCCGGAAGAATTTTCTAGAACCCATCTGCCTATCTCTGTCTCTTCCCTTCCGAAATTTCTGTTCTTTCGGTTATATTTCTATCTCTTTCTAACATTTATCTATCTCTCTCTTTCGTTCATCGTCTGTCCCTTAATATATATATATATCCGTCCTTGTCTTTTCCTTCTCGAATGTTCTAGTATTTTCTAAAAGTTCTAAAACTAAGTAGATGGTTTCACCATCATTCGCCGCAGTATAGCTCTAATAAATTCTATGATAATTCTTACGGAATTTTAATTTTAGTCCTGCAACGCGAACACTACGTTATCCCTGCAGGAATGGAGATGAATACAGTTTCCTGCGATCAGGAGGTCTGTCGTAAGAGGCAACGAAACAACCTACAGCCAGGCTAAGATGTTTTTAAAGTTGCAGCCAGGTTGCAGACGATGCTGAGTCAACATACCTTCAACCCTTCCATCTTCAGTCGCACCCTCGTATAATTGTCGTAAACCTGGGCAATGACTTTCCCTTCAATGTCCCAAAACGTGCCATTTTCGGTCGGTTGAACTGTACTCGTTGTTACGTTTATCTTCATCATATAGAAGTACAATCTGTGACATTCTGGAAAGAGTATCTTTACGCTGTTCTGCAATGATGGTGCTATATTAGCTGCAGCTGTAATGAAAAGAATAGTATTTAAGGAAATCTAGTTTTGACGTCGTTCATAGAGCCAGGTGGTAGGGTATTTGCTCGCCTGGGTGGCTACCACCCCTGGTCTAAAGTGTGCCGCCATAACAACCTTGGCAAAATCAGCGCTACATTATATCCCTTTATTATTAACCGACTTGAAAAAAGGAGGAGGTTCTCAACTCGTCGGTTTTTTTTGTTTATGTATGTTCAGCGATTTATGATCCGATTCACGTGATTCTTTTTTGTTCGACGCGGAATAGCTGCCATTTGGTCCCCTAAAAATTTTACATAGTTTGGCCCAGTAGTTTTCATTTTATGAAAAAAAATGCATTCCGCGAGGCACCCTTATAGAGTAAAACATAAAAATTACTATATTTTGAAAATTACTAAGCACCGACTTTTTGATATATGTTATCTTAAACATCTTATGTCAATGCTTAGTAATTTTCAAAATATAGTAATTTTTATGTTTTACTTTGCACCGACTTCAAGATGTTTTAGATAATATACATTAATAATTATAGCTTTAGAAATAAGTTATTTTTTTATACTTTTTAGTTTTTGAAGTCAGTTTTTTTAAACGAAGTATTTTTATTTATTTGTTTTTATGAACCAATAAATATTTATATTTATTTTTTATTTTATTTATATATTTTTAAATTTTATGTACCAAAATAATGTGTAATTTTTGACCCGGTATCCCACGGGAATGTCATGCATTGGACGAAGTCGCGAGCATAGTCTAGCTGATCCATATAAATTTAAATAATTCAATTACATTGAATAACGTCGTCTCCACTCAGTCTTGTGCTGTTCAACCAAGTTGATTCAATTCGGCTGAACCGTCTTATACCAGCATAAGCTAATCAATGATAAAAGTTATTTATAAGTTGATAAATTTAATAAATTATCACTTACCTATTAAAAACAATGTTATTCTTATATCCATGAGTCACAGTCTGAAATGTAAGAAAATGTTGTTGCATATGTTTGTTTTTATCTTATGTATGTACTAGTATTTATAGAAAGAGATAAACATTATTATTAAGTTAAAACAAATTATTAAAAATTAATGAGAAAAATAACTTAAAAGAAACTTAATATAATGTCAGCCATTAAGACCTACGTCGCTCTACCGCTTGTGACCAGTGAGTGAATTCGCGATGGACAATATAAGACAAATAATATATAAATTATTTTGTTAATAGACTTAACTATCCAGGCAACCAGTCAAACGCACTGTTAGTCCCGGATACTTAGGGTGTTTTTTAAAAAAAACACTATAGTTGAGCTGAGATGTATTATGTACTACGCAGTACTGGAGCCTCAATCTACGGGACCTAAAAGGTCTACCGGATCCGGGTTTGGTAATGCAGTTTAGGGCTTATTCAACCGGCAGGCAGAAACCAGGTCCGTGGTTGAATAGCTTTAGCTAATTACCAGAAGACTCTGACAAATTTACAAAAGATTTAGTATTTATAGGCAATTACTGCTGATCGATGCTTAGCCTATTGATGTCAGTGGCTTGCCGACTCTGTAATAATTGCCTAGAGAAAGTAGGGCTGTAACAGCACGTAATAAACATCGAAATCTTGGAACCCGATTCCAACACCACCTATCATGCTCATTGTAAATCTAGATTCTAGACTATCCAGGGACCCTTCAAAATATATGCAAATAACATCGAAATCCTGGAACCCGATTCCAACACCACCTATCATTTTCATTGTAAATCTAAACTATCCAGGCACCCACATAAACACAAGTAAAAAGAATAGAAATCTTGGAACCTGTTTCCAACACCACCTATCGTTTTTATTGGTGGCAGTTGCTTATTCAAATTAAAAAACTCGATTTTAAAATGGACTGTATAATTATTGAATTAAATTAATTTTAAGTACAGAGCGTAATTATTTCTAATATACATCAGAGCGAGGTGAAGTTTAAAGGTGAAGTGACGTAAATTGTTGCTGAGTGAGTTTTCGCCCGCCGGGGTCGCTCCTTAAGTCCCGCATCCCGTCCGACGCCTACTTGCTAACCGTGCCCTCTGCGGGCGCCGGCGGTATGCGGGGCGCGGAGAGTGGGTGTGCTCCGGCGGGCGGGTCAGGGGGGTGCTCTCTGTCCGCAACATCCTCCCCCCGGCGCAGATCCTCGGAGCCATCTCTTCTCGTCAGGACGATGAGCCTCCTTACTGGTCTCCTGAAGATGCCTCCCCGCGTTCGCACGTCCGCGCTTCGTATTACGTTGTCCTGTCCGCGATAAGTGCGCTCGATTTGACCCCGGGGCCATACGTTACGTGGCAACAGACCGTCCGCGATGATAACGACGTCTCCAACGCGTACGTTTTCTTCATTACATCGTCGTATGTCGTCCCTCGGTGCCAATGTCGGTAAATACTCGCGTAGCCAACGAGTCCAGAACATGTCCGCCAAAGCTTGGGTTGCGATCCATGTCTTCTTATTTGCTAACTCATTTGTACCCGTGATTGGCAAGCCTACCGCCGACCCCATTAGAAAGTGGTTCGGGGTAAGCGCGTCGTCGTCTTCAGGGTTCACCGACACGTGAGTCAGCGGGCGCGAGTTTACCGTGTGTTCTATTTCCGTGATGACAGTCGTAAGTGTTTCTTCTCTGGGAGCTTGTTCCGCTAACGTGGCGTGGAGTGCCGTCTTTACCGACCGAATTAAACGCTCCCAAGCTCCCCCCTGGTTTGGTGCGCCGGGATCGATGAAACGCCACGCTAGTTGTCTCCCTCTCACGTGATCTGGCATCTCTTTCTTCCATTTTGCGTGTGCCGCAAGCAACTCTGCATCCGCTCCATGGAAATTCGTTGCATTATCAGACCATATCACTTGTGGCCAGCCGCGTCGTGCTCCCATCCTTCTTAGGGCCATTATAGCCGAGTCTGTGCTAAGGCTCGCTATAAGTTCCATATGGATGGCACGAGTTACCATACATGTAAACAGCATTCCCCATCGTTTTTCTCTACGGCGTCCGATGGTCACCCACATCGGGCCAAAACAGTCGATTCCGCAATTCGTAAAGGGCCGTGCGTAGGCAGCTAGCCGATCCTTTGGCAGGTTGCCTTTCACCGGCACGATCGGCGCGGTTTTCTTCAACCGACAGACTGTACACTGCCGCAAGATGTTTCGCACAGTAGGCCGCACTCGTAGCACCCAGTATTTTTGCCGCACGTTGTTTACGACGTGTTCTCTTCCTATATGGTGTTGCTGTTCATGTTCACCCCTGATGATCAGCCGGGTGAGGTGATGTGACCCGTCTAAGATCGGTGGGTTTCCGGTAAGCTCGCGCAGGGTGGCCGCATTGATTCTGCCGTTTAGCCTTATTACCCCGTCCCCCCGTATTCGGGGTCGAGCTTATAAAGCCGGCTGTCACGTGACACACGTTCTCCTTTTTTCAAACGCTCGTAATCCTTCGGGAAACTTTCCTGTTGCGCTTGACGAATGAGTAAACGTTCAGCTTGCTTTATGTGTCGCGTTTCCATAATGCGAGTCCTTCGCCGGCACTTGTCGATAAAGGCGAGTGCGTAGGCAGTCGCTCGTAATAATTTTTCATATGACGAAAATCTTGTGACGTCAACGAGTGGCTTTTCATTAGTCGTATAATTTACCATGACTTCGTCATCTTCGGTTTCCGTCGGCTCTTCCTTCGGCCATTTCGTCGGGGGCCCGCGAAGAAATTCCGGGCCTTTAAACCAGCGGTCGTCCGTTTTCATATTCGAGACGTTAATCCTGGTTGCGTCGTCGGCGACGTTGTAACTTGTCGGCACCCACCGCCATTGCTCAGACTCGGTTATTTCGCCGATTTCGCTCAGTCTGTGCGCAACGTATGGGGTATATCGCGCCGAGTCGTTTCTTATCCAGTGGAGAACGGTCTTCGAGTCGCTCCAAAAGATGACGTCATATGACTTGAAACTATGTTCCTTTTTTATTTCCGCCGCTAACCTGGCTCCTATTAGCGCGGCCTGTAGCTCCATTCGTGGGATACTCTGTGCCTTCATCGGGGCCACTTTCGCTTTTCCTGCGATTAAAATGACGCCGACGTTCCCGTTACACCACTCAAAGCGCCAGTAAGCTGCTGTTGCGTAGGCCTGTTCGCTGGCGTCCGTGAAGACGTGCAACTGTATGTTCGCGACGTCTTTATCCCATCCATAGCACCGTGGTAATCTTAACTCTTTTATAGAGTTCAAGTCACGGATCCATTCTTCGAATTCCCTTGCCTCTTCCGTTGGCAAGGGGTCATCCCAGCCCAGCTTAAGCCTCCAGAGCTTTTGTAGCACGATTTTCGCCCTTATGGTGTATGGACTGAGCAGGCCGAGTGGGTCGAAAAGTGACATGACCATGCCCAGGGCTTCCCTTTTCGTGGGTGTTTGCGTGCCTTGTTTTATGCTTTCTGGAACTCTCGGCATGGCGGTGTTAAACGCGAGTTCATCCGCTTCCGGCATCCACAACACACCCAATGTCTTCCCGTAGGGATGTGCGCTAGCACCCAACTCTTTGGGCTGTCTGGCTCTTTCTTCATCTGGGATGCATTCCATAAGGCGCTCGCGATTCGTATCCCATCCCGCGAGCTCGAAGCCGGCCTTCCTGTGCACTTCTCGCACTTCCGCTATCGCCTCAGCCGCTTCCGTTTCCGTTTCGAAGCTTTGTACCCAGTCGTCCATATAGTGATTTTCCGTGATCGAGTGGTACGCTCGCGGGTGTGTTTCCTTATGATCACTCGCATTCCTGTTTCTCACGCTATGTGCGAGGAATGGCGAGCTTCGTGCTCCGAATATCATAGATGTCATAACGTAGCGCCGAGGCGGGTTATGGCGGTCATCACCGCGCCATAAAAAGTGCTGCGCCGTTCTGTCTTCTTTCCTTATCTTCACTTGTAGGAACATGTCACGTATGTCGGCTGTCACGGCGATCTTCCCTTCCCGGAATCTGAACAGGATTCCGTATAAAGCCCGTAGCAAGTCTGGCCCATCCAGTAACGCATCGTTCATGCACACCCCATTTGAACGGGCGGCGGCGTCGAATACCAGTCTCACCTTGTCAGGTTTATTCGGGTTCGTAACGGCGAAGTGAGGCATGTACCACATGCGTTGGTTTCCTTCGTGACTTCGTTCGCAAGGCTCGGCGTATCCTTTCTCTAATAGCCTGTCGACCTGGGCTGTATAAGCTTGTTTAAACTGCGGCGATTTGTCCATTTTGCGCTCGATCCCGCGCAGGCGGCGTACTGCCATGTCATAGCTCGGTGGCATGGTGACGTCATCGTTTCGCCAGGGCAGTCCGACTTCGAAGCGGCCGTTTATTTTCTTAGCGGTTTCTGAAAATATCTTCAACGCCCGTTGTTCTTCAGCTACAGGTTTCACTTTATTCGATATCCCGAGTGCGTCGATATCGAAATGAGACTTCACTATTTCGAATAATTCGTCCTTTTCCCGCGGCTCTTTATCTTGCCACGTTCGGACGTGTAATACGGTGTCGTTCCCCTGCGTTACTAGGCCTCGGGGTGCGCTCCCGTGTACGGTCCACCCCAAGAGGGTTAGGGAAGCGGCTGGTTGGTTCTTCTTTCCTGCCAACAGTTTTCTAGTGACGATCAGATGCCAGTTGTCAGCTCCAATTAGTACGCGCGGCTTGGCGTTCGTGAAACACACGTCGTCTACATGGAGCGTCTTCAAATGACGTAACTGTCGTACCACTTCAGACTTAACGGAGTGAGTTCCCAGTGCGAGTTTCTTTACAGTACGTGCCTTGATAGGATGGTAGTGCGGTTGCGCTCTTCCGCGCACCGCGACGCTCACCATCCTACTTTCTGCTTCCCGCTGGCTCGACGTGATACCGTGGATGTTCAGTGGCCGCCTCGGGCCATCTGCCCCCAGCATCCCGGCTATCTCCTCGTCGACGAGCGTGATCGTGGACCCTTCATCCAGCAGCGCGTACGTACTCACTTCCTCTCCGTTAGGCCCCTTGACGGTAATCGGACACACTTTCAATAACACTCTGCTCTCGGTGTTAGAATTGTGCGCCGACGCCGTCATGACCGACTCCTCTCTATCGGCCGGTTGATTGACCGACTCCGCTCGGTCGATCGGTCCATCGACGGCTTTGGTTTCCCTCCGCTGGTGTAGAAGTGCGTGATGCGGCTCGCGGCATTCGTTCACACCGCACTTTCTTGCCTTGCAACGGAACCGTCTGTGTTTACTTAGTAGGCACAAAAACATATTCTCGTTTCCTTGGCCCACTCCCATCTAGCTGGCAGCGACATCGAAGCCAGCTTGCCGCACTGCGTTGTCTGGTGGTCAGCTCCACAACAGTAGCACACGATCTTGTCTTCTGTTGTAGTGTACACGCGACGACGCTCATTCAGCGGCGGCTTCACTTTATTTTCTTTCGTGACGTTTACACTCGTCGTAGGCAGTGATGACGTCATGAATGAATACTTCATTGCTCTGTCCGCTTCGCCCGTTAGAAACTTTGATAGTGTCATAATCTCCGGTTCGTCTTGGCTCGAGAATTCATCTGCAAAGTCGCACCATTTCGTTCGTAGATGCGGGCTGAGCTTCTCGATGACCTGTCGTGTCAACATAGGGTTAAGTAGATACCCTTTGTTGTCGACGCACGAAATAACCGTCACTATATTCTGCAGCTTGGTGGCTAGGCTGTTGAGTTCGCTGGCAGACGAACCCGATCGTGGCAACTTCTTGATATCTTCCAATGCACGACTGATTATGATCTCTGGACGTCCGTAGCAGCGCTCCAGTGTCTTCATGATGATCGCAGGATCCACGGCGGTATACAGCAGGGCTGTCACGCACTCTCTTGCTTCGCCTTTAAGGCAGGTGCGCAGACGGCCTAAGTTTTCCGCAGGTGAGAATCCGTGTACGCTCGTCGACTCCCGCATGGCAGCTTTGAACGGCAGCCACTCTCCCGGGGCCCCGCTAAAGGTAGGCAGTTCCTGGCATTGTCGCGGTGTCGGCCTGTTGCGAGTCATACGTTCCAGCACGTCGGCTAGGCGGTCGATTCCACGATCCCTGGATCTGGTCGGCGTTGGTGATCTTGCGTTGCGCGGCGTTCTGAACGTCACGCGAGCGGTCTGGTCGTTCGCTTCCGCAGACCGGTCGCGCCCCACTGGATACACTTCCCTCGCTCTTCCCGCAACGTTCAACGGTGGTCGCGGTCCGGCTTCTCTTGTTCCAAGCTCGGCGCCGTCGCCTGCGCTCGGCGACTCCCCCCGTATGCGGGTGTTCTTCAACCACTCTGTGATATTTTTATCTGTTTCCACCCCATCGTCTTCGCACACGCTGTTTCCCTCTGTCTGCTCCTTAAGGGCGGCTATGTTCGCAGCGACCCTCTTCTTGATCAGTGCCACTTGTAACTGGAGCTCTTCTCGTCGAATAGCGGCGATTTGCTCTTCTGCTTCCAGTTCCACTTGCCTCACCAAAGTGGCGGCACTTAGCTGCGAGCGGTGTGATCGGACGGACGGTGATCGCGATCGGCGACCTGTACGAGTCGCGGCGTGTACTTGCGCGGTCGTAGTCTGTTGCACTCCGGGCGACGCGGGTCGCGATACGTTCGGCGCGGATGCGGACGCGGACGCGGATATATGTACGGACGGCGACGCGGGGGGCTCTTGATACGCTCTCTGCACTCTGTCTTCGGTGGTCTTGCTCCTGGTGTTCGGCATCTTCGGTCCTTGCCTTAGCCTAACACGTATGACCGATTACCCTGACCTGTGTGTGTATATGTGTGTGTATGACCGTTCCTAATTCACTACACTAAACACTGAGACCTTTGACCGCCCTAACTGGAAACAGCGCACCGTCTACGACCTTGTGAACTGACCATTTGGCACCGTTAGGTGGACAGTCACTCGGTCACGGTACGAAGTAACGTTATTCTTTCTTCTGGTCTTGATCCTGCAGACGCGTAGCCTCGGCGTCCGGGGCAGGAACTCTTGGTCTCCTGGTACGTAGTCCGGGCTGCCCACGATGATCTTCTATAATGATCTTCTTTCTTCTTTAGGGTACCGCTACGAGACCGTACAGAGTTGGTCTTTCTTCTTTCTTGAGGTTTCGATGGAGCAAAAGACACTGCTCGTTTCTTCTTTGCGATTCTTCTATCCGGCGGCGAAGTACCAAAAACTATTGGTGGCAGTTGCTTATTCAAATTAAAAAACTCGATTTTAAAATGGACTGTATAATTATTGAATTAAATTAATTTTAAGTACAGAGCGTAATTATTTCTAATATACATCAGAGCGAGGTGAAGTTTAAAGGTGAAGTGACGTAAATTGTTGCTGAGTGAGTTTTCGCCCGCCGGGGTCGCTCCTTAAGTCCCGCATCCCGTCCGACGCCTACTTGCTAACCGTGCCCTCTGCGGGCGCCGGCGGTATGCGGGGCGCGGAGAGTGGGTGTGCTCCGGCGGGCGGGTCAGGGGGGTGCTCTCTGTCCGCAACAGTTTTCATTGTAAATCTAAACTATCCAGGCACCCACTCAAAAACACGCAAAAAACATGGAAATTCTGGACCCGATTCCAACACCACCTACCGAGTTCATTGTTAATATAAACTATCCAGGCACCCACTCAAACACAAGAACAAAACATCTTAATCCTGGAACTCGATTCCAGCGCCACCTACCGGGTCCAATTTCGAATATAAACTATTCAGGGACCCACTTAAATACACACAGAAACTTCACCAAAATCAATTCAATTTACATTATTTATATTAATAAAAATTGTAATAAGCACCTTATAAGATTATTAAATATTTATTAAAACCACTCTCACTATCACTTATTATTAATAATTGTTAATAATGCTTATAATGTTAATAATAATAGGCAACAAGACGCCGGGCGTCGTCCCAGCGGCTCTAATGATTGTATTGTCGTTATTATAACTCAGGGGAAAAGGACTGTAGCTCATAAACGTTTATATATATACAAATGTATACAGACAGCCGTATAAAAATTTTGCTTCTTTCTCAATTTCTTCCGCAATGAAAGAAAATATTGCAAATAAGAATCGCTAAATACAAAAAAGTAAACTAGGAATGATTTAAATTTTTCACACATTCGTTAGTGTAATAACCAATGGTCTTGGCTCGCTATTCTACGTATAATCTCACTTTGCACTAGTTTATAGAAATAAGTTAAATTAAATCATGTTTTTATATAATGTACAGGTCATTTTATAACTCTGTATCATTGCATGTACTTAATTAACCAAATTGTTAATTATAATGAAACATTTGGTCTAAAAATAAAATGTTGACAATAGTATATAAAAATGTGGAATGAACAATCTAAAAGTATCATATTGATGAAATTTTCTATTTTTAATTGATTTAAGAAAAAAACAGTTTTCATTAATAATTATAATTTAGAAGGGATAGTTTTCTTCCCGAAGATGTTACAGTGTGGTGTTCTTAAAAAAGGCCATGAATAAAAAAATATGTAAAATCACGAAGAAATAGGCAACGCTCTGACTTTATTAGTGTTATACTTGTAGGTTACACAATAGTTATTTGCTACTATATAGACCGCCGGCCCATTTACTTACAGCAACACATAAAAACCGCTAAAAGTCATAGGTGTAGACTAGTATATAAACATCTGAGCTACAATGCTGTTCGCATGATATGTCCCTTATCACTCCGCGTCGATAACTCATTGACCTCTGAACCATTGAATGAAAGAACCATTAAGGATCCACCAGTTTATAAAGACCTCAAATACACAGACGCTCAATATTATTGACAATCTTTTTTAATACTTTATTGACAATAATATTGAATGCTTTATGCAATTAATTCGTATTTAATATTAATTAGCATTAAAAAAAATTTTTTTTTAAGAATTTTAAATACAAGCTTGTTGCATCCTGGATATCATGTAGCAGCAGTGCTAGCCAAGACAAGTAAAACGAGCCCAAACCCGACGGGTCCATCTTGTTTAGTACAGGAGTTCTTATGACCACCCACTCCCACTCTATCATACCCTAAAATCATAAAAATTGGTCCAGCCGTTCTTGAGTTTTAAATGGTGTAACTGACACGACTGCCTTATATAGATATTGAGTATGTTATTTGAACAATAAATATTGAACAATGAATATTGAACAATAAATATTGAACAATAATATTGACAGCGCAAAAATCAAGGTACTTTGGATATGAATTTATTCGACTAAACACATACACAAGGCCGAAAAAATTATTTTCACTACCTTCACGCTATTTGCTTTAGGGAGTAGATTCGTTTATACTAAAGATGCTGCAAATGTTTCTATTAAAGATATAGTGTCACGCTGTTGCTATCAATAGAATGCCGAAATCATAAAAACCTACGTTTGATACGATGTGTCCAAAATTCAAATTCAAAAGTTTTTATTCAAAATAAGTTCCACTGGAGAACGCTTTTTGAAGGTCATATATATAAGTTAAAATTTAATTTTACATCCAAATCTATGTACACATCGCTTCGCAACATGTCATTGCTGTTAAGGAGAAGAAGCGGCAAGAAACTCCGAGACGCTAGAAATTGGTTTTCTTTATATTTCTCTTATTTTATTTATATCTCAAGTTCTTCTTTTTAAAGTTTTGTACAGAAGTATGTTACAGAATGACTTTTGAAGAATTAATGGAGTTGTAGCAAACAGTGCATATTCCAATAAGACAGAGTCAATAAAAGTATAGAAAAATATTATCTTATATATAAAAATCTCGTGTCACAGTGTTCGTTCCCATACTCCTCCGAAACGGCTTGACCGATACTCATGAAATTTTGTGTGCATGTTGGGTAGGTCTGAGAATCGTGCAACATTCATTTTTCATCCCCCTAAATGTTAAATGTAGACCACCCCTAATTTTTTTTTAATTTTTGATGAAAATAAATATTTTTATTTTTTTATGATACAGAATTTAAAAATGCATATTACCCTCAATTTTCAACTCTCTACGATCAACCCCTATTTTTTAATAGCGATATTAGTATTTTTATAATTTTCTTACTGGGATGATTTAGATTTTAATTTGAACCAGATAGATGGCGCTGCAATCGGGTACTAGAATTTAAGTGTTATTTTTATTGTTGTATGTGTTGAAGTTTATCCTGGCATGGTTTAAATAAACATTTGGACCCAGTAGGTGGCGCCGCGGTACGCCTCCTAAACGCTGGGCCTGATTTTGATGATTTTTTTGTTTGTTCAAGTGGATTTGAGAATAGTTTAGATTAACATTTGGTCCCGGTAGATGACGCTGGAATCGGGTGCTAGATTTTTATTTTTTAAAAGCAGGACAACGTCTGCCGGGTACACCTAGTTATAAGTATAAAGACATGACCTACAATTTTTTTTTGCTCCAACATATTCCCGCGATTTTGACAAGATATTAAATACAGAATTGGGCCCCTGAGAGCGGTTACCATCGCTATGGACATTTGTAACACCAAAAGTGCTACCTGCTACCAATGTGCTGTGGGAAGCTCTGAAAGAAGATTGGAACCTCGCCATTGATGCCTGAACACAACTCAAGGTTATGGCGGCATACTTTAGACCAGGGGTGATAGCCATCCAGACGGGCAAATACCCTACCACCTGGCAAAATGGCCTCTGCATTCGTCGTGTAAATAAACTTCTTTTAAAATATGTTCTTCTTCTTATTTTACTTTGACAAACTTTTTGACATTGTATTCTATATGGAATAATGCCCTTGATATGTGATATGAATAATGTACAAGGCGGTATATTTCAATGTTAGGAACCGACTAGGTGATCCACATAACCTGAGTTTTCATCTCGGACGTCGGTCCATTAGTATGGAGTCAAACGACCAGGTTGTCGACCCAATTGTCTTCCCGTGTGTCGGGTTTCGTAGTAAGTTAGTGTTAACTTCTGTAGAGTGTAATATACTAAGGTGTACCTAGTTTATACTCATGTGACTGGTTCCCTAATGAGAGGAAAGAATAAAGTATAAAACTCATGTCTCTAACCTTTTATTTTCTAACCCAAGTATATATTTAACCCCTGTTAATATATAACAACATTATACATAACTAGCTGTCCCGGCAGACGTCGTCCTGCCCGGTAAAAAATAGGGGTTGATCGTAGAGGGTTGAAAATTTAGGGTTGTATGTATCTTTTAATAAAATAAATTTTATCCGTGCAGGAACGGAGAAAGAATACAATTTCCTGCGGCCCGGCGGCCTGTCATAAGAGGCGACAAAACAACCCACAGCCAGGTGGTAGGGCATTTGCTCGACTGGATGGCTACCACCCCTGGTCTAGAGTATGTCGCCATAGCAACCTTGTGTTGTGTTCCGGCATTAGTGACCAGGTTCCAGGCTCCCTAAAGAGAGCAGCAGCGCATTTGTAGCACCTTTGGTGTTGCAAATGTCCATAGGCGATGGTAACCGCTGTCCATCAAGTGGGCCGTCTGCCTGTCTGCTGATCTCCTGCAATAAAAAAAATAAATAAAAAAAAATTCTGTATCATAACAAAATAATAATAATAAAAATATCTAAAAATAAAAATAAAAATTAGGGGTGGACTACCCTTAATATTTAGGGGGATGAAAAATAGATGTTGGCCGATTCTCAGACCTACCCAATGTGCACACAAAATTTCATGAGAATCGGTCCAGTCGTTTCGGAGGAGTATGGCAACGAAAACTGTGACACGAGAATTTTATATATTAGATTACTGTATAATTCTAGAAAAAAAGTAAAATAAATGTCTGTGGATTGAGTGGATTACAGACTGTTTTTGCTAATTAGTTGATTTTCAACTTTTGCATCCTTGAAAGGGCAAAAACATGTGAAACATAAAATAACATATTGACATCTAATGTTTCATATTAGATTAATAAAACAGGAGACCGAAAGGCTGGAGCTTACTTCTTTCAAAGGATTAGCCTCTCTATCCAGCGAGGTAATGCTAAAAGCCTTCTAGTTACAATGCTCAGCGACAGTCGTCTGGTGGGGCAGTACGAGCTTTAATTCGGTAGTTGACAGTAAGAAAAATATAAGCTGATTTAAATACATATCGTAGATTACGATCTAAATATGACAAAAATAAATTGTTTTAACTAAAATATTAAATATAAATTGAAATTTTTGAGAAATAAAATTGTTATATTGCAGCCATTAGCCACGTGACAATGGACGCCGATCAGAGCGCGTGACGTCATAGTGTGCAAAACACAAGAACTTCTCAATGGCTTCTCAGATAACACTTCAACGAAACAGATGTCTGTTTTGCACACTGTGACGTCATGCGAGACGCCATGACAGCTTGACGCGTTTCTGTGACGAAATGTCATAATATTTATAAAATTGCTAAATTAAATATGTTGATGTTGTTTTTTTGTTGAAATATTAATATTTTGGCTAAAATAGACCATAAGGCTCAAAATAAACCTATTTCTCAAAAATTGTCAACTACCGAATTATAGATTTATAAAAAAAAAATAGTAAAGTGTATATATATTTTTGAATTAGGTTTATTCATAGGATAGTTTAGTTTTTATCATAATGATGAAAAAACTATGTAATCATTATTTATTAACTACTATTAACATCTGTATCCCTCGCAGTGTGTAACGTAATACATATTTTAAAACATAAAATATATTTTTTTTTTAAATAAATATCAATAAAATATTAAACGCGAGCATCGCCGAGTGTTTCGCTAACATAGCGTGGTCTGAGAAACCGGTCGCGGCGGGTCGCAGGCCGCGCGTTTGGACGGCACATCGATGCTCGCTCATTCGGGTGTAAAATTTCAAACCACCACCACGATAAAACGATAAAATTAACATTATTTAGATTATTTAGTACTATCATATTATAGTATCTGTTTAAAGTAAATTATAATATATTTAGTGTTTATAACCCACGTTTTGGGTTCTTTTTCTTCTCCTTGGAGACCACAGAGTACTTTATATATACTGGTATAGAGTCAACAGTCACAATGTATATACTATCGCACTCTATCGGTATACGACACTATTCAACGGCAAAAACCGTCCAGGGGGTCTAGTATTATTTTGATTTTTATATTAGACTTTTGGAAATTGCAGAAGTTAATAATTTAACTCCTACAATTCCCAAAAGCCTTTCCAAAAAATGTTTATTTGTTAGTAAATAAAACAACAATTTAGCGGTAGCGTGATTTATTATGTTTCCTTTTATTAAAATATTCAAAGGCATACATTTTCATAACATCATTTTTATCCACATCTAACCTGGTGCCGTTAAGATATTTTACTTACAAGTTTTACCGCATCTGGGCACACAACAACCTCTTTCAGAAGAAGCCATAATCCAAGTCCTCAGAGAACAAATCGTAAGGCAAATCGGTGTTCACGGTACATGCGTAAGTCCAACGTGATCACAGTACACTAGTAAACGTGATAATCGAAGTCTTCGGAGTCCAGCAATCAAACAATGTTATCGAAAAATAGTCAAAACACAAACAAAGTACATACATTCACGAGTGTAACTCGTATCGATCGGAATGTCTTTTTGGTTTTGACATCTTTGAAATAAGTTTTTGGTAAATCGACAATTCATCAAAAATCCAGTAATTAAAGTTAAAAAGAGCTTTATAATATGAAAAAGGTGAGGAATAGAATTTACACACTTTAAAATATATTTATTAGCTGACATGGCTTGCAAAAACATAAAAACATAACAAATATTTCTTAAACAAGTATTAAGACAACTGCGTATAACGAAACATATTATTTTCTTTCATTTGATGTTCAATTTGAGAACAGTGACATCTACTGCACTACGTACCTTCTAATAGAACGGAAAAAATCTCAAAGAAAAAATAATTGTACTGACTGTTAAGACACTGTTGGAGACCCAGGCGACTCGTTCACCAGTGCGCCTGTGAGGTCGTCCCCGGCTGTCCGGCACACCAAACGCAGTACCGTCGGCACCACTCCTGGACCAGCAGACACTTCAGGGCGGTACCGCCACATAAAAAGCAAAACGTCTGCCAAGGCAATAAGACTCACCCCGCTCTCTCGTTTTTTTTATTTATTTATTCGTTTAATACATGTATGCAGTAAATATAGTCTTTCACTATTTTACCCGCTACAAGTGCCAAATCTCAAAACACGGTCTAGCCACAACAAATTGTTTCACGTGCCCTGTAGAAGAACTAATTATGGCTTAAATGAAGTGATTGCTCGTCTTACTGCCACTTATAACAACAAATTTAATGATGTAGATATTTTCTACCGTTCAAAATTGATTTATAAATCAAAGATATTCGAAAAATTGGGCTGATAGTTTGACTGGCTATATAAGTATCATAAAATATATCCACACATTTGTGTGTATATTTTTATTTTTATTAATGAATCATATATACGTATATTATAAATATATATATAATATGAATATCTATGTATTTATTATATATTATTTTCGTTTAACTTACATACTATACTAGCGACCCGCCCCGGCTTCGCACGGGTGCAATGCTGATACAAAATTAAATACACTACAGAAAAACTATGAACGTTGTATATAAAAACATAGCGGCCCGCTCCGACTTTGCACGGGCATCACTACATAGAAACCTCTAAAATTAGCAATGTTGCCTTAGTATATGATGCATGTATTATACATATAAACCTTCCTCTTGAATCACTCTATCTATTGGAAAAAACCACATCAAAATTCGTTGGGTAGTTTTAAAGATTAAAGCGCACATAGGGATATAGGGACAGAAAAGGCGACTTTGTTTTATACTATGTAGTGATGATAGTGAAATATACTACATTCATATAGAGCTTAACATAAGCAAACTGTTTATTGCGGTCTTGGTTATGCACAAATACATTGTAAAGTGTGAAGTATCCTGTAATTGGCAACATTCATATTAAACAGAGTTGATTGTTTTAAGTTGTAAGTAAGCTGTGTAATAAATAAATAATGTATTTCAATAAAAGTTCGAATAAAATTTATCTGTGAGTATGTTGTCTGAAGTTTCACTTCAACTGCGGAGTGAACTGCACACACACTTTTTCAAGTTGGTCAAAAATACCACTACATACGCCTTAAAAAATATAATTTTTATTTTTAGTCATTATCCTTTTTTTACGCTCTAGTTATCAAACGTTTATGACATTATCTCTAGAGTTAGTTTAAGGGCCAGTTTCATTACTGCGACCAATACCTTTTTGGAAATTTGTAGATATTTACTAGCTGTCCCGGCAGACATCGTTCTCGGTAAAAAATAGGGGTTGATCGTAGAGGGTTGAAAAATTTAGGGTTGTATGTATTTCTTAATGTTGTATCATTAAAAATATTTTTATTATCTAAAAAAAAATAGGATTGGACTACCCTTAACATTTAGGGGGATGAAAAATAGTTGTTCTTCGATTCTCAGACCTATCCAATATGCACATGAAATTTCATGAGAATCGGTCAGACCGTTTCAGAGGAGTATGGTAACTAACATTGTGACACGAGAATTTTATATATAAGATATTGTTTCCAAGCGGTTATTTTACTTTTGACATTTGCACGTCTGTCAAGTTACATATTTATTGATAGCAAAGCCCGCCATGAAACAAATTACATCATTGTCGTAATTTATTGGTGTGTGTTTTTTTATTGAATGAGTTCAGCAGACAGGCAGACGGCCCGCTTGATAAAAAAAGGTTACCACCGCCTATAGACATTTGCAACACCAAAGGTGCTATAAATGCGCTGCTGCTCTCTTAAGGGGGACTGGAACTTGATCACTAATGCCGGAACCTAACCCAAGGTCGTTATGTCGACATACCAGGGGTGGTAGCCATCCAGTCGGGCAAATGCATAGAAAGAGTACAATGTCTTGCGGCCGGGTGGCCTCTCGTAAGAGGCGACTAAACAACCCACAGTCAGGTGGTAGGGCATTTGCCCGACTGGATGGCTACCACCCCTGGTTTAAAGTATGTCGCCACAACAACCTTGAGTTGTATTCCGGCATTAGTGACCAGGTTCCAGTCTCCCTTAAGAAACCAGCACCACTTTTGGTGTTGCAAATGTCCATAGGCGGTGGTAACCGCTTTCCATCAAGTGTGCCGTCTGCCAAATATACTCTAAATACCAGGGGTGGTGGCCATCCAGCCAAATACCCTACCACCTGTGTGGGTAACGTGATACTGTTATTCTGTGAGTCATATAACGCACAGACTTTTAAAACATCAATAGTATACGTAAATAAATAGAAAGTAATTGATTTGAAAATAAACAATCTTCCACTTAAAAGAAAAAATATTTATAATAGAAGTCGATTTTTATAACAAACTAGCTGTCCCGGCAGACGTCGTCCTGCCCGGTAAAAAATAGGGGTTGATCGTAGAGGGTTGAAAATCTAGGGTTGTATATATTTTTGTATGTTGTATCATAAAAAAATAGAAATTAAAAATTTTGTCTAAAAAATAAAAATAAAAATTTAGGGGTGGACTACCCCTAACATTTAGGGGGATGAAAAATAGATGTTGGCCGATTCTCATAGATACCGGATAAGCACAAAAAATTTCATCAAAATCGGTCAAGCCGTTTCGGAGGAGTATGGCAACGAAAACTGTGACACGAGAATTTTATATATTAAATAGAGTCTGTAACGCATTAGGACATTACTAATTGATCCTCCATCGAGCTGTCAAAAGTAAAATAAATTCGGAGATTTGGCGGGAACTGAAAGGGAACGTTGTGCTGTGCAGTTCTATTTTCTAAAAATGTGTATAAATACTCTAAAATGAACAATAGTTGTTGGATATTAATAGTTTTTGATTAGTAATTATATGTTTTTGCGAGAAATGAGAACTGTATAGTCAAATGTGACCTTTCGAGTTGTCGCAAGAACTCCCTTGAATGGCGTCGATTCTAGCGTACAATACAACTGCGCTACTATAGGAAGACTTATACGTCAGAATTGGCTGTATGGACTAAGATTCCTTTGCCTGCCTTTGAGGCGAATTCTACTACTACTACTAAAATAAACGCTTGGATAGGGATAGGATATAAATAGAATACTGTTTATCATCTCACAAATCCTCTCAACCACATACATTTTGTTCGAGTATACCAACTTATGACGTAATAGCTTCGTACAAGACTATTCCAGATGAAGCAGGGACGTAGCGGTTTGTAAAAAATGAATAAATAAATATACGAATATTGAGAGAAAAAAAATTACATGTAACAAAGAAGGAAATCTAGGTATGTTCTAAATTTACATTTATACCGGGGTCCATTGTTAACGACGATAAAACCCAGCATCTTTGGAAGTATTGTCACACTTTAGATGTGAACTAAAATAAAAAAAGGAATAATATTTATAATCAATTTACTGTAACATATTGAAAAAGAATCATGAAGAAAACGAATTGTATATAAATATAACAAAAGGTTCATCTAGGCTAGACTCCGCTCTCAGTCAACCTTATGTACCGCACTCCATTAGGCAACTTCCTCTAGACAGAGAAGGAAGTGTTTCGGTTAGGTTGGTAGTCCTAGTCCAGAGATTTACTAGTTAATAAATATTATATTTGTTTATAACAATTGAAATATTGGTAACATTCCGTTACAGTGTACAGACCAAACAGTAACCGAATGTCATAATACGTATATTCGTGGGTCGCGAGCTCGAGGAAAACATGCATGAGGCGCGTTTGTGACGGGCTCAGTTCGCGTACACAGTTACGACTCGCCGTGAGTTCGCGGCTTAAGCCGTTTCAAACATATAAAAACTTCTTCTTCGAGATTCCAACGAATATTACTAATGTTACGACAATCTGCAACAGTGAAACAGCTAGCGCACCATAAAAACCTCAGCAAAGCCCTCCCCATCGCTGCCTTTGTAACATTAAAAAGTTACTCAGGCATCCATCGATCAAAGGGCCAGTTGTCTATGCCCCGTTGGGTATATAAGCCGATTAGTCTATGGTTGCTCGCTGGCCAATCATTAGATGCGGTTGGCGCGTTCCATATTTAAAACTATACTATGTTTGAATTTAGAATTCTTTTTATGATGGTTCTGTATAGATTTTTAGTGGTGGGGTGTTGTTTTACAGTTGTTATATGTGCCAATAACCTTTGCCTCTGCCTGCCTTAAGAACAGACGAGCGTGCATGACAAGAGCTATGAATGTCAAAGAAGAAGTGAGGTGTGTAAGAATGGGCCTGTGTGGCGCTCTGTTGTTCGTGCCTACCCCGCAAGGGACCTGGCGTGAAGTTATGTATGTATGTATGTAATCTTTGCCTCTATAAAAAAATATGCGTAAAAAAATTGATAAAAGAGTTTTGGCGGGAATTTATCCCCTGTACTGTAATACAGTTTTATTTTCTAAAACGTGTAAAATTATTCTAAAATGATTAATAGTGTTGGCATCGTAAATTTATGTATGGCAGCTAATATGTTGTCACAAGTGCGAGACTTGAATTAAAATGCTGTTGGAATTATTATAGAGTTTATTAGAACTAACAAACACGTATAACACAGGTACAAATGTAACCGAACACAACAAGTCCAAATGAAATGCAGGTCGTAATTCAATAACACGCGCAAAGTCCGTCACTAAATAGATCACCGAATGTACATAAGTCTCGCCTTGATCGTGGTTATCGCTCGACTGCCTCGTCCCTCAATTGGAGCACTGCTTTATACTGTACAGATGCAATATGTCTGCCCGGCCGCGTGGACCGAATTTCCTAGAATCAGTTTGTACTTCAAATCCGAGACACCTCGCTAATGAGTCGACCGCAACGACCACAAACGAGTACTTTAAAACACTGGACTGTTCTCTAGAATAATTAGTATACGCATGCCAATAAATAAGTAAACAAAAGAAGGCCAGATGCCGAAAAGTAATAAAATGTGTTTTGTAAAGGTATGCAGGTGTGAATTAGTTTTTGTCGGCGTCTAGATCGTAATAATATTGTTACGAGCTACACAGGACTCGAATTAAAATGCCTTTGGAATTACTATGGAGTTTATTCGAACTGACTACAGAGAAGTATAGAACAGGTACAAATATGACTGGATACAACCAGTAATACTACACGATCCAATAACACGCGCAAAGTCCGTCACTATATCGCTTATCGAATTTACGTCTTATTCGTATCGTAGTCGTCGCTTGACTGCCCCACCCCTCCGTTCGGGATTGTTATATACTAAACTGTATCATACCGACAAAGGGCCGCGTTCAGTGAGTTAATCCGCACATCTGGCAAGCTTCGGTGCAATGAAATAACAACAAGAATTAGTTCGACAGTAATGACGGCCATAAAACAAGTACGATAACGATAGGATGTTTTCTTAATTGGAAATTTTAAACACCAAGTAAACAGAAGAACTCCGAATGCAAGAAAGGTAATCAACTGCGTATTGCGACAGCCAGGTGTGTGAATTTCTTTGTCAGTATGTAACAATAGGCTATTGTCTAACTGCAAATTGCAGACACAAAGTAAAAAAAAGAAGACAGTCCTAAAACAGTTTCAATGTAATTAGCTCAAATGCCGCGGCAGGCAGTCAATGTGCTTTGTATATAGGTGTGCAGGTGGCTCAATTTGTAACAGTATATATGGTGTGCATGAGGCGATGTAAACACAATTGTTGTACCATTCGCCACGCGTTGCGCTCTTCAGTAAACGGAGTAAATGATATATTATTGTTATCTTTAAATCAGTGGTTCTTAACCGGTGGTTCGCGGACCACTGGTGGTCCCTGGAGGCATTACAAGTAGTCCGCGAAGCCATCATAATAAACAAATGACGTGACGTGTTGTATCCAGTTATGACAACGCATACCGCACCTCGGCACAAGTCCGAAGGCAAGACTCGGCTGGGTGTAACTATGTTCTAAATCTCAGCCCTTCCTTCACAACAAAGCGCAGCGTCGACAGGGAGGAGGGGGTTTTTAGTGGGTATTGGGGTTGCTTGCCCGTGCAGCTTCCTCTGAGTCTTTCCACACTAGCTGAGTCGATCGCGGACGGATTACTGCCAAGAGCATACTATTGCTGCAGTGATACCGCCCCCGACCGACGTGTGTCGTTTCCTTTCAACGACCCAGTCTGTGCGTAAATCCGTAGCATTTTCCCTTGCCTCAAAAAAAAGTCCGAAGGCAAGACACAGTGCACAAGAGCGTGGGAAAAGGTCCGCGTGAGCAGCGCAGCGGTATCTCGCATTCGATTTCCTCCTTTCATTCTTTGTTTTAATACTTATTTATTGGGAGTTCAACCTACTTCCGAGTGAATGATTTAATAGTCAATTCAATCGCTATATTTATTTATTTATTATCACGTACAGGTTCGCGTTTGACCATTATCTCGCTTTATTTGAGCGGAGATGTGGTCTAAGATCGAACACGCTTACCTAGAAGGTACCTATTCACACGAGACTTGAAGACACCCAGATTGTAGATTTCGGGAAAAACAGACCCCGGCAGTGTGTTCCACCCCTTTGAGGTGCGTATAATGAAGGTGGACTAAAAGCGCTTTGTTCGAATAGGAGGTATGTCCATCATATAGCGGCGCCGCATGCCAGTGCGTCTGGTTGTCTGATGATGGAAGGGAGATGGCGGGATAAGATTGAAAAGCTCCGATGCACGCACTCCAAAATGTATCCGATAGAAAACCGACAAGCTGGCAACCCTGCGTCGATGTTCAAGGCTTTGTAATTTTTTTTTTAACTGAAGAATAAGTTCTAGTATTCTTGGTTATTTTACAAGTTTTTGGTACTTAATTAAAGTTTATTGTTTAAAATAGAATCATAATTGGTCAGGAGTAGCCAAGTGGTAGTGTGAACAAGTACTGTGTTTTGATTTTTGGTCGCAGACTGGCGAAGATAACTAATTCTCGGGTGACAGAAGGCAAACGCATTCAATATTTGGCAGGCCGCGGGGGATCACGGCTGCGGTAGGATGGCCGAATGTTACGCGATGTGCATCACAGCAGTTATGAGAACCATAGAGTATATTAATATAACATAGACAATCGTCATAGATAATAATAATGGTCCTGGCAACACTATGATATAATTGGTATTTTTAGCAATATTGTAATATTATTATTTTTTTAAGGCTTTGTAATTTGTGTCTAAATAGCTGGTCGTTGCCTATCAACTTCCTGGCTATTTAAATATACATAATCGACTAGGTTGTCCCTGGCAACACAGAAATTTGGTAACATGGTCCCTCATGACTTAAAGGTTAAGAACCATTGCTTTAAATGAATGTATATAATTGACATGATATAAACACTTTTAAAATAGTAAGTTAATAACTGCGGGCTAGGGGTGACTAAAAGGGGAGATTGGAGGTCACTGGGTCAGGTCAGGCCCATTCTTTATGTCATTTTGGTAATACAATCTAAATGTGTTTCTATCAAATGATTGAATAGAGTTATTCTTTCTATTGTTTGTGTGGTTACGATATGTTTATTACAAGCTTTTATTTAACTTGGAATGGATGTACCTATGTATGTAAGTTCGGGTGGAATCTTGCAAGTTAAATTTAACCAACTTCCGGGTTTCCGATTGACCTGAAATTTTCCACGCATATGTATATCACGCGACAATGCAATAATATGGTACCATGGAGCTGGTCTGACGATGGAGTCGGAAGGTGGCCATAGGAACTCGTGTACTAAACAAGATAGACCCGTCGTGTTTGGGCTCGTTTTACTTGTCTTGGCTAGCACTCTGCTGCTACTAGATATCCAGGATCTCATTAGTTTGTATTTAAAAAACCTTTCTAAAAAAAGCTTATTTAATAATAATCGTGTGTTTTTATATCGTATGTGAATGCAAATAAATACTTTTCCTTTCTTTCAAATGACCAAAGAACCAGATCGACCAAATTGATTCTATTAGGATGCCTGTATAATATCAGCATTCATGCCCGATTCCTACATCTCACCGACCGTTCATTTTTTCGGCCTATTCACAACTTTCTTAACTATTCGATATTTGGGATGTTCGGCCACTTTCTTTACTATTTGGTCTTTGGCTGCACATGCGCGGATACGAAGTTAAAACAACCCCCGTATATTCAGTACATAGCTGAAAATAATAGTATAACTGTTGCGGACAGAGAGTAACCCCCCCCCCCCGCCCGCCGGAGCACACCTACTCCCGCGCCCCGCATCCCCGCCGGCGCCCTCAGAGGGCACGATTAGCAATTAGGCGTCGGGCGGGATGCGGGACTGAAGGAGCGACCCTGGCAGGCGAAGACACACTTCTTCTACTCTACACTTCACCTCTCAACATCGCTCTGATGTGTCTTGTAAATAATTACGCTCTGTACTTAGTCAGAAAATTCTATCTGCAATATAATGATATGTAATTTTATGTAATTAGTATATATTATATTGCATATAGCTATATGTCTATTATGTTTAAATAGTTGCATATTATCGCTATATATTATATATGTATATAACTTATGTGTATATTTGTATATATAGTATAGTTATATATTTATTAATAAAATTTAAGTAATCATACAATAATTATGTATACCACCGTCGCCACTTCAAATTGGAATATTCTTGCCACGGGTTGTCTGGAAGAGATCGCTTTTTAGCGATAAGACCGCCCTTTGTACCCTACTATAATAATACTAGTTCGTAAGCTTTTCTGTAATGGTGTACAATAAAGTGTTATCTATCTATCTATCTATCTTATTTATGTATTCTTTTACTTCTCTATTAATTATACAGTCCAATAAAATCGAGTTTGATTTCCAAAATAAAGAAGCAACTGCCACCAATAATAACCGTGATGCCTTGAGTTGTTGCGTAAATATTTGTTATAATAAATAAATACAATAGAATATTATATACACTCATTCAAAGCTCCGGCGACTAAGAACGTTCTTGGCTTGAAACCAGCTTCATCAGTCATTCAAACAATGAATATCACTGCTGAGGGCGGCCGCCATTTAGTTTGTTTCAACAACTCACTACTCTTGCCAAAAAGCGTATAATTTCTGACATGTCTGTTTATTTAACACTGCAAACGATATCAACCACACAATGGCAGCATCTTCGTAAAAAACTCATTATATATTGCAACACCAAAGGTGGCTATTTTACTAAGGCCGGAACACAACTCAAGGTTGTTATGGTGACATACTTACATCCAGTCAGGCAAATGCCCTACCACCTGGCTGTGGGTTGTTTTGTCGCCTCTTACGACAGACTGCCCCAACGCAGGAAATTGTGTTCTTCCTCCGTTCCTGAACGGATATTTTTTTTTAATTTATTTATTGCAGGAGTTCAGCAGACAGGCAGACGGCCCACTTGATGGATAGCGGTTACCATCGCCTATGGACATTTGTAACACCAAAGGTACTACAAATGCGCTGCTGCTCTCTTGAAGGAGACTGGAGCCTGGTCACTAATGCCGGAACACAACCAAGGGTTGTTATGGCGACATACTTTAGACCAGGGGTGGTAGCCATCCAGTCGGGTAAATGCCCTACCACCTGGCTGTGGGTTGTTTTGTCGCCTCTTACGACAGGCTGCCCAACGCAGGAAATTGTGTTCTTCCTCCGTTCCTGAACGGATAAATATACTATAGATACTTCATAAATTGCTTAAATACTAACTTGCAATGCGCGGATCGGACATATTTTACGCCGAAGCGGAATTGCCGACCTCATTAGTAGGAAATGCGGTGTAAAATACTTATATATAATGCTTAAAAAAATATTCTAGAACCGAATGGCCTGATGCGTGACGATGGCAAGAGATCGGACGGAATGTTACTCGTCCCTTGGAAGATGGGGCGGCCGCTAGTGTGGGATGCGACCTGTGTTGACACACTGGCCCCGTCACATCTTCCAATGACCGAGTCGATGCTGAAGACGTCAAACGGCGCAAATATGGAGCCTTAGGAAGGGGTTACATATTTGTGCCGTTTGGGGTTGAAACATTAGGCCCGTGGGGTCCGTCGGCAAAGAGTTTGTTTAAAGACATATGTAAGAAACTCTTTGACACTACCCGTGATCAGAAGGCTGGCTCATATTTTGCACAATAAATAAGTATTGCCATACAGCGTGGTAATGCAGCCAGCCTTCTGGGCACGCTCCCCGTTGGCAGTGATCTGCTACATAATATATTTTAGTCTCAATGTCTTTGTATAACTCCATTAATTCCCCTAAAAAAATGTATGTATTGTATCGTTTTATTTTATTTAATTTTAGGAAGGCTTACAGACTAATACATATCAATATAAAAAGAAAAGTATATAAAAAACAAATGCTGATAACAAGCCTCCACCCTCCATCCTCCTCCTCCTATGGGTAACAAAACGTACAACACGATTCCTATTGATAATATAGATACTAAGTTTGTCTTCCTAAAAAATTCTTGAGCCAGTATTCGCTTGACCGAATTTATACTAGTGCAGTATAAGTCTAGGTTCAATTTTACTATTATTTTGTTGAAACAGTTTGAACTTCGTAGAATAAAGGCGTTTTGTCTATAGTTAGTGGTCACTGAAGGTGTATGATGTACACCTCTCTGTCTCAGACCAAGCTGATTAGCCCGTAAATATATTTTTGAAATTAAGTCTGGGCAATCAATATCGCCTCTAGCCAACTTCATCAATAAAGGTTATACCATTTATATTGCGTCTAACATTTAAAGGTAAAAAATGATATTTTTTGCCACGCTCGTTATAGCATTTGGATGATTGCTGTGCCCTAGCAAATAAATTATTTCTTTCTTTCTTCTTTCTTCCGAATATTCGACTTCGGCCAGGAGCGTGACCAAATATTCGGTATACACAGGTATTCACCCGAAGCAACCATGACCGAGAGATCCTGAGTCATTCAACCTTAGGGTGTCTTGCCTGCCTTAAGCCGAGTGAGTCGCTAGAGCTAAGCTTAATCTCCAAGGATGAGAGGAATACATGGCATAACGTTGGAAGTAGCTTCCGTGAACCTGCAGCCCACCTCTCGACAACACCCATGTTGCCTCTGTCTTCTACGGCATTTTTGAGCTCTATGCAGAGAGTGGCGAGTTACCATCTGCCCATTTTTCCATGTTCCCCGAACATTGCGACGGGTAGACGCTATAGTCCCCATATTCCCAGACCCCTAATACCACTTACATTTCACCCCAAAAGCCCGGTACTTTTTGTGCTCATTTCCCACAATAGTCCTACATTGCCCGGGGCTTCTCCTTGTGTGCATTGTTAAATAGTGTAGACAGTGATAATCGCCGGTCAATGTCACGCCACATTAACATTAAAATTGTCAAGGGGCCTCTACGTGTTGGCCTTCCCATTGCCCCACGCCAGCCGGAGGGCTAGCATGAGGCCATAGAAAGGCCCGGACTTTTAGAGAATAGTCCGGGCCATTTATATGCCCCGTGGTCTCCAAAGATATACTCGTACATTATAATACCAATAAAAATGACGAAAAGCCTTGACCGACACCTCGAAAGGTTCTCTCTTGGTAACTGGGTAGAGGGTCGGATACAGAAGGCAGCCCTGCTAGACTCGGCCCGTATCGTGAGGAGGTTCCTGTCTCTGGAGCCTTAACCACCGGTAGCTTGGAGCCTAAGCCCTGTTGCCGGCGGATATCGATGATTTTTTTAAAGAAAAATGTAAAGAATTTAAAGCCAAATAAATATGTGAAATAATAATGAAAATGTTTGCCGCGATGCTACATTCAATCTTCTGATTATTGAAGACGTTGCAGACAAACTATCCACTAAACCTCCCAACGTCCCCCCGCATCACAATCAGCCACTACGGGACCGCATTCATAGGTGTGATTGCCGTGACAAAAATACTGTTTTACTAATAACTCAGGCAGCACAAATCCTCACAGTGATTATTAAGAGGCTAAACCTGTAAACTAGTGAGGCGATTTGCGTACAGCTCGTCGGGTACGTGTTCATCAAAGGGAGTTCAAAGCAGCGCCGCTACGTTGGGTCTATGTTACGCCTGCCTTCACATAAAGAGGCACGTTATAAATATTTAACTATATACAAATAAGGATTAGTCAGGTGTTTGTTTGTAAAATATTGTTACAAGTTACGGGGCTCAAATCAAATCAAAATAATTTATTGCATAAAAACATAGTTTTACAATAGGACCTACTTATACAAAATGGAATCATTTTTATAAAACTTTTGCATAATTAAAAATAACATAAAAAAAGGTCTATATTTTGGAAAAAAATGAATGAATCAATGAACGAATGAATGAATGTATGCGCGAGATAAAAGGAAGCCAGACAGAACGGCGTCGTAACGCGTTACGTAACGAAGCAGTTTACCCTCCCATAAGAAGTTATCACTTAATAAATAGTAGGTTAAAAATAAGTGAAACCGCGGCATAGTGATATAGGAACGTAGCAGATGCGTTTTCCCACACCGTATGTGCGCATCGGATAAAGCGATCCATTGAACGATGCTGCGATACGAGATTCAATCAATATGCAAATCCGTAGAGGGAGCCATTTCGAGGTGAAAATGGCCGTGTCATGTGGTCTCACTTATGTACATACAAACATACATATATAACTTCACGCCAGGTCCCTTGCGGGGTAGGCACGAACAACAGAGCGCCATTCAGGCTTATTCTCACACACCTCACTTGCTTCTTTGACATTCATAGCTCTTGTCATGCACGCTTGTCTGTTATTAAGGCTCCTGACATCACCTTCTGCTAGTACACGATCAATTTGATCATGAAAGGTGTGTCGTGGCCTTCCGCGACTTCTGCACTCATTCACTTTTGCATTGTATATCTATTTAGTCATTCTTTCGTCATACATTCTTTCCACATGCCCGAACCACCGGAGCTTACCTTTCCTTACCTTAACCCTGACATTCTCTTTCTTACTTCGGTATTACGTCTTTTCCTTACCTTCATCCCGACACTCTTTCTTACTTCGGTATTACGTCCTTTCCATACCTTCACCCCGACACTCTCCTTCAGACCAACTCTCTTTCTTACTTCGGTATTACGTCCTTTCCTTACCTTCACCCCGACACCTGTGCCTTGTAGCTCGTAAGAATCACACCTGGCTAATGACTACCATACAAGAATACAATATACAATCGGATGTTTTTCTAATTACAATTTTTAAACACAAAGTAAACGAAAGAAGCCGGCCATAAATGCACTTCAATGTTAGCTCAAACGACTCCGGCGGGTAATAAATGTGCTTTCTTTGCAGGTGGCCCAAATTGTAACAGTATTAATTCTACCTTTTTTTTTTGATGACGCCGGTGGAATGTCTTTTCTTGGGACACCATCCTCAGGCCTGGGGGGTAGGCTCGTCGAGGGATGTGTGGGACTCTTGATCGACCGTATGCCCCTATGACCTCCGAATGGAGGGCAAGGGGGATGGTCGGCCGTATTAATTCTAGTTCAATTATAAGTTACAAATGAAAATGCATTTTTTTAATGAAGTAATGTTATATTATTTAAATGTTTACATATTTATTGTTACTTTAGAGCCAGAAAGCCCAGCTTGTCATACACAACGCGGTGCTGGTACCTACGCTCACGTATGGAAGCGAGAGTTGGGTATGGAATAGAGAGCACGAAAGTGGAGTAAACGCAGTCGAGATGCGAGCGCTGCGCAAAATCTGCGGAGTGACGCTCACGGACCGCCTTCGTAATACCGAAGTAAGAAAGAGAGTGTAGGGGTGAAGGTAAGGAAAGGAGTGCTCCGGTGGTTCGGGCATGTGGAAAGAATGTATGATGAAAGAATGACTAAACAGATATACAATGCAAAAGTGGATAGGTGCAGAAGTCGCGGAAGGCCACGACACACCTTCCATGATCAAATTGATCGTGTATTAGTAGAAGGTGATGTCAGGAGCCTTAAGAACAGACGAGCGTGCATGACAAGAGCTATGAATGTCAAAGAAGCAAGTGAGGTGTGTTAGAATAAACCTGTATGGCGCTCTGTTGTTTGAGCCTACCGTGAAGTTATGTATGTATATAAAAGTTTAGAATGTATGTATGTATGTATATTTATTAAAGTCTCAGCAAAAAGCAAAAAAAATTCTAATCGAAATGGCCACATTTGGCTTTTATACAGGCCTTTAATCTGTTTGGCCACAAATCTATGGATTTACGCACTGTTTCCAAGTGAAATTTCGCCACCGCTTGCTCCAAAATTTTTTTAAGAGACTCCATGTCGCCGTGTCGATTAGAGCAGGCCAGGTCCTCTAAAATTGACCATAATTTGAAGTCTAAAGGGTTGAGGTCTGGGCTAGATGAGTGCCAGTCTTCAGCTCTTATAAAATCCGGAACGTGTGTTTCAAGCCGGGCTTGGGTAGTTCGTGCCTTGTCACCAGGTGCACAGTCCTGCTGGAAAGTCCACGCTAAATTTTTAAAAAGTGTATTGCTGTCAGGTTTTACAACATGATCCAAGACTGTATCTTGATACACTTTGGCTGTAGTTTTCACTCCTTTTTCAAAATAATGTAGTTTTGTGACTTGATAAGGCACGCCCCACCAAACCATCACTGACGCAGGATGATGATCACGTTGTACATTTTCGACCACTTGAGCAGCTTCTTTAGAGCTGTGAGCGTACACTTTATCATTTTGCTTATTGTAAATTTTTTCATCGGTAAAGAGGATATTACTGTGCCTTTCACCTGCGTATCACGACAGAAGGCCTTTTGATGGACCCACTCTCTTTGATTGTTAAGATTGATTTAGGACATGTCCTGTATATCGACGATAAGCACTGGGATTTAGGTCTTGTTTTATAATACGCGACAGAGTCCTAGCGGGACCCTTCATTTCTCGTGATAACATTTTTTGCTTCCTAATGGGGTTTCGACGAATTCTGGCTTTAACAGCATTAAGAGCCTTTGTAGTTCTAATAGCACGCGGTCGCCCCGATCTTTTCTGGTCTTCGACAGACGAAGTGTTGTTATATCTGTTGATAGTAAGATATACGAACATACGGCTGATACCAAGCTTTTGAAGTGTCTGGAATATGACCGACGGCTCCATACCCACTTTCTGCAAGTTGATCACTGCAGTCCTATTTTCTTTAACACCCTTTTCCATATTGTAATTTGATAATGAACGCGAAAAATATGTGAAATGGCGGAAAATCGTTTTTAAATAATATACGTCTTCCAAATTCAAAATAATTAAAAAGTTGAAAAAAATAAAAGTTTCTATATAACAGTATTTAAGGCCAGGCTCGTTCTATAGCTTATCGAATGTATACACGTCTTGCTCGTATCGTAATCGTCGCTTGACTGCCACATCCCTCCGTTCGGGTATTGTTTTATACTAAACTATACAATATAATACTCGACCGCGTGGACTGAATTTTCCAAGAATCACACCTGCCTAAAGACCATCATAAAGGATTACAATACACAATTGGCTGCATTTCTGATTACAAATTTCAAACACAAGGTAAACAAAAGAAGTCCAAAATCCGAAAAGGTAATAAACTGCAGGTGTTCATTCACTTTTGTCGGCGCGTAACAATATCTAATAAGTTTATTTCTTAGTTGGGCCGTCTGTCTGGTTGACAGTTTAAACAATAATGAAAATGAACCCGATACTTCTGGGCTCCAGTGAGTTGCACCACTCAACCATAGAGACTGTAAAGTATATAAAAAAGATTTGTAATTATATAAAAATGTTTGTAAACATCAAACAATTTAAAATTACAAGCAGAGAAAAGAATTCTCCTCTTTTTGGCCCAAAAATCTTATTACAGTAGATTTTCCTGACAGCTCGTAAAGTAGCGGGAGTTATCAAGTTTAGTTTTTGACGGGTCGCTTACCCAAATATATATTAACTCGAAAAAAAATATTTAGGACAAGATACAAAAAGTATTGATATATGATATATATTAAAATTAATTGTGATGTCCTATAAAGGCTCTTGCTCAGCATAATGCTAGTTTCACAACCAGTGCTGATCTTCCGCAAGTACCTCTCAGTGATGCCACGGCTTAGCTCCACAAAGCAAATTTAAACAATAAGGGCCTTACTTATAATAATTTCGTTAAGAAAGGATTAGCTATCTCTTAAATAAGAGACTATTAAGCCCCTAATCAACGGCTGTTTCAAATAAAACTTGGCATCTTGCCTCTTAGCAGTCACTTAAACTACCTCTCGATATCGGTTATTTTTGACAGTTATTTATAAGCTACTTTACCACCTCCTCTTATCCTTAAGAGGAGATAGTGGGTAAGATTTTCGTTAATCAGTTGCTGAGCAGTTTCTCATAATTTAACCAAAGGTTATAAGTAAGGCCATAAACAATTAAGCATCCGTTATAAAATTATACAAAATAATTACTAGTGTATGTGAACACTGTTATAATAACAAATAAAAGAAAACAAACAAAAGATAAAATAAAAAAAACGACGGACAGAAGTGACGAACAAAACAGAAATGATAAATTGATAATGGTTTGATATAGCGTACTAATTAACATACGAGTATTATAATATATATTATTACTTGGATATACCCGCGACTTCGTCCACGCTTGGCTTGAAGTTCCCGCGGGATTACCAGGACACATAGTATCCCAGCATTTAAAATAGAATGTAAGCTATCATTTTACTGGACACTGTCTCGGACTAAGTTAATTTTAGTGCATTCGAAAAACTTCAAATTATCAGGAAAAAAATCACATTGAAATTAGTTTTTTTTAACTGTCCATTTTTAATATTTCCCAGAAAAAATTCCGCGGGATTCCCAGTATGACAAGTAGAGTAAATTTTATGACTTGGCATTTGCTATTGATTAGAGCAAAACCGCATTGAAATCGGCCTCGTAGTTTTTACGTGAATCCCGGACAAACTGACAAACAGACATGAAATTTAAAAAAGATGTATCATGTTTTCCGTCGTTTATATAGTGTATTCTTGTTTTTTTAAATAACTTCAATATACAGTAACGGCATGTTCAGGATTCTATAATATTATAGAATAGGGTTTTCCCTGTGGCTAAGTCGCGTGGAAAACCCTAGGTATCCGTGCAGAAACGGATAAAAAATACAATTTCCTGCGTTGGGGCGGCCTATCGTAAGAATCACGCCTGGTCTAAAATATGTCACCATGAAAACCTTGGGTTGTATTCTGGCATTAGTAACCAAGTTCCAGACTACATTAAGAGAGCAGCAGCGCATTTGTAGCACTTCTGGTGTTACAAATGTCTATAGGGGATGGTAACCGCTTTCCATGAATTGGACGATCTGCCTGACTGCTAAATTCCGGCAATAAAAAAACATGTGATGTCCTTTTTTTGTTGTAAAAGAAAAAAACCTAATATATTTTGGGTTGTCGTGTATATTTGATTGCCATCAGGACTAAACAAAAATACAAAATGCAAAGTTGTAATTTTAAAGGAAATCATTTTAATTTAGATTGCAATATTTTGCCTAAACAAACTAACAAAAAAAATGCGAAGTTTAACAATCTAATATCTATTATTGTCATAATAATGAAAAAACGAGCGGCCCGCACTTGATCCTCTCTGTGCCCCTAGGCGTTGCGAATGTTGCTTTCAAAGGACACAAAGTCATGTCTACCGAAGACTTGTTTAATTAAATATGCAAAACGGCGGATTTGGGATCGCTGGAAAGTAGGACATTATTAAAAATGTATTTACGTTAATGTCTTTTTGAGGTAGGCATATTCAATCCTGTCCTTTTGACCACGTTGTCATCATTTTTAATTTTCGGCGTTCCGTAGTTATTTTTTTGGTGTTTTGTGGTCATGACACGAACGCTATGAAAATATACCTCACAAAGTACGGCTGATTTATACTTAATATTGGTGCGAGTAACGGGAATCGAATTAAACTGCCGTTGTAATTACTGTAGAATTAATTAGAACTGTTACGTGCGAGCGGAGGTACGTACTTTTGGATTGGAAGAAAACACTAGTTTTTGTCTAAAAGGGTTTATTGACTTATTCAGCCGCACGCAATACCTCTCTGCAGGGTTGCCCCTATACGCACGACCAACGATGCACAGTCCCGATGATAAGGTGTCTCGCTTACAATACCGTCACCGATATTGCGTAGACCACCTCCTGATGCTGCAGTGCTCACCTCCAACATTACTGCGTGTAGCTCGCTTCTGGTTCTTCTGTCGAACTACGCTACACACCTCTTTCACTTAACTGTCCACTAAACTTGTCACTAAATTCAACACTTAACTCGTCACTGTTTTCTATTAACCTTCTCTTCCAACTCTTTAGTATCGCACTTGTCGCTTCGACGTCTTGAACTCAAGTCAACTCTAAACTGCCTGGGCGGCGTGCTTTATGCTGCTTATACACCCGGAAGAATCTTCTAGAGCCCATAATTTCGTTATTCTTTTATTGACTATTTGTCGCTTTTTAACATCTATCTATCTCTCTCTTTTCCTTCCCGCACTTTCTATTCTAGAACATTCGGTCATCGTCTAACCCTTTCTATAATATATCCGCCCTTGTCTTTTCCTTCCAGAATTTTCTAGCTTTTTCTAAAAGTTCTTATACTAACTAATGGTTCCACCATCATTCGCCACAGAACTATACAAACACGTGTAACACAGGTACAAATATAACTGAACACAACTAGTAGAAAACGTAATGCACGATTCAATAACACGCGCAAAGTCCGTCACTATATAGATTATGGAATGTACACACGTCTTGCCACGCTTGCAATTATCGCTTGACTGCCACACCCCTCCGTTCGGGCATTGCTTTATACTAATTTATACGATATGTTTGTACACAATACTCGACTGCGTAACAATAATTTCCAAGAATCACACCTAGCTAATGACCACCGTCAAAGATTGTACAATACACAATATGCTGTTTTTCTAATTACATATTTTAAACACAAAGTAAACAAAAGAAGTCCAAATGTCGAAAAGGTAATAAACTGCAGGTGTGATTTGATCTTTGTCGGTCGTAACAATATTATAAAAGAGTAAAATTTGTGAGTTTTGACGTTGAAGGGGGTAATCTCCGAAACTGCTGAACCGATTTGAAAAATTCTTTCACTATTACCAAGCTACACTATCTCCGGTTGCCATAGGCTATATTATATTTACAAAAAAAACTAGCTGTCCCGACAGACGTTTTCATGCCCTGAAGAAATAAAATTTAGAACCCTAGCGCTATCTATAGGGTCGATTGAGATGTGAGATATCCTATCTTTTAAGTTGGATCAAACTGCACACGGTGTGCAAATTTGATTGAAATTGGTTCAGTAGTTTTAGAGTTTATTGACACCATACATCGTGACACAAAACTTTTATAATTAGATATAAGATTAGGGATCCATACTAAAACTCCAATATTGTAACCCAAGGTGTAAAAAAATTACCTAAAACGCTGCGAAAATTTTTGATGAAAATAATGTACATACGACTTTTCAGAACACATCATTATTATCAAAAAAAGTGTCGCGATAGCATATCTCTAACTTATATAGTTATGCAAAAGTGTTCTTTTATTTTAAAAATTTAATTAAAATGGCGCCACCAGAAAATACTTTTTATTATTAAACTTTTTATTGTTCACCATAAACTAGTGTTGCAACGTCCATATACAACGATAACCGCTTATCAATAAAAAAATACTAATAATTCAGACAGCTTAATATACAAGAAAAAAATCAAATAATGAACAGGTTACAAGTCACCGTTATTTGGAAACGTTCTCCTAACGTTACCACGTTGGATGGCAACGCTAATGCGTTGTCCCAAATACAGGCCAGCCTTCAATTCCCGTGAGACTTCTATCAACCGCGTTGAAGAGTCGTACCGCATACTACCACTAAAAAGCAATTTTAGTAAAGTGAAACACTAGAGCACATTTCTCATATTTTCTGATGATGTCCCACCCCTGCCTTATCCCCATGTGTAAACACCGTAAATATACACTGTGGAAACCACTTTGGTAGCGACAACATACGTTTCCAACGGACTCTTCAGGGCCTCTGTTGACCCACAAACCTCGATTTAGTTATGCTTCGTTTACACGTGTTTAGTTTTTTTTTAATATATTTATGGTTCGGCAACTAGGCCTTTAAGCCTAAGTGAGAGTGTTTAGTTTAATATATTTTGGTTTTTTTTATGAGGCCCGGCAGACATTGTCCTGCTCTGAAAAAATAAAAATCTAGGACCCGATCCTAGCACCACCTGCCGGTTCCAATTGGGAATCTAAACCATCCGGGGACCAACTCAAACACACAAAAACGAAATCACCAAAATCGCTCCAGGTGATAAGGAGGATTCTAAAACCCGATCTCAGCACCACCTACCGGTTCCAATTGGGAATCTAAACCATCCGGGAACCAACTCAAACACACAAAAACGAAATCACCAAAATCGCTCCAGGTGATAAGGAGGATTCTAGAACCCGATCTCAGCGTCACCTAACGGTTCCAAAGGGATAAAAGTATCCTATGTCTGTCTCCTGATTCTAAGCAACCTCCCCACCAATTTCCAGCCAAATTGGTACAGCCGTTCTTAAGTTACAAATAGTGTAACTAACACAACTTTCTTTTGGATATATAGATATAGCTGTCCCGGCAGATGTCGTCCTGCCCGGTAAAAAATAGGGGTTGATCGTAGAGGTTTGAAAATTTAGGGTTGTATGTATTTTCTAATGCTGTATCATAAAAAGATAAAAAATATCTAAAAATAGAAATTAAAAATAGGGGTGGACAACCCCTATCACTTGGGGGTATGAAAAAGAGATAGTAGCCGATTCTCAGACCTACTGAATATGTATATAAAATTTCATGAGAATCGGTCAAGCCGTTTCGGTGGAGTATGGGAACGAACATTGTGACACGAGAATTTTATACATAAGATTATATTTGTATTAATTTTAGAAATTAGCGTAAGTATGTATATTTAAATTGTACAGTTCTATCATTTTTCTGCTCCATCTACATCGGGAAGAAATCGTTTATAGCGATAAGGCCGCCTGTTGTTTTGCCAAGAAGTATTGTTATGATGCATTTTGTTTTTAGTAGTAGACACTTGAGATCTTTGTCTTCCATGATCACGGTCACTGAAAAGTGGTCGAAACGTCGAAATAACAAAAATCAAATAAATTACCGCGCCTAACACCGTTAAAATATAGATATAGTAATAGAAGAATCGGGCCGCCTGTGGCCACAAAGAACCGCGCACTTGGTTTATTGGCCCTCCCGGATTCGGAGTTCTTTTGTTTACTTAGTATTTAAAATTTGCAATTAGACAACAGCCTATGGTTATTGTTTTCGACTTTGTTGGCCGTTCGCAGGAATAATTAGCCATGTGTGCAAATTACTGTTTCTCGGAAACCCCAGTGCATGTGGTCGATTTTTGTACTGTATAGTTAATATAAAACAATGCCCGAACGGAGGATTGGGGCAGTCAAGCGACTACTACGATACAAGTAAGACGTACATTCTAAGAGCGATATAGTGACGGACTTTGCGCATATTATTGAATATATAGCGACTGGCTTTGCGCGTGTTATTGAATCGTGCAGTGAGTACTGGTTGTATCCAGTTATATTTGTACCTGTTTTATAAGTGTTTGTACAGTTCTTATAAACTCTATAGTAATTTCAATGGCATTTTAATTCGAGCCCTATGTTTAACAATATTTAAATAGGCAAGTCAAGTAAGCTGTCCAAACGCTCCCCGAGCCCAGAGTGCTGTGGTAAATGATGCCGTATTAGCGTCAAATTTCATGGACATTTGTCACGCAAACGGAGTTGTTACAACATTGTCAATCAATTTATCGTTGTTTTACATTCATACGAATTTAAATATTTTTGATCACATATATATTCTACTAGAGGCCCCGGCAGACGTTATCCTGCACTGAAAGCATAAAAAATCTAGAATCTGCTCCCAGCGCCATCTACCGGTTCCAATTCTGAATTTAAACCATCCCAAGACCTATTCAGACACACACAAGAATTTTCATCAAAATCGGTCAAGTCGTTCTCGTTCATACATTTCTACGATTCATGTTTTATTTTTATTTAGATTTAGTAAACATTGACTCTTCAGGTGATCAGAGGGCTGGTACCTACCACGGACAACGTGGTGATCCAGCGAGGAAACATAGCCAGCCTTTTCGTCACCTTACCCATAGAAAACTACGGTCTACTAGGGACCTAAGCGCAGAATTCTACTTTTAATCATGAGAGGCTATGGATAGAATGCAGTATAACCAAGGTTTTCTTTTATAGATAGATACATACATACATACATAACTTCACGCCAGGTCCCTTGCGGGGTAGGCACGAACAACAGAGCGCCATTTAGGCTTATTCTTACACACCTCACTTGCTTCTTTGACATTCATAGTTCTTGTCATGCACGCTCGTCTGTTCTTAAGGCTCCTGACATCACCTTCTGCTAGTACACGATCAATTTGATCATGGAAGGTGTGTCGTGGCCTTCCGCGACTTAGATAGATAGATAGATAGATAACACTTTATTGCACACCAAAATATACAATTACAAAAACAGTCCATGTAAATGCAATACAACAGGCGGCCTTATCGCTCAAAGCGATCTCTTCCAGGCAACCTAAATAACAGAGATTGAATCAGGCGAAATAGGTGGTGCAGGAAAAAGGCAATAGATACACAATACACAAATACTCAAACTAATTTAAGAAATAAATATACAAATACATACATATATACATAGCCATATATATATATATACAATAACACATAAGTTATAATAATAAATAAATGTCTTAGCATGATTATATTCCGTAAATCAGAAATAGCTATTTATGGACAAATAGTGTTTTCTAAGTAAATTTCTAAATATAGGTAAGGATTTGGCCTCTCTGACAGTAAGAGGCAGCTTATTCCAAAGTTTGACAGCCTGCACCGTAAAAGAATTATCATAATAAGATGAAGTGTGTGCAGGCGTCATAAGTTTTCGATATGTATCATGGCGCAAATTGTGGGCAGTGGATAGGCGAAGGAATTTAAAACGTTCCTTAAGGTATTGGGGGCTATTAGGAGTATATAATATGTTATAAAGGAGAGTGAGAATGTGAGTATTCCGGCGAAAATGAATAGGAAGCCACTTGAGTCTTTTACGATATTAGGAAACATGGTCATATAATTTATAATTTTTGTAATAAATTGTTATTTATTATTTATAAAATCCGTGCAGGAACGGAGAAAGAATACAATTCCCTGCGGCCCGGCGGCCTGTCGTTAAGAGGCGACAAAACAACCCACAGCCAGGTGGTAGGGTGATTTCCCGACTGGGTGACTACCGCCCCTGGTCTAAACTATGTCGCCATAACAACCTTAAGCTGTGTTCCATCGTTTGTGACCAGGTTCCAGTCTCCCTTAAGAGAGCAGCAGCGCATTCGTAGCACCTTTGGTGTTGCAAATGTCCATAGGCGATGGTAACCGCTGTCCATCAAGTGGGCCGTCTGCCTGTCTGCTGATCTCCTGCAATAAAAAAAAATAAAAAAAATAGTTGTTTTAATGTATTCATAACTAGCTATTTATTACCCGCAATTTCGTCCACGTGGAATTTAATTTAAGTGGCCTAAGTTAGTCTCTACAATATCAGCTATTTTTTTTTTACATGAGGAAATGCGTTGTCGCTTCGTCAGCCGCGCGGGGGATCATGCGCGGTCGGTATGTGGGGCTCCCCGACGCCGATTAATCAGTACGACCGGCGCCGGTATACCCACTAAAACCTCATGGGAGTCTTCTTCCGCCTAGCGCCGGCGTCACGGTACATGCGCGAGCTTACCCCGCAACCCCGGCAGCGGCTGGCCGCCTCGTAAACAGAGGCGGCCTCTCCTGTGTGCGGGCTGGGGAATGACGTTTCCCCGGCCCTGAGAGGGACGCGCGGCTGCCTCTCGCGCCCTCACGCGGCATTAGTGCGGGCGGAGGTCTCTCTGATCCCCCAGACCTCGACGCCCGCTGCCGCCCGGCCGTGGTTGCCAGGAGTCACGGGCGCTATCCTCCTTCGGTGGGGGAGGGGGAGGCTGCGAGGATTGCTCCTGCGCCTTCACCCCTCCCTCTCCTTCCTTCCCCCCTCGCCGCCTCGCGCTCTCAGCAGCGTCAGCGGTCGGAGTCGGGGGAGGCCACCTTACTTCGGAAGGGAAGAGTGTTTTGGGAGAAGGTTTGGAAGGAAGGGAAGGCTTTTAGGATGAGGAGGCGGAAAGGTGAGACACCACTGTCGCGGAGTGAAGGGGGGTATGTGACAGTGGCCGCTCGGGGCCCCGGGGACGCATCCCCTTGTACCGCTTCCTGGACGGAGGGGAGTCCAGGGCGGCACCCCCTGGGGGCGCAACATCAGCTATCTGCAGCTGCCAGTGCAACACCCGACAAACGGGCAGCCGTTTCTTACAAGCCCGAACAAAAATATTTTTTTATTTTATATAAATGCATCGTATGTAATTTCACATGCATTGAGTAAAAAGGTGCTATTATGGTATTACAAACAGACGCTTCAATTTTATTTAATTGTTTGTAAGATTTAAATTTCATTCGCATTAAATAATAGAGCTATAATTATTAAAATACACAAATTAGCGGATACGGCAGACGTTGCCCTGCCATGAAATGCAATGCAACCTAATGGATTCAATTGTGAATCTGAACTATCCAGGGACCCACTCAAACATACATAAAAATTTCATAAAATCCTGGAACCCAATTCCAGTGCTGACTCCCGGACCTATATTATGTAAATCTAAACCACCCAGGGACCCACTTAAACACACACAAAAAAGGCGGGCGCGGCAAACGTCCTGCCTTGAAAAAAATATATCTACAACACTAATGCAACGCCATCTACCGGATCCAAATGTGAATCTAAACCAGGGATTGCCAAAGTGGTCGATATCGACCCACAGTCGATTTCCCAGGGGTCGACGAAGTCTAAACGTCCACTAGTACTATGTCATGTCTTTATTATAACTATCTATATATTAATATTTTTCTTTATTGTGTATTTGTTTTATTGAATATGCACTCCATTAATTCTTCAAAAGTCATTCTGTATAAAACTTATAAAAAAAGAAATTGTATAATTTGAATAAAGAGAATCATAGAGAAAACACAATTTTAGCCAGATGTGTCGCTGGGAGTTTCTTTCCGCTGCTTATCCTTAACACCAATAATACTTTTTTTTATTGCAGGAGGTCAGCAGACAGGCAGACGGCCCACTTGATGAAGAGCGGTTACCATCGCCTATAGACATTTGCAACACCAAAGATGCTACAAATGCGCTGCTGCCCTCTTAAAGGAGACTGGAACCTGGTTCACGGCCAGAACCCGCTGCACCCTTGTCGCCTCTTGCTACAACAGCCCACCTTAACGCAAGAAATTCTATTCTTTCTCCGTTCCACCGATAAAACTGGTCGCAAAATCTTAAGAAAGTAATTAAATTACTTTTAAAATTTACAATAGATATAATTACTTAATCATATTGTCACGACAGACATTTGGACTTCTTTTGTTTACTTTGTGTTTAAAATTCGTAATTAGACAAACAGCTCATGGTGTATTGTAATCTTTTAAGGTAGTCAATAGCCAGGTGTGATTCTAAGAAACTCAGTCTGCGCTGCCGAGAGACATATTGTAATTATGCAGTATAAAGCAATGCCCCATAGGAGATATTGGCAGTCAAGCGATAACCACTAGCGGAGCAAGACGTATGTACTACACTCGGTAACCTATTTATTGACGGACTTTGCGCGTGTTATATGTGTATACATGTGTTTTATCTGTTTGTATAGTTATAATAAATTCTATAGTAATTCCAACGGCATTTTAATTCGGTTCCCGTAACTCGTAACAATATGTTACGTGTATGACAACACCTGGCCTTCTTATTCCTTCTATCCCTTTATCCTTCCATCCCACTCGGTATGGGCGTGACGTTTGTTATGTTATAGCAACTGGCGATATACAATATGCCACCCCCTGTAGGGGGGTGTACTGAGCTTTCAGACGCGGGGCCTACTACGAGTTCCGCTTGCTATTATACTAACTATGTTTTCAGGGTTTTCTGCTTTATTTTCTATAATATTCGGGAGTAGTACACATAACTAAAACCATCGTTTTAATAGGTTTAAGTGCGGTATTTTATTTGTATTTCGACTTTTCGGACATTTTCTCTTTTTCTTTTAGCGCTGGCCACAATTGTTTAATTTATTTGACTTATTCAAATGACTATACAGTTTGTACACTTGCGCTTTTTATAAGCTTTATTTAAATAGCAATGGATGTACCAATGCATGTATGTAAGTATGTTTGTAAGTTCGGGTGGAATCTTGCAAGTAAACTTGACCAACTTCCCGGTTTCCGACTGAGCTGAAATTTTGCACGCATATGTATATCGTGTGACAATGCAATAATATGGTATCAAGGAACCGATATAATGATGGAGTCGGAAGGTGGCCATAGGAACTCCTGTACTAAACAAGATAGGCTAGTCGTGTTTGGGCTCGTTTTACTTGTCTTGGCTAGCACTTTGCTGTTATATTAATATCCAGGATCTCAAAAGCTTGAATTTTAAACCTTTGTAAAAATCTTATTTGTAATGGTAAATGCTTTTTTATGTTTGCTTGTAAGCAAACGGGTCACCTGGTGGTAGGTGGCTACCGTCGCCCATGGAAATCTTCAATACAAAGGGAGTTGATGCGTTGCCTACATCGTTGAGATTTTAAGTATCTATTCACGCTCTTTTTGAAGAGCCCCATTTTGTAACGCTCACGGAAGACCACGCAAGGGAGTTTATTCCATAACTTGGACACATATGACATGAAGGAGCATCCGCCACGTACCGTGGAGGGCTTCCAAGCGTCTAGAAAGTGTGGAGGAACTCACAATCGCCGGCGAGTGGTGCGATGATAGAATGGCTCTTAAAAAGCTCGTCACAGCATTCCACAGTACATTCGGTTGAACACGCTTAGAGCGCCAACGTCTCTATTATGACTGAGAGAGTCTAAACCGTCTGTAATTTCGGGATCGAGGACAATCTGGACGCTAGGAGTGCAAGCTGGCAGTAGTTGATCGAGTGCTGGTGATTTCTTGTAGGAGGGTGAAGAAAATATCCCTTGTTGCTTACAGGGATTTATTCTAGTACTTGAGCTTGAATACTGATCCCTGGGTTTAACTTAGTTGACAGTAGCTCGTAAAGATGTAAAAGCAACTCGTAGTGGCTCAATTACAATACATTTGTGAACATTATTTACAGTAATAATAAAGTAGCCTAAAGTAAGCCGCAGTGTCAGCAAAACGCTCTACGTTAAACAATATCTTCAATTTGAATTAAATGATTAAATTAAATGAATAGGTAAATAATTCCCGTTACATAAATGTAGCCTTTAAAGTCAAAATCAAGTATATATATATACACCTTACACCTTTAAAATTTTGAAGGTGTATGGACCAAATGGTCAGCCAACTGGGGCCAGTTTGGTCAATATACCCTTAAAGCGCTTAAAATAAATAGCTGTGAACCTTGCAATGTCATACTTCTTGTACTGTATTTCGTACTTGATGCTGACAATAAATAATAATGATGATAATAAATTATAGTAATGATAGATTGTCTACCTGCTATTTTAGTCCAAGGTCTGTTTTTCGGTGTTTTCTCTCAGCCCCTGGTAGTTGTTAAAATATACAAATATATCTTAATAGTGTCTAAGTGGTGTATGTGCTATGTTTGGAATTTGAACCCTTTGTTTAAGAAGCTAACAACCAAGCAGACGGCCCAGCTGATTCAAAGTGCAACACCAGGAGTGTAGAGAACGCGTTGTTAGCCTTTTAAGTGAGATAATGTGAATAGTACCCCATCTGCAGATGGTGGACTACGGGTTGTAGGCGCCTCTATGTGCAATTTTTCTCTCGTAACGCATCAAAGAGGGCAACACGGCCCAGTAGGGAAGCCCGTGAACTTCCTCCCCTATTCGTGGAGAGGCTATCCTTCCCTAAGGTGCTCTAAGTGAGAGCCAAGCATAGTGGTGATACAGGTGTAATACTTAGGAGAGTTAGCGCACAGGAGAGGACCGCAGGTTAGGTTTAGTGCAGTCATACTTAACCTTTTTCGAATAACAGCCACATACACGTATAAGGCGCTGCAGGCCACATCATTAATTCATTTTGGTGTTTTTTTTTTGTTAGAGTACAGCAAAGAGGTTTAAGGCCCACCTGATGGAAAGTGATTACCATCATCTATGGACTTTTGCAAGACTAGAGACATTTTGAACATTGACTATTAGTATGTCAGACGGGTTACTAATAAAAGCTCGGCGGCCGCGGGTTGAGTATCGCTGGTTTCGTGGGTAGTCTGATGGTCCGACGATCCCCCGTCCCTCCTCAGAGGCCACGGTGCGCATACGGCCGACCAGGAATCTCAGATATCCCTCACCCCCCCCCCCCCTTTTCTCGGGCCCAAGGATGGTGTCCCAAGTAAGAGATGGGATAGGGTAATGGGAAAATGGGCCATCGAAACTTTATTTGTCTATTATCATTTTTACACAGGTGTCTTAGTCACTGGCTAGCAGCTTTCCCAAAAATCGGAAAATAATTAAATAAACAAACACATTATTTTTACACCTCCATCGATATTTATATACAGAAATAAAATCCTTCCACTCAAATGATTTTCCCTTAGTAGACCCCCTGCCCACGCAACTACATATACCCACGTTTTCCTCCAAGCTCTTCAGTCGATCGGGACACGTGATGGCGGGAGCACGCTCGCCTGTGCCGGGAGAGACAATCACGTTGCTTGTGTAGTGATTATTTAGGTAAATACGCACCGGCTGCTTAAAAATCAATCATTATTTTAAAAAAATGATAAAGTCTTTTCTTATTATTATTATTTAATCAAAATACTAAATAAAACAAATAAAGATACGTGATCTTTGCTGCGTACAGGATTTTAAAATCTAGAACGTCAAAGCTTAGTAAAACATAGACACCTAAAGTATTGATGTTATAGAAAAAAATACTTTAAAATGTTTATTTAGATAGTTATTGGCTGTTCAGTGCAAAATAAATCCATATGAAAAAGAATGTATGATGCGTACAGGATCTACAAATCTAGAATGTTTAGTCTTAGCAAAATGTTGACGGCTAAAAGATTAGTTTTATAGAAAAAAGTACTTAATATTTTTTTGTGTATTTAGGTAGTTATACACGACAGTTTAGTGAAAAACTAATCACTACTAAGCAACATGATAAGATTTTATCTTATCATTAATTTATAGCAATAATATACTGTATGTATATTTGCTGCGTACAGGATTTTAAAATCTAGAATGTCGAAGCTTAGTAAAACGTTGACGACTAAAGTATAGATGTTATAGAAAAAAATACTTTAAAATGTGTATTTAAATATTTATTGGCTGTTTAGTACAAAATAAATCCCTATGAAAAAGAATGTATGATGCGTACAAGATTTACAAATCTAGAATGTTTAGTATTAGTAAAACTTTGATGGCCAAAAAATTAGTTTTATTGACAAAATTACTTTTTTGTGTATTTAGGTAATTATGCGCGATAGTTTAGTGAAAAACTAACCACAATGAAAAAACATGATAAGATTTTATCTTACTATTAATTTATATCAAAACTAATACACGTATGGTTGCTGCGTACAGGATTTTAAAATCTGGAATGTCAAAGCTTAGTAAAACGTTGACGCCTAAAGTACAGATGTTATAGAAAAAAATACTTTAAAATGTGTATTTAAATATTTATTGGCTGTTTAGTACAAAATAAATCCCCATGAAAAAGAATGTATGATGCGTACAAGATTTACAAATCTAGAATGTTGAGTATTAGTAAAACTTTGATGGCTAAAAGATTAGTTTTATAGAAAAAATACTTAATTTATTTATTTATTTAGGTTACTAATTAAAAATAATGGTAAGGTTTAAATTGTTAATTTAAACCAAAAATAATACACATATGTTTGCAGCGTACAGGATTTTAAAATCTACAATGTCTAACCTTAGTTTGACGGCTAAAATATTGATGTTATAAAAAAAAAACTTTAATATGTGTATTTAGATAGTTATTGGCTGTTTAGTGAAAATAAATCCCTATTTAAAAAAAATGTATGACGCGTACAGGATTTCCAAATTTGGAATGTTTAGTACGTCAAACGTTGATGGCTAAAAGATTATTTTAAAGAAATAAATACTTAAGATTTTTTGGTGTATTTAGGTAGTTATACGCGAGAGATTAGTGAAAAACTAATCACTACTAAAACACATGATAAGATTTTATCTTATTATTAATTTATAGCAATTATTATTAAAACTTTAAAATAAAAAAAACTTCCTTTAAAAAAACCGACTTTAAAAACTAAAAAGTAAAAGTATAAAATAACTTACTTGTAAAGCTATTATTATTAATGTATACTTATTACTTATAGTCGGTGCATAGTAATTTTCAAAATATAGTAATTTTTCTGGTTTACTTTGCACCGACTTCAAGATGTTTTAGATAATATATATTAATAATGATAGCTTTAGAGATAAGTTATTTTATACTTTTTAGTTTTTGAAGTCGGTTTTTTTAAACGAAGTTTTTTATTAGTGTCTAGCGGCAACTTTCGTAGGCGTACCCCCTACGAAAGGTGCCGCGCGGAATGGAATTTTTTTCATAAAAATGTTCATAAAATGAAAAGTACTGGGCCAAACTATGTCAAATTATTAGGGAACCAAATGTCTGCTATACCGAGTCGAATAAAAAAAGAATCTCGTAATCGGTTCATAAATCTCGGAGTAATCGGTGAACATACATAAAAAAAAGATTCCGACGAATTGAGAACCTCCTCTTTTTTGGAAGTCGGTTAATAATCTAGAATATCTATGGTTGGAAAAAAAACCACTCCTGAAACATTGGTGTTATAGAAAAAATATTTCCAGATGTTTGTGCATTTAGACAGGCTCGGCGTTGTTTAGTGAAAAATCAAACATTTTAGAAAAAGAACACGATTTCTTTTTCTTAGAATTACGAGTATTACATACCCAAAACTAATGCAATTAAAATCCATAATATTAGATATATATAGTAAAAACCTTTTAGGTTTGTATTTGGATCAAATATTCGTTGCGAAATGTTATAAAACTTGTGTGCGTTTAAATTTTATTACGAGGTGGAAAATCTGGAAAAAACTTAAAAAAAATACGTTGTTGAAAGTAGGCATCAGTCAGATCATGTTAAGAGTCGATTAATTCTGAGAGCATTTTGTAGCAGTTCAAGTCCTCATTACCTTTCATTCGAACCGTCTCCTCAGCACGTCACAAATAATAACTAGATTTCTCAGATCCGGTTTTCGACCGAAAAGTCCGGTTCTCTTTATGTTTGTCAGGTTAAACTGATCTGCGTAAACCGGACAAAACATTGACTCGTTTCACTTGTCTTGGCTAGCACTCTGCTGCAACATGATATGCAGGATCTCAAAAGCTTGTATTTAAAAAGCTTTTTAGTAAAATCTTTTTTTGTAATCCCATACCAGAGGCTTCTCACAACGCTAGGGTATTAGAGTCAGTACATAATTAATCTGATTTTATCAAAATTAATATAACAATTTCTCTCTTTAATTGGTGAGTGTTAAAGTGAAGTGATACTTAAGAGACGAGACCAGAAACAAGGTAAGTTTTCTTTAATTTACAGGCGCATGTTTCATGTCTTCTGTATTCTTTTGTAAGACTGCATCAGTGTCAAAAGGAAGAGTTATGATGTTGGCAGTCTATGTAAATTTAGGTTGGGTTTACATATATGTCACCGGATAATTTCCTGGATGATTTTAATGGTTAATGTGTTTATGAATATATTTAAGACTTATTTATAACAACTGAAATTGGTTTTGAGTGGAAAAAATACATATTCAATTAATTATCGAAGTTTGAAATTCACGACAATGATCTGGTAATTATGTCGCCGAGACGTTTTTTTACGTTTTTTGACGGGATTTATTTAAGTAGGAGACTGTATGTATCCGAAAATTTAAATATGTGGAGTTTTAAACAGTCGGTTAGGTTAGTTTATGTGGAGACCAAAGCGCGAGAACCGAATGGTAACCATTCACTATTTATCTCATATATAAGTGAAATATTAGTGAAACACAAGAGTGAGGTTAGATTGACAAAAACATTATTAACTCAGAAACTATACATTTCCGCCACATAGGAGTTGCAGAAAGGGTAAGTTTTTTCTTCCGGCCTCCCCCCTCCCCCGCTGATTACTTATGATTACGGGGACATATATGTAAACCACACCCATAAATTTCAACATCATTATTCTAGAGTTAAATCCCAGTTGAGTTTGGAGCATCTAAATCAATTTGTGATTTTTATATACACAGTGTAAACTCTATTTAACAACACCGAAGGGACTGTGTAGTTTATGGCGTTATAAATAGTTGTCGTTAAATGGAGAGAAGTCTTATTTTTATCTGACGTCTTTTGCTGCACCACTAATTTAGTTGTATTTTTTTACTTATTCATATTTTGCGATATTGAGGCATCTTGGTGATAAAAGAAGTACTTAGAAATTTCGGTATGCATAATGCCGGCAGTCGAGTTTATTACGGGTTAGGATATTAAAGCGATAAAAGAACTTACACAGCTGCGCAGTTTTTACTAATTTTGGCAACTTCAACTTATTTACGTTATTTAGTAATAAAAGTACCTTTTTTTATTACTTAATTGTTGTCGTTATTAAGAGATGGTATAATGTTATATATTGTGTATCATTGTATGGAAGACAAGCTAAACCAACCGAAGCAGAGTGATTTCGAAGCTTATGGGAGGTTGTCGTTAAATAGAGTGACGTTACATGGAGTTTACACTGTATAATATTATGAACAACCATGTAGTACGTTACACAGGCCATTGAAAAAAAATCTGGTCTAGATGTAACTATTTCCGAAGCCACGTATAAATAGGCTAAGATAAGATTTCTCTTTTCAAAGATATAAAAGATAAATAATTTTCAAATAACTAACTTATCTCTAAATAGGGTAAGTAGGGATTTGTGTAGCCCGAGCGTAGCAACATGCTACGCTTTTCTACGGCGTAGTCACGTAGCGGGGCTTACTATGGATTTTCATTAGTGATTTTATTATTGTAATTTTAAAACTTATTTGAACTCGCGTTTTATACTTTTATAGCTGCGTGGGAATTTAGCAAAATATATTATTCACTGTATGTCTATGCAGAGATCAATTGCTGTTCGTTTCTTGGACAAAGCCTTGCTCCCACAAGGCTCAATCATTAGCCCTCTTTTATAGAACATATATAAGTAAAGGAAGCGTAACGACTAGCACACGCTTCCCAAACTCAAAGGGCGCGATTGTATTTAGTGACTCTTCGCTCATAAATATTTATACATGTAAAGTAGCTTGCCACGGGCACGTCATTATGATTAGCAGAATACCAAAATCAGGCTCACCTAGGACTAAGACTGTTTTTAAGATTCGGTTCTTAAGTATAAAAATACGGGTGCTTTTTTCCAAATTAGTTGAGTCGATTACTGTCTATGCAATTGATTTTTCAAAAATCTAATGATCTTTGGATATCGGTCCCGAGACTCCTTTGAGTATTTTATCGTATAGAAGATTGGTCCATTGAAGCCATTTTTTAAAAATCTCATATATACATACACTTCTATTCATCATACGTACTCAAATTCAAAAGTTTTTATTCAAAATAAGTTCCACTGGAAAAAGTTAGAGGCTCATACATGTAAGTCAAAATTTAAATCTATTTTCTTTTCTACTTACACCGCTTTGGAATGTGTTATCGCTGTTCAGAGGAGAAGAAGCAGCATGAAATAGAAGAAACATGTAAGTGAGTTTTTATATAGGCAGGAACGGAGAAAAAATACAATTTCCTGCATTGGGGCGGCCTGTCTTAAGAGGCCATAAAACAACCCACAGGTGGTAGGGTATTTGCTCGACTGGATGGCTACCACCCCTGGTTTAAATTATGTCGCCATAACAGCCTTGAGTAGTGTTCCAGCATTAGTGACCAGATTCCAGTCTCCCTTAGAACAGCAGCGTATTTATAACACCTTTCGTGTTGCAAATGTCCATAGGCGATGGTAACCGCTTTCCATCAAGTAAGCCGTCTGCCTGTCTGTAGTTTTCACTACTCGTTAATGAAAGCGTGTTACAAATTAAACATTCGCGTGAAATCACGTAATGTATGCCATTAAACTGAACTCCGAAAAATCAATGAGCAATAAAATCTTCACAATAAAACCACCTGAGCAACGTCAAGTAACTACGCAATCATCGGGCGTTCCGTTTCCATGGCCCCTACGTACAGTGAGTCAACTGATATTTTTTAGTTAACGTAAATAGAAGAAAGACAGAAAATGTTTATTTGCCAATTGCGACACAGATAAATTAGGAAATAGACGACACACAATAATTGTTATAGGTATATGCCGCAATTCGATAAATGAAGTTCGCACTCAGTATACTGCTGTGTCGGAAGATATTCCAGCACAGTACTGGAAGCAATTTTAACATAAAAATAAATAAAAATATTCATATTAACGAGAATAAAAAATATATAAAGTGATTTATACTTACTTACTTGATACTTACTATTTATACATCTATAATTGTATATGCAATCAATTAATTAATTAAAGTTGTGTTTACACATATACAAACAATAAATAAATAAATTAATTAATATAGAATTATATTTTCTTAAGTTTTCGCGACTTGTACACATAATAAAACTACGTTTTAACGGTTTTAAGCGCGGTAATTTATTTTATTTAGGTTTATCCGACGTTTCGGCCGCTTTTCAGTTGCCGTGGTCACGGAAGACAAAGATGACATTTGTCAAACGTGTATTGTCAAAGTTTTTATTCAGCCTACCGCCAACTTGTTCATTTTAATTATTTAGTTTTAATTTTGTTTATGGATATTATTTACTCTATGGGAGCCTAATCTAATTTACCACCGCTTCACAACATGTTGTGGCTTGAAGAGAAGAAGCGGCGCAAGAAACTCTTCAGCAAACATGCCTAGTTCTAAATTTTTTTATATAATATTAAAATGAGTGGAAGGAAAATATAAATATAATAATTTAGAATATAATATTCTGTTACATTTATTGAGTTACATACCCACAAATCCTCGCGAAAGAGAATCGTTTCATACCAAGAATGATGCGTGAGGCTATTGAAATCAAAAAAACACCCAAATTTCAATAGAGAAGATGGTTGGCAGGTACCACCTGTTTGGGATCCAATCATCAAAACTAATAGGTTAGTAGACCCAAACCCAGCAGAAACCAACTGCCAGACCTCAAGACACTGTGAGCTCTTTCTGCATGCAACGAAACAAACCAACTTGACTGATAATTTCTTTTATTTTTTCCTTCCACTAATTTTAATATTATATAAAAAAATTTAGAACTAGGCATGTTTGCTGAAGAATTTCTTGCGCCGCTTCTTCTCTTCAAGCCACAACATGTTGTGAAGCGGTGGTAAATTAGATTAGGCTCCCATAGAGTAAATAATATCCATAAACAAAATTAAAACTAAATAATTAAAATGAACAAGTTGGCGGTAGGCTGAATAAAAACTTTGACAATACACGTTCGACAAATGTCATCTTTGTCTTCCGTGACCACGGCCACTGAAAAGCGGCCAAAACGTCGGATAAACCTAAATAAAATAAATTACCGCGATTAAAACCGTTAAAACGTAGTTTTATTATACATAGATGTTCTTGTGATGTTTCTTTTTGAGATTAATAATATAATTTTATCCGTGCAGGAACGGAGAAAGAATAGAATTTCCTGCGGCCGGGTGGCCTGTCATAAGAGGCGACAAAACAACCCACAGCAAGGTGGTAGGGCATTTGCCCGACTGGATGGCTACCACCCCTGGTCTAAAGTATGTCACCATAACAACCTTGAGTTGTGTTCCGTCATTAGTGACCAGGTTCCAGTGACTTTTAAGAGAGTAACGGCGCATTTGTAGCACATTTGGTGTTGTTAATGTCCATGGGTGATGGTAACCGCTTTCCATCGAGGGGGCCGTCTACCTGTCTGCTGAACTCCTGCAATAGAAAAAATGTGTGCTGTGATACAATTTAGAAGTGATAGTTCAACGGACAAGTGGAAAAATGAATCACAACGGACAAGTTGAAAAACGAATCGCAACGGACAACTGGAAAATCTTTAACTGACAAGTAACAAAATGAATCGCAACAAAATTTTAACTTGAATTATTCAATTCGTACATTCCATTCGGAAGATATCACGAGTTTAAAAATGTAAGTATTAGACCACGTGACCGTGACGCTTTTTCGTGTGCGAAAAATCGTAAGACCCCGTCTATATAAAAGTTTCACTTCAAAAAAATGTTGACACTAATGTCGCCACAGTCCCAACCCAGGAATTGTATGCTTTCCCCGTTCCGCTCTGCTGTAAAACTAGAATTTTGCAGTTTATTCATTATACATAGTGGTCGGTCTGTTCGTATACAATCGAGAGCGCAAGGAAAACTTTTCCAATTTCAATTCTTTAACATTGTTCCCCCCACAAAGGTGAAGCACAAATAATTCAAAGGTACGTGATTCTATTACGGCTTTTTACGTAAATACTCGTTTTGTTACACAACATCGGGTAAAATAATCGTTTTCTAAAGCATCTATCTAAATGGTGTTCGCTGATGTAATACACTGTAAACTCTATATAACGAACTTAACTTATAACTAAACTTAACCTCATGGCTAAACTAAACTTTATGACGTTATATAGAGTTTTCGTTATATGGAGGGAACGGTCTGTTAATTATGTCCGTCATTTTTTGTTGTATCAGTAATTTTGTTGTATTTCTTTCACTTATTTATTCATATCTCGCGATATTGCGGCAACTTTTTGATAAAGGAAGTACTTGAAAATTTCGGTATACAATCATGATGCTGAAAGTCTAGTTTATTACGGACTAGGATAATACTTTGCTTTTACTAATTTCGGCAACTTAAAGAGTATTAATTTTATTAGTTCACATACTTTTCAAAAAAAATTGACAGCAGGTAGAATCGTTACCAAGGTATGAAAAGTACTATTTTCATTCCTGTGATTAGGCATCTCCCAATGTACTTTCTAAATATGAGAAATATAAAACAACACCTTTAAACCATTCCACATATATTTTAACCTTCCAGCCTTAATTTAATTCCGTCATAATTTCATAGACTTTTAAATCTAGTACCATCACCAGTTCTTTCAGCTCTCGCTTCTATCACTTCTTCAGAAGCACTCCTGAGGTCATAAGCTAAGCCCAATTTCGCACAGATATCAATAAAACAAGTAGTCAAATTGAATCTCAGACCAAGTTCATCGGATCTGTAGTCCCATGGGAAACAATGGTGGTAGTTATGCCAACCTTCCCCTAAAGTCATCACATTCATAATTGGAGATTGTGAGGGGGATATATGTTTGTCATAGGGTTTCTGTCCCCATAAATGAGCGAAGCTGTTCACACAGAAAGCTATGTGTAGGTTTAGAACGTATCGGAGCATGTTGATATGCCAAGCGTTTGTGAGAGATTCTCCCCATAGTTGCGGAATGTAGGTTGGCATGATGAAGGACAGCAAAGGTATGAACCAGTAGGAGTGCCTGAAAAGAGTAAGCATAACTATAATATTGTTACGAGTTGCAGGACTCGAATTAATATGCCGTTGGAATTCTTATAGAGTGTATTATAACTATACAAACACATGTAACTATGATACTTTTTTGACATAATGTATACAAAAATATACATACATAGTATTTGTACGTAGTATTAGGTTTATGCTTTGTAATGATGTAATATGAGCGCTGATTTTAGTAGATCAGAATTTTGTTGGGCCTGAGGCTCCTTACAGGACAAGATTTAGTTGACTGTTAGAGCATCCCGTGAAAACTAATAAACGGATTTAAATGAAACTCGATACACTACTAAATGGTATCCCAGGTCGATATTAAGGATACTTTTTATTTCTACAAACGTCATCGTTTCCATGCGATTGAGGAATGTAGTAAGTAAGGTTTTTTCGACCATCCCGCATGCCTGAAGACGAAAGTTTTCGAGCAATGCGTCCTCCCCGTCCTGACCTACGGGGCTGAGTCGTGAACACTGACGGTAGGTCTAGGCAGGACTGGTCCAATTTGAAATTTTCAAGTCGCTGAACCGGCTGTTTCTCTTATGGATAGAATTGGAAATGAGGGTATCCGTAAGACAACCAAGATAGCTGACTTAGCTCGCACCATTAGCAAATGGCAGTAGACCGGTCACATTTGTCGCTGCACCGATGGCCGATGGAGCAAATGAGTCCTGGGGTGGAGACGGCATCTCGTTAAACGTAGTGTCGGACACCCTCAAGCCCTCAGAGGACCGTGATGAGTGGAGCTACTTTGGGAGGCCTACGTCCAGCAGTGGACGGTTATAGGCTGACGACGAGTAAAATGGGTGCTGCAATCGTTTTTTTGTGTGCAACCGTTGCAATCAACTAACAAATACACCGTGATGGCAGCCCCAAGAATGAACTTTCAAAGGGACTTACTTGTTTTGGAACTCCAAATACGGATTACTGTAGATGTCACTTAAGTCTATCGTCTTCCCACGTTTTCTAACTTCTGGGTGCTTCTTCACCATAAGCCAACCCACATGGGAGTAGAAGAAACCCCTGGTAGCATTATGGGGATCAGCGTCAGTCTCACTGTATTTATGGTGGAGACGGTGGTCCCTAGCCCAGTGAGCTACGGAGTTCTGGTTGGCCACAGACTGTGCAAGAATCAAGAAGATCTGGAGTGGTCTGGTTGCCTTGTACGCTTTGTGGGACCAAAGACGATGGGCACCAGCCGTGACACCCAGCACTGCTATGACGTATATAAATACATCTGGAAGATGTGGAAGGAATTAAAATCTATAAAAATAAATAAAAAAGCGAAATTTCACATAAATAAATACAAAGATTTTGCTTCACGTATTAATATTGTTACGAGTAGCGTGACTCGAATTAAAATGCCGTTGGAATTATTATAGAATTTATTAGAACCATACAAACACGTATAACACAGGTACAAATATAACTGAACACAACCAGTCCAAACGTAATGCACGATTCAATCACACGCGCAAAGTCCGTTACTAACGTCTTGCTTCGCTTATGGCTATCGCTAGACTGCCTCATGACTTCCATTGAGGTATTGATTTATACTGTACAAATACTAGATGCTGCTCAACCACGTGGACTGAATTTCCTAGAATCACACCTGACTAATGACTACCATAAAAGATTACAATACAATGGGCTGTTTTTCTAATCACAAACTTTAAACACAACTATCCGTGCAGGAACGGAGAAAGAATACAATTTCCTGCGGCCCGGCGGCCTGTCGTAAGAGGCGACAAAACAACCCACAGCCAGGTGGTAGGGCATTTGCCCGACTGGATGGCTACCGCCCCTGGTCTAGAGTATGTCGCCATAACAACCTTGTGTTGTGTTCCGGCATTAGTGACCAGGTTCCAGGCTCCCTAAAGAGAGCAGCAGCGCATTCGTAGCACCTTTGGTGTTGCAAATGTCCATAGGCGATGGTAACCGCTGTCCATCAAGTGAGCCGTCTGCCTGTCTGCTGATCTCCTGCAATAAAAAAAAAAAAAAAAAAAAAAAAAAAACAAAAAAAAAACAAATTAAAAATAGTCCAAAGGCCGCCAAGGTAATAAAACGTCTACAGGTATGCAGGTGTGAAATCGTCTTTTGTCGGCGCTCAGGTCGTAACAATATCTTAGCAAAAAATTATAAAGATTTAAAAAAACCATTTCACATAGAGTTTGTATGTGTAGATAAATTAGGATCGGCAGTAATCCGTTTTCATTATTGAAAAAAGCAAACAAGGATATTTATGTACTATAATGTATTGGGAAAAAACACGAATGAAAAAATAGTGACATAAGAGGACAGAAGAATATATCAAAATACATGGTGTCAAAAAATTCAAATATAACATGGACTTCTGAGGTGCCAGTGCCAAGTTACACGACCTCATTTTAACAGTATGAACACAAACGTGTGTAGTCATAAAAGGAGATAATTATTGTTTAAACAGTAATTAACATTGTAATCTATGATCATATTTTATAAGTAGTATGAATTTATAAGTCACATGTTATTTAATTGTTTTTTCAAAGGCAAATAATTTAATCATTCACTGTAACATGTGTTTATATCTCTATTGTTACCACCATTTTTATTATATTTAACACAATAAAATAGATTTATATATTAATTCATATTAATAAAAAGATTCTGTACAACTAAACTATAAAATTAAATACTACTAAACTGTAAAATTAAATACTACTATAAACATATTTACAAGTAGAAGATGTAGTCCAAATCGCTGTCGGTTGGGAGCGTTCCCAAAACGCTCGCCGCATTCTCTCGCTGTATGGCAACGCTTATTCGTTGCCCTAAATAAAGGCCAGCCCTTTGGTCACGCGAGACTTCTTTCAATCGTCTTGAAAGGTCTCGATAAAGTTGATAAGCCTCTCGTCCCCATGGCCCCAAAGTCTCAACCCCGAAAGCTACAAATATGTATCCGTCACCGATGGATGCATATTTGCGGCGTTTCAGGGTCTCTTGAAGTGCGGCAGCGCCCCCGGCAGTGACGGCTGTATTTGGAAGATGGGAAGCCGCCAACGTATCGACACACGTTGCGTCCCATACTAAGGGGCGTCCCATCTTCCAAGGTATCAACGACATTCCGTCCGGTCGCTTGCCATCGTCGCGGCACAGTCCGTTCGGTTCAAGAACAGCTGGAACCCCAACGGTGACAAGAGGCCGGCGGATGATGTCGTTGATAGCCGCATGTCGTGAAGTTTTATTCATAGAAATATATAATTGATACTTACCTTAATGGTAAAGAGTTTATTTCTTTGAATATGACCTTGTCATTTTGAATATCGTAAATAATAAAATTGTGTAATGAATTAATTAAATATAAACATAAATAATATATATGTCATTGTGTATTATTGATGTCTTTTGTAATACAATATAAACTCTATATAACGACACTGAAGGGGCTGTACATTTTATGGCGTTAAAGTGAATTGTCGTTAAATGGAGACGAGACTGTTTATTTTTGTCTGGCGTCTTTTACTGCACCTAATTTTGTTGTATTTTTTACATATTTTATTCATATCTTGCGATATTGAGGCATCTTGCTGGTAAAGAAGAAATTTCTTGGTAATTTCGGTACAGGTGATGTTGATAGTCGAGTTTATTACAGGCTAGGATAGTAAAGCGATAAAAGAATGTACACAGCTGCGCAGATTTTTCTAATTTTGGCAACTTAAAAGGTACTTTTGAAATGATAACTTCTTATGGGAGGGTAAATCGCTTCGTTACGTAACGCTTTCCGACGTCAATCTGTCTGGCGTCCCTTTCTCTCGCGCATACGGCAGCGGTAGGCAGGATTCTCCTATCTCAATCTAACCCACAGCGCTAGCCGTATTTCGGTAATTAGATTAAATAATGATAATAATAATACCACTCGTAGTCCCGGGCAAAATGGAGGGCAAGAGGGCGCGCGGTAGATCACCAATGCGCTGGACTGACCAAGTCAAAACCAACCAAATGCACGAGGCAAGCTATAGTCCGAGAGGAATGGCGACGAATTTTGAAGCTTGCCACCGGGTGGTGGATGAGGACCACGACCACTCTGCCAAGAGTGTGACGACGGATAAGAAGAATAATAATGTACATACATAATATTCAAATGTACATATTCAAGAATTATAACTAAGAATAAAGTATATTTTATAATCAATAAATTATTTTATAAATAAATAACCTTTCCTTAAATTATCATATTAATATACATAAAATTTAAGTAATAACCTAAGCTTTTCTCAAGTTAAACCATTTCAATATTAAATAGTTCAACTTAGATTAGTTTAAGTTATCACGTCTGTTGCGCTTCGCGTGACGAACAGTATTTTTTCTTTTTTTTTAGCATCGTCCTAGATGTGGTACAGATGATGTTAAAGTTTCTGACATAAGAGCTCTTCGGTACACTCCAAACAGTGATGTTTTTATAAAAATGGTGTTCACTAATGAATGGAAAATAAAATCAATAAAAATAAAATCACCGCGTGTAATTAATTAGATATCTTGTTGTTTGATAGCTTGCGAAATGCGCACCAAACAATAATTAAAATTACAAAAACGAAGTCTGAAGACTTGCAATATTTAAAAAACACTACCTAAAGACTACTATAGTTATTCCTATAATTTACCATATTAATTGTTATTACTCATACCCATTACATAGAGATACTAATTAGTCTCAACAATCCCCAGATCACGTAATTTAAATATTAATAATGGGTTTTTTGTTTTTAATTCAGAATAGAATTAAATGATATAAAATGAAACGTATAACCTTGGAAGATTTCTAACTTATTATTATATTTTGACATTTATCATTATTTTTTCATGTTTTATTTAAAATTATATAATTAAATAAAATGTATTATAAATATTTGTATGTTCCTATGTGATCAAAATATGTGTATACTATAACATAAATATATGTCAATTGTTTAATTATGTTTTCAACAAATAATTTTGATTTGATTTGAAAATGTTATTAAGTAACTGAATCGAGTTTTGTAATAATTAAACTCTAGAGGGTGTTAGTGCGCCGTTAATATAGAGACTGAAAAATAGATGGATAGATTAACAAATAGCACTTTATTGTACACTATTACAGAAAGCACAGAAAAACTTATAGCCTTAAATAACCTAGCGCCACCGATACATGGTGGAAACACCACCAGTAAGAACTATCCGTTTCGCATCATATATTCTGATCCGCAGTGCGCACTGCCGAAGAATGCAATAATTTGGCGGAGTCTGCTGTTCTTGCCAAATACAATCTTTAAGCCTTCAACTTACGAGTGAATTATTATTTTCTAGATAAGCGTGGTATATCCTAGACAGCGTCATCCTGACTCATCTTGATTGATGACTCTGTCGGGTGTCGGAATCGGGTGAGACAGTCGTCAAACGCAAATCTATACATCCATAAAAAAAAATCGAAAAATCCAAGAAACAGTCGCAGTTAAAAAGGTTTGAAAATACCCAGTAATAGAGGTATTTAAAAGTAATACAGTAGGTAGTCTAAAATAACTTCGTCATTTTCTTTTCTTATTTCATTAAACCTAGTCGCGGTCATGATTCAGCCGTAATGAGCTGCGTAAATGGAGTTAATTACCTACCTAGTCGCTACTTAAGCCAAAACCGTGACTTAGCCTTGAACCCATCTAAACTGACGGACTCATAAACTGCATCAAAGTTCAGGATTACTTTGAAATGATTTTTTTAATAAGTATGCAAACTTTTTAGATTAAATTATATAAATATGGAGAGACTGGCTCTTAATCTCAAAAAAAAAGGAAAATTTAAAATAGAACTGCCGTAAAACAAATCGCGGGCTTCAAGCCAGAGGGGCGTATGAAAAAATTACGTTTTTTTTTATTTCGTCTATCATTTATATTTTTATCGATACACCACCTTTGTTTTTTGTCTTAATAGTAGGTTAATACTAGTAAAAGTACTGTCATATACAGATATTGAAAAAAACTTATTAAGTTTTTTGTATCTCCTGAAAAGTTGGTTTTTGTTTATACGCCCCTCTGGCTTGAAGCCCGCGAAATGAATATAGCCGGGAAAAGAAAATTTACTCGTAGTATCAGATTTGCGTGTTATTTATAGCAAAGTTTTAAATTGATTCTCATTGATTTTTATTCTTTTGTCAATTAAATTATTGTTACCAGCAGAATTGTTGGGTTAGTTTTTTAACTCATCGAGGGTTTTTGAACCATAATATGGATACTTCGTCCGAACAAGCGGCTCAAATTGTAGCATTGGTGCGGGAGGGCTTGGATCAACGAACGATTGGTAGAAATTTAAACCAGTCTACGGTTTCTAGAATATACAGAAGGTTTGTGGAGACAGGTTCTTACAGAAGGATACGTGGTACAGGCAGGACTCGAACAACCACCGGTCATGATGACCGATTTATTGTTACAACTTCCCTGCGAAATCGTTTCCTCACGTCTGTTAACATCAAAACAGAACTTAATGAAGTGCGTGGAGTAAACGTTAGTGCACAAACAATAAGAAGAAGTTTAAAGGAAGAGGATATCACCCCTTTTAGACCAGCAAATGGTATAAAGTTGTCTGTAGCTCACAGACAAGCTCGCTTAAGATTTGCGCGTGATCACCTGAATTGGACAGAAGAGCAATGGACCTCCGTATTGTTCACGGACGAGTGTAGGACATGTTTATATGATGCAGATGGTCGCAGAAGAGTCTATCGTCGACGTTGGGAGCGATATGCTCCAAGTTGCATTGAGGAGCGTGTTCCTTTTGGAGGCGGTTCGTGTATGGTCTGGGGTGGCATATCGATGAACGGGCGAACAGAACTTGTCTTCATAGACATGGTCCGTCAAAACGGTAATAGAGGGGGTTTGACTGCACATCGCTACATAACAGAGATCTTAGAAGATCACTTGGTGCCTTACATGGGATTCATAGGCGAAAATTTTACTATAATGCAGGATAATGCCCGGCCGCACGCTGCTGCACAAGTTCGACAATATTGCGAAGAGGTTGGGATACGTACAATGAATTGGCCAGCACGCAGCCCGGATCTTAATCCCATTGAGCATGTTTGGGACAATTTAAAAAGAGCTGTATATGCGAGAAACCCTTTGGCCACGACAGTGGCAGCACTAAGAACAGCACTTTCAGAAGAATGGGACAATATTCCGCAAGATCTTTTAATAACCCTAATAAAATCTATGCGGAACTGATTAGAATCCGTAATAAGGGCACTTGGAGGTAATACACCTTATTAAAACATAAGCAAACCTTGCATAAAGTTTGTGTCTATTGTTAAAACCAATTTTTTAATTAAACCAATTTTCCTTAAATTTACGTTTTTTCTTCAATAAAAGTCTTAAGATCCTTTCCAGTACACAAACTTAAACTTAAGGATATGACCCTACGCTGTTTTAAAGTTCACGAACCAATCTAGAGGTTTCAATTTAAATCTGCATAGAAAGTTTGCATACTTGGTTAAAATATTTATTTCAAAGTCGTCTATTACTTTGATGCAGTTATAAGTCCGTCAGTGTATATCCACTAAGTCCCTATAAACCATGCAAGGGATTTTTAAATGGTGTTCACCATAAAATTAAATAATTTTGCAATGAACAAAATCTAATACATAAAATTCTCGTGTCACAGTTTTCGTTGCCATACTCCTCCGAAACGGCTTGACCGATTTTGATGGAATTTTTTGTGCTTATCCGGTATCTTTGAGAATCGGCCAACATCTATTTTTCATCCCCCTAAATGTTAGGGGTAGTCCACCCCTAAATTTTTATTTTATTTTTTAGACAAAATTTTTAATTTCTATTTTTTTATGATACAGCATTAAAAGATACATATAACCCTAAATTTTCAACCCTCTACGATCAACCCCTATTTTTTACCGGGCAGGACGACGTCTGCCGGGACAGCTAGTTATATTATATTATTGCGGAGAGATATACAAATGTGTGTGTGTGTGTGTGTGTGTGTGTGTGTGTGTATAAATGTTGATATGATAATTTTTTACTTACTCCAGAATATCGTCCCCCACATAGCACTTCCAAATAATAAATAAAATCCATAAATCCCAGCTATATGGTAGTATAGGAATACTGCTATATTTCTATATACTATATGGTACTGCCGCGGCCCCGCTTGAGGTGCTTTGGACTGATCACTCTCAGATTCTGCTAAGACTTCTTCGTTGGTTATGTTAGGCGCCATTCTGTAAGATTCATATACAGTGTGTTTCATTTCAAATGACAATAAATCATAACTTTAGCGGTCGTACTCCATAAAAATTTTTTGGTACTATTAAATCAACCATAATGTCAAAATTAAAATTTTGAAATTTCCGAACAAATTAATTACGATAAAAAGGGAATAAAAAACAGAACATCTTGTAAATATTGGTTCGCGAGCGAGAGCGTAAGAATGAACAACTTCCGCGTTTAATGATGAAGAGACGAGCTGGCAACATGATACATTGGTCACTAACCTACCGATTTAGACACAATAACTGATACATGTTGTTGTAATATTCTGTCCTGTGGCTAAACCAAAGAAGTTACCTTGATTCATTTTTGTATTTGGGCAGAGTACGTCATGAAGAAAACGTGGTCTGATTTATTGTCGTAAGGTCTGAAACACGCTGTATAAATATATTACGTTATCATACATAAATATTAAATACATAACGCATGATATCTACTTGCTACAATCCTGACACACTATTTAACTTGTCTATGTATCAGTGGCAAGAGGGGGACATACGCCTAGGGTAGGCCGGTTGAAGACATACCTTATTAAGCAAGCGTCGTCTACATCGCTATTGTAAATACCTCATCTCATCTTATTACAATTTGTATTTTTAATTTCGCAAACTTACCCCACACAGTGTAAACTCTATATAACGTCACTGAAGGGACTGTGCATTTTATAGCGTTATAGAGAGTTGTCGTTAAATGGAGAGCAGTATGTTATTTTTTCTGACGTCTTGCTGCACCAGTGATTTTGTTGTAGTTTTTACTTATTTTATGTCTTACGATTTGAGGCATCTTGGTGATAAAGGAAGTACTTAGAAATTTCGGTGTTTCGAAATTTCTTTCCAATTCTGACTTCGAAAATCAATTAGTGATCGATTTGTAATTTTTTCTCTTGACATTAATTGCTTATATATATATATTGAATTAGAATATGTATTTCGTGCAGGAACAGGGAAATAATACAATTTCCTGTGGCCGGGCGGCCTGTCGTAAGAGGCGATACAACAACCCATAGCCATGGTAGGGCATTTGCCCGACTGGATGGCTACCACCCCTGGTCTAAACTGTGCATCTACAATCCTGTAACACTTGTATAAACTACATTCTTGCAAATAAAGATATTGATTGATTGAATTAATTTCATAATATTAAATACGTCTTGGCTTCTCTGCAATGGAGCTTCAAAAGACCACGTTGGTACGTCGCGAAAGGGTCCCCTTTACAGGAATGCTCGATTTTTCGGCATGATGTGTGATCTTCTTGGAAGATCGACAAGTCTTCTCGTGTGAACCAAACGAAGAAAGTTGAGTTCGTCCACACAAACACGTAACTCATTCGAAAGCATGTATTTGCTTTTTTAATATTTTTACAATACTTGTCATGACACGATAAAGTAATAAAAAAATAACGAAAAATAATAAAAATGTTCGTGATGCGTGTGTAAATAAGGTTTTCATGAGTTCAAAAGATTTACCTAATTATTTTCAGTTTCAATCATTTATATATGAGATTATGTACACTGATATCCAACATTACCCAAGAACATATACTTTAGCCATAAAAGTATATTTTTTTGTTCTGCCCGATTAAGGGTTAACTTAAAAAAACTTAAAATATATATAATAGTAGAGGGTACCTAAAAATACCGAATAAAAATTATATTATATCAAATGAAATATATTTTAGTGACGTTTTCGGCACGACCATAACGACCACGGTCGCCTTGTGGAATGGCTAACGGAGCATTTTGGCGTTGTGAGCTACTAATGGAACGCGTTGTAAATTACCAATTGTAATCATATTTATTCTAATCCTATTTTCTCCTTAATCTTCTTTTATTCACTAACTTTCTTGCCCTTCCTTCTATTTATAGTAAGATATAAAATGACATATTATTATGTATGTACCTACATATATACTTTATATACATAATAATAGCCTTACTTATAATCATTTGTTAAATTAAGAAACTGCTCAGCAACTGATTAATGAAAATCTTACCCATAAACTCCTCTTAAGGATAAGAGGAGGTGGTAAAGTAACTCATAAAAAATAACCAACTACGTGAGGTAGTTTAAGTGGCTGCTAAGAGGCAAGATGGCAAGTTTTATTTGAAACAGCCATTGATTAGGGGCGTAAGAGTCTCTTATTTAAGAGATGATTAATCCTGTCTTAGCGAGATTATTATAAGTAAGACCCTTAATATTAAGCCTAGCGAATACACGTAATCACAAAAGCGTATGGGCTTTAAAAAAGTGTGGGCTGCATTATTACTCAATACTTTGTATTGTAACTTTTTATTCAAATTTTATAATGCATCTGTTTGTTGTTCCAATAAAATAAAATGTAAAACTGAAATTCTATATTTGATTGTCAATAGTGGTAGAGGCATAAACTGGTTTTCGCACTCTAGCCCTGAATACATTTAAAAAGGCCCCAGCTAGCAGAAATAGTTACGGACTTAAGGGGGATCCTTGGTGCACACCTACATTTACAGAGTGCTAGTGATTACCACTGCAGAGCGGACTTATGTGTAGTTGCAATTAGACTTATTTAGTTTAACCATAACGACAACGTTAAAAACATAATAATATTATTTTATAAAGTCATAGTAATTATCAAAGACTAAGTTGGTATGGGCATATAATGAGGTGGGATGAAAGTCACGTGACAAAATGAATGTTAAACTATAAGATGGTTGGGTACAGATGTTAAGGTAGACCAAAAAAAGATGGATGGATTGCGTGAAGGATGATAGGATGATTTGTGGTGTGATAGAAGATGTATGTCAGAATAGAAGAGTGTGGAAGGAAAAGACATATTGTGCTGATCCCAATTAATTGGGATATGGTGAAAGAAAAGAGAGAGTAATTATCTTTTTATATATCTGCAGAACATGGGTCCATGGGCCATAAATAAGGGTCCGAACTTTTGAAGGGCTTGCGTGGGGCCATGGGGAGCCCAACACGTAAAGAAAGGCCCCTTGACAAATTTAATGTAAATGTGGCGTGACACTGACTGGTGATTATCCTTGTCTACATCATATAATAGTGCACCCAAGGACAAGTCCCGGCCAATGTAGAACTATTGTGGGAAATTAGTGCAATTAACATTATTATTAAAATAAATTAAGATTCAAATATTTGATATTAAGTATATTTAAAACACAACCAAAGTTTTTTTATTTCCCACGACTCTTGTATATTAAATTAAGATTATAAACATATAATAAACTAGCGACCCGCCCCGGCTCCGCACGGGTATTTAAGAAGATTTTTTTTGTAGCCTATTTCAACCGGGGATAATGTAGCTAGCCATCAGTACAGTGTCGTGACGGCGGCTACACTCTTGGTAGTAGATCCGCCCTGGCCTCTCCAGGCGGACGTACTTGCCAAAGTTCGACGGTCCCGACAAGATGCCCTCACCCGTGACCTGGTTTCTTGCCAGGCCAAGATTCAGGTGATCAAAACGCGGGAATCCACGACCGTAATCTATAGGACAAGTACGGTCTTGCATGGAGTACTGCTCTCATCTTTGGGATGGCTCAGCTAAATACCAGTTAGAGACACTCGAGTCGATCGAGAAAAGAGCTAGGAAACTGATAGGCAACAACCGACTATTCGATGAAAGGCTTCAGAGCCTAAGTCATCGACGTAAAGTCGCTAGTTTGTCGGTATTCTATAGGATACACTTCGGTGAGTGTGCCTCAGAATTGCATGAGCTGGTTCCACCCTCACCATTCTACCACCGGACAAGCAGACGTACGCACTTACGCCACCGTTATATGGTGGAAATACCGACGAAGCGGACGAAACGCTATGCTTCTACATTCATCACACGCACCGCTGAAGAATGGAACTCTTTACCTTCGTCTGTTTTTCCCGAAAAATACAATCTAAGTGTCTTTAAGTCTCGCGTGAACAGGTATCTTCTAGGTAAGTGTGCTCCACCTTAGACTGCATTTCCGCCTGAGACAAGGTGCAATGTCGGTCAAACGCGAACCTATTCATTATAATAAAATAAAATAAAAACTTGGTCGAGAGAATTGAAAACTCCTATGTCTGGCGTTGAGACCGTGGAGGCGGTGCGCTCACACCTGATGCGATTGCTCGCGCGGAAACGCGGGACTTTAACCTTCAGGAGACGCAGATACTTACCGGAACTGGGTGCTTCGATAAGTTTTTTAAATGGATCGTGGGCTACCTGCCTTCCCTTAATGTCGCCCATGTGGCGCGCTTGACTCTGCGTTTCATACGTTGGTTGAGAGCATAGCATGGGCACCGCAGAGATTTGAACACGAGGCCGTCGTAGGTCCGATCGATTCGCTAGGAGTCTGATTGGGAGGGTGAGGCCAATTTCTGCGAGGCAATGATGCCTCATAAGGAGGCCGTGGAACGAGAAAGGGAGAGAAGTGCGCTTGCGTCTGTCGAGTACCGACGCCAGTCGGGGTCCGGAGACGCAAGAACTCCTTCCGTAATACCGCTGAAGGAGCCCTCCAGCATCTATGGAGCGGAGGAGTCATCCCTATTGACGAAGTGTGTCTGTCCTGTTTGCCGGAGTACTCGCAAGCACTGATATGCTAGGATCAGCGCAAGCCTAACTACGTGCTAAGTCTCACGCTCTTCCTACCATAAGTGCGAGGCACAGGGGTTGGAGGGTTGTTTTAGTGGAATATTGGCCCATGGGTGAGCTGTCTACATAGACTAAGAAATATTTTCTGCTATTTAGTTGCTTACATAGCTTTAGAAATAATATTTTAAGCACCTGTATAAATTGTGTACTACAGGCACGCGTATACGCGTTTTGCTTTTCGAAGAGTGTAGGCACCCGGCGCTCTTAAACAAGGATTCATCTCGACTTCCTCGGAATACACCCATCAGATCTGATGATATGTCCTGATAATGGGACTATTTCCAGAGTATACTTTTCGAATAATGAATAAAAATTGAAAGTTGGATAACAACTGACTGAGAAATTGCCTTACAAACATAAATAAACACACGTATTGGTGGCAGTTGCTTCGTTATTTTGGAAATCAAACTCGATTTTGATGGACTGTATAATTATTAATGAAGTAAAAGAATACATAAAATAAGTACAGAGCGTAATTATTTCCAAGACACATTAGAGCGATGTTGAGAGGTGAAGTGTAGAGTAGAAGAAGTGTGTCTTCGCCTGCTAGGGTTGCTCCTTAAGTCCCGCATCCCGCCCGACGCCTAATTGCTAATCGTGCCCTCTTAGGGCGCCGGCGGGATGCGGGGCGCGGAGAGTAGGTGTATTCCGGCGGGTGGGTCAGGGGGGTGCTTTCTGTCCGCAACAACACATATTTTATATCCTCATGCTAAGCAAGTTACGGTTATGTTATGGGCAATATACAACAGACCTTTCTGGGGTCGAACCCAGACCGTAGTAAATAACTAAAAGTTCACATAGTATTTTCTTAAGTTTTCGCGACTTGTATACATACCACGGCCACGCGGCCGAAACCGGATAAACCAAAATCAAATAAATTACCGCGCTTAAAACCGTTAAAACGTAGTTTAATTAACTTAAAGTTCGTTGCCAAATATTGCCATGCTAGGCGTTAAAAACCGATTTTTTCAATAAAACCTATTTAAAGGACTTTCAAATTAACTAAAGAACTGCTAGAAATTGAATTCGGCTGTCTAGGACTAATCCCGCTCAACCACAGAGGTCTTCGAATTGAAAACCTCCTTTAAGAAGTTGGTTAAAGTTGCAAGGTAATGTGCGAGTGAGATAACTCCTTAAATCAAAGACAAAATTACCTTATCCAATACACAACCAGTTATATCTATATTCAGAACACGAATGAGAATTATTCACACAATCGTGTTAAATAAATCACTTATCTAATAAATACAATACATTTAATATACTCGTAATAAAGGCAATGCAGTTGTATGTGTGGTCGCAATAAGCTTGACTTAGGTATAACCTTGGAATTTGTTTTCATGTTTGTACCCGTCAAATCAAATCATTTATTGCATATTATATATTATTTATATTATATATTATATTATTTACGTCTGGTGGACGTCACACGCGACCAGAAGGCTGGCGTCTATTTTGCGCAAAGACTAGGCATTGCCATACAGCGTGGTAACGCCGCCAGCCTTTTGGGAACGTTCCAGGTACATGACAGTGGTTTGGGACCATTAATTAATGTTTAGGCACTTCCCCCTTTTTTTATTTAATTTTAGTTTTTATATAGTTTATTGCATAAAACATTGTACGTAAAAAAAGATTCTAGGAATATTCCATAAGTTCACATGTTTTTGCCTCTAGGGCGTACGAGTTTTTGTATATATTATTATAATAAATATTTTTTATCAATTTGGCATTAATATTACACCAGTATTATAAAATGAAATCAATTAAGAATTATAATAATAATGTTAGCAACGGCGGGGGGGGGGGTGCTTTGTGGCGAAGCCTTAGATGAGTGGCGACACCTCGTACCTGACTCCGGGGGCCAAGACAAGGCTCCCGCCTCCGAGCTTGCCTTAGCCAGCCGGCACGGAGTGGAGATCGCTAGAGCTAAGACCCAAGCTCCAGGGGTGGAAGTGATAAATGGCCTAATGTCGGAAGTAGCTTCGGTGAACCTGCAGCCCACCTCTCTACACCCCTTAGCCACTCATACCCATGTTGCCCCTGCCTTTTATGGCATTTTTTGGGGCCCATGTAGGGAGTGGCGGGTCACCGTCTGCCCATTTTTCCATGTTCCCCGAACATTGCGACGGGCAGACGCCATGGTCCCCATATTCCCAGACCCCAAGTACCACTATACCCCAAGTACTATAAGTAAACTGGCGAATAGATTAAGCTCTGCAGCATATGCAGTAAAAAAGATAAGATTCATGACTGATGTTGATACTGCTCGTTTGGTTTACTTCAGCTATTTTCACAGCATTATGTCTTATGGCATCCTCTTATGGGGTAATGCAGCTGACATAAATGCTATTTTCGTCTTGCAGAAGCGTGCTGTTCGCTCAGTTTACAACATGGGAGCGCGAGATTCCCTGCGAGATAAGTTTAAAGAAATAAATATTTTAATAGTGGCTTCACAGTATATACTTGAAAATGTTCTATATGTTAAGAAAAATCTCACGGATTATCCCAGATTAGGTGATATACATTGTAAAAATACTAGGAACAAAAATAAATTAAAAACTCCCACGTGTAGGCTCCATAAAGTTAATAGTAGTTTCGTGGGGCAAAGTGTAATGTTCTTTAACAAAATCCCAGTAAACGTTCAAGAACTGTCAGTAAATAAGTTTAAAAAATTAGTGAAGCAACGTTTGTGCAAGAAGGCTTATTATACAACAAAAGAATTTTTAGACGACTGCACCGAATGGGAATAATGCGATCGCTATCAAGCTTTTTCAATAATCATTCATAAAAATTACTTTGTAAAACATTGTATTATTATAAACTACATAATAAAAGATAAAAAGACGAGTGATTAAACATGATAATTACAAAGTAAAGATGTGTTACTGGGGAGTTTGTTGCGCCGCTTCTTCTCCTTTAACAGTAACTAAAATTGCCTTGGAAGCGGTGGTAGAGTCATGAATTTCAATAAGTAATCTGTAAGATTCCACTTTGAAATAAATACATTCATTTTCATTTTCATTTTCAATTTTCACTAGAAGTTCACCCCAATAGCCTGGTACTTTTTGTCGTCATTTCCCACAATAGTCCTACACTGGTCGGGGCTTGTCCTTGGGTGTATTATTATATAGTGTAGACAGCGATAATCGCCGGTCAGTGTCACGCCACATATTTACATTGAATTTGTCAAGGGGCCTCTACGTGTTGGCCTCCCCATGGCTCCACGCAAGCCCTCCAAAAGTCCGGGCCATTTTTTATAGCCCGTGGTCTTGAAAGACATACAATAATGTTAGCAACGTCAGAAGTAGCTTCGGTGAACCTGCCCCCTTCTTCCCCCTGTCTTCTATGGCAATTTTTTGTCTTCATTTCCCACAATAGTCCTACACTGGCCGGGGCTTGTCCTTGGGTGCATTATTATATTGTGTAGACGGGGATAATCGCCGGTCAGTGGCCTCTTACGATATGCCGTCCAAAAGCTGGAAATTGTATTTCTCCTTCGTTTCTGCACGGATAATAATAATTATTTTAGTGACATTGATGTGCACTAGTCACGAAATTTTAGAAAATAATAAATAAAAAATTGTCTATCTTTACTAATATTATAAAGAGGCAAAGTTTGCGAGTTCGTGATTTTTTGTATGAAGTAATCTTTTGAACTACTGAACTGATTTCGAAAATACTTTCACCAATGGAGAAAGCTGCATTATTCGTAAATGCCATATTTAGCCAGTGACATTCATGAATAACGCATTTGATTGTGGTTAATTATATTTTTAATAATATTTTTAATTTTATAATGACGCCCAGCGAAGTGGACCCTAGAACGCCTGTAAAGTGAGTAACAGCAATAACGTGCCACACAAGAATTGCGCACATCCTCGTACGAGGCACTACGAGTGCACACGTTCTATCTTTACGAATTAATTAAACGTTGCAAAACGTAATTAAACCTTGATTTACGCAGGTGCGTGTGTATTTTGTATTGACGCCCAGCTAAGTGGACTCTAGAACGCCTGTCAAATATGTTACAGCAATAACGTTTCACGTAAGAATTGCGCACATCCTCATACGGGGCACTGCGAGTGCTTTCTGCGTTTATGAATTAATGAAATGTTGCAAAGCTTAATTTTATTAAACCAATCATAAAAACATATAATTGTACTTACCAGAGGACAAGAATTAATGAAATTTGAAATTATTTTTATATCCATTATTTGAAAGTTCAATTAACACTTGAGATATATTAAAGTACAAAAAACTGGTGTATTTTCATAACCTTGTACTCTATCGAACTGACTATTCTTTTGATTTTTAACTCAAAACACATACCTACCTTTTTGAAACGATGTTAAAATAATAACTTTCTTTACTTTTGTTCCAAAAATTTAATTTAATTTTCCACCAGCTCTTTAATTTCAGATTTTTTCGGGTCCACCAGTTGCCATCGCTTCTCTGTACCGGATCCAGCATCATTCTTTTATTTTTTAAATCGGATTTTCATCCGGGAATTACAAAAACAATATTGTTACATGCGGTTTGCTCCCAAGTATTAGCAAAAAATTCGACTTGAGTTAAATTATAATTTTACTATTGAAAAAAAATGATAAAAAAGCGATCCCCACTGTAAAAGTAGAAAATGCCTCAGAAACAGTTTTTACTCAAAAACCCCTTTTTCTTCTAAAAAAAAGTTGTCGAGCTAGGGGCTCGGAGGTTACGTTGGGATATAGTTGTTCAGGGTTCCCACACTGCCCTATGTTAGAATATCAGTCCAATTTGTCATCAGAATTAAGAAAACTACTTCTCTGTCATATCAGAATAAACTGTCCGATGTGCCATGAAAATTGTGAAAACTGTTCTGTCATATTAGAATATCTGTCAGATGTGTCTATGCAATAGAGCGCTGCACTGTCATTTGCTTTTTATCGTTGATATGTGTAATTACTAATGGTGGTAATAGGTGTGTCCAGTTGTAATAATATGTGACTATTAATGAATAAAAAGCATCAAATAATGTAGATTTCATTACATAATTAATAAAGCATAGAAGACGGTGATCTGGGCTCAGTATTCTACTTATAGTCTTGAGGGACTATGGGTAGAATACAATACAAATAAGTTAAGTTTTCTTACATTGTATTCAATAGTATGTAATTTATATTATAATTGTGTAATATAGTATACTTATATGTTATAAAGCATGCTTTCTATTTCTCTAATAAAATCAGGAGTTAAATCCTAGGATATGGATTTAACTCTGATGAAAAGTCAAGTAATAATTTTTTTGTGGGATGTTACCAGCCAGTAATTTTTTGTCTCTAATTAAATTATATATTATATTAAATAATACTTTAGTGAAAAGGAATTTATAAGCATTAAATGATGTTACAAAATTGTTAATATTTTTTATTATAATTTATACCACGATTTAACAGTGGCTGTAAAAAAAGTTGGGACACAAGTGGCATGTGTTCTCATGGTTTGTATAGTTTTCTAAATTTTTTGACAGCAGGGAGAATTGTTTCACAGGGCCAAAAAGTACTGTTCTCGTTCTTGTGATTTCTTGTGATTTCGTTCTCTAACAATACTTTCAGAACATGAGAAATAAAAATAATATTTAATCCATTCCACATGTATTATAACCGTCCGATCTCAAATTTAATTCCTTCATAATATCATAGACTTTCAAATCTAGATCCGTCACCAGTTCTTTCAGCTCTTGCTTCTATTACTTCTACAGAAGCACTCCTGAGGTCGTAAGGCAAGAAAAAAGTTGGGATACGAGTGGCGTGTATTGCCTATGGTTCGCACAGTTTCTTAAATTTTTTGACAGCAGGCAGAATCGTTTCCCAGGGACAAAAAGTATTGTTTCCATTCCTGTCATAAGACAAGTCCAAGCATATTTTCAGAATATAAGAAATAAAAAGAACATTTAATCTATTCCACATAATATATACTATTATAACGCTCCGGTCACAAATTTAATTCCTTCACAATATCATAGACTTTTAATTCTAGAACCATCACCAGTTCTTTCAGCCCTTGCTTCTATCACTTCTTCAGAAGCACTCCTGAGATCGTAAGCTAAGCCCAATTTCTCACAGATATCAATAAAACCAGTGGTAAAATTGAATGTCAGACCAAGTTCATCAGATCTGTAGTCCCATGGGAAACAATGGTGGTAGTTATGCCAACCTTCCCCTAAAGTCACCACATTTACTTTTGGAGATTGTGAGGGGGCTATATGTTTGTCATAGGGTTTCTGGCCCCATAAATGAGCGACACTGTTCACGCAGAAGGTGGCGTTCAGGTTTAGAATGTATCGGAACATGTTTATATGCCAGGCGTTCGTGAGAGACTCTCCCCATAGTGTCGGAATGTAAGTAGGTATGAAGAAGGAGAGCAGTGGTATGAACCAGTAGGAGTGCCTGAAAAAGAGTAAGCAGAATATAATATTACAAAATTATTAACATGCCGTATACATTGAAGCTATTAAAATACAAGCAACTATAATAGTGTTACAACCTAGGCCCCGACAAACACAAATTCCACGTGCAGATCTGTAGAAGCACATTTTATTACCTGTCGGCATTTGAACTAATTGTAATCCTTTTATGATCGTTTTCTTTTGTTCACTTATTTATTAGCATACGTTTCTAGTGGAGAACCTAGTAGTTTCTATTGTACTCGCTCATTAGCATCATTAGTCAGGTGTTGCGAGCTAATTCTAGGAAACTGTGGCGACGTTGCCGGGCGGGTTTGTTTGCATTTGTGAAGCATAAAACGACGATCTGATGGAGAGAGGAGTCAGTTGAGCTACGACTACGGGCGTGACGTGTGTACAGTGTGGAATCTATTAGTGACGGACTTTGCGCGTTTTATTGAATTACGACCTTCTGCATTACGTTTGGGTTTGTTGTGTTTGGTTATATTTGTATTCGTGTTTGCATAGTTCTAATAAACTCTATAATAATTCTGACGGCATTTTAATTCGAGTCCGGCTAACTCGTAACAAAAGACTATATAAAAAATGAGAACACGATGCAAATGATTTTAAATTTCTCTACTGTTAGAGCATCACGTGAAAACTATTGAAGGGATTTAAATGAAACTCAGTACAGAGCTAGCTTGTATCTAGGGTTGCCACCTTTTTTGCAGTTTTGTTTTTTAAAGTACATTGGTTATTATAGGTAAGAAAAAAGTACATAGCATTAAAATAAAGTATAATTTATTTTTCTTTATTATTATGTTTAAAAACATATTTTTATTGCTTTTTGCAATTTGTATCAAATAAGCATCTTTACTAAACAATTGCACAGCATCTTTACATTCTATATTTAAATTAAAATAAATAATTCATTTTTTATTAAATAATGTATTGTTATCTATAATGTACTACTATATAACATACATCTATAAAACTGTTGCGGACAGAATCACCCCGCTGACCTCAACCCCGTAAAGCCCGTGCGCCCACGCCCCGCCTACCGCGGAATCGTAGCTCGCTCCGTTAGCTGCTAAGCGTCTGCATTTTTGTAGTACTTTAGTAAGCGCGGAGCGAGCCTACAGCATGCATTTGATTGCATTCAATGCGTTCGTCAGTCGAATAATACACACACAAGAAGAAGCAATACAAGGAAGACTAAGAAAATCAACAAGCATTAGGAAGACTTCAGCCAACGTGACTACGTGGATCTTGTGAAGCCACCAGTACATCGTGACCAGTGCCGCTTGTATTTAATCATCGTGCCTGAATATACTTGTTGCTGTTGTGGCGCCTATATACAAATAAATACAGTCAACTTGCTCAGAGGTGTTTTCATTTAGGGCAATATCTGCCCCCACACCTGACAAAAACATTAAATCGTATTCTAATTGCGCTCAAACCGCTTTGCACAAAACAAACAAAAAATTGTGACAATGATTGACACACTGACATAATTGACATTTGAGGTTAGGTTGCGTTCAGAAATAAAGTATTTTTGTGAACTTTATTATTCTCGTAAAGTATAGGGTACAGTTATCTAAAATAACATAAAATACTTTATAATAAAGTTCGGGTGGCAACCCTACTTGTATCCCAGGTCAAAATTTAGGGTACTTTTTATTTCGCTAAAGGACTTCGTTTCCATGAGATAGAGGAATATAGTATAAAAATTGCTGCAGTCCAGTTTTTTTCGAACAGCTCCAAAAACAAACTTTCAAAAGCACTTACTTGTCTTGGAGTTTCAAATACGGATTATTGTAGATGTCACTCATGTCTACCGTCTTCCCACGTCTTGTAACTTCTGGGTGCTTCCTCACCATAAGCCAGCCCACATGGGAGTAGAAGAAACCCCTGGTAGAATTATGGGGATCGGCGTCTGTCTCGCTGTATTTATGGTGAAGACGGTGGTCCCTAGCCCAGTGAGCTACGGAGTGCTGGTTGGCTACAGACTGGGCAAGAACCAAGAAGATCTGGAGTGGTCTGGTTGCCTTGTACGCTTTGTGGGACCAAAGACGATGGGCACCAGCCGTGACACCTAGACCGGCTATGATGAATGTAAATACATCTGGAAGATGGACAAGGAATTAAAATCTATATTGTTACGAGCTACAGGACTCGAATTAAAATAAATGCCGTTGGAATTACTATAGAGTTTATTAGAACTATATAAACACGTATAAAACAAGTACAAAATAAAACTGGAAGCAATTAGTTCACACTGCACGATTCAATAACACGTGCAAAGTCCGTCACTATGTCGCTAATCGAAAGTACTTCACACGTCTTAATCGTATCGTAGTTATCGATTGACTGCCCCACCCCTCCGTTCGGGCATTTTCTTATACTAAACTGTATAATACCTACAAAGGGGCCGCGTTAAACCGCACATCTAGCAAGCTTCGACACAATGCAATAAAAACAAGGATTAAGTCGTTCGACACTAATTACAGCCATAAAATAACACAATAACAATAGATGTTTTTAAAGTTTAAACACGAATTAAATGAAATAATTCGTTTTTGCAACATGCCAGATGTGCGTTCTTGTTTGAATGTGACAACATCAATAAATAAAATTGTTTTTTTTTTATTACAAAGCTAGCAAAAACTAGATGGCTTCGACCCCTGGTCTAATTTGCCATCATAACAACCTTGAATTACGTTCTGGCATTAGAGGCCAGGTTCCACTTTCTCTTTAAAAAGCGACCGCACATTGTTAACACCTTTGGTATTACAAAAGACTATAGGCGATGGTAGTTGCTTGCCATCAGGTGCGCCTGTCTGCTGAATTCATACTCATGCAATAATATTGTTACAATTTGGGCCACCTGCATAATTGTAAACATACATACATAATAATAACATAATAATACATAACTTCTTTTTTTTTTTTCGTGGTCTTCTTCCTCTTAGCCTTTTGAGGCGGCGAGGAGGTTGGGGCCTCGAGGAAAACCTCTTTACCCCGGCTTCTACTCGACGGACAACTATCCGTCGGTGGCGGGGCTTGGAGCCATTGGAGCCTTCCTGACGGCGGTCTCTCAACGGCTCTCATTGGCCAGTCTGCGGCATCCGATGGCCTTCGCGGGCTTTGCGTTGGCTTCGTCTGCGGCTTAGTTGGCCATTCGTTTACATAACTTCACGCCAGGTCCCTTGCGGGGTAGGCACGAACAACAGAGCGCCACACAGGCCCATTCTTACACACCTCACTTGCTTCTTTGACATTCATAGCTCTTGTCATGCACGCTCGTCTATTCTTAAGGCTCCTGACATCACCTTCTGCTAATACACGATCAATTTGATCATGGAAGGTGTGTCGTGGCCTTCCGCGACTTCTGCATCCATCCACTTTTGCATTGTATATCTGTTTAGTCATTCTTTCATCATACATTCTTTCCACATGCCCGAACCACCGGAGCATTCCTTTATTGTAAACAAAGCACATTTATTATCTGTCGGTGTTTGAGCTAATAACATTGAAGCTCTTTTAACCGCCTTCTTTGGTTTACTTTGTGTTTAAAAATTGTGATTGTAAAAACATCCCATTGTGTATTGTAATCTTTATTGTAGCCATTAGCCAGGTGTGATTCTTAGAAATTCAGTCTACGCGGTCGAGTAGACATATTGTATTTGTACAGTATAAAGCAATGCCCTAACGGAGGGGTGAGGCAGTCAATCGATAACCACAAGCGAGGCAGACGTGTGTACATTCGGTAACCTATATAGCATATCCGTGCAGGAACGGAGAAAAAATACAATTTCCTGCGGCCCGGCGGCCTGTCGTAAGAGGCGACAAAACAACCCACAGCCAGGTGGTAGGGCATTTGCCCGACTGGATGGCTACCACCCCTGGTCTAGAGTATGTCGCCATAACAACCTTGTGTTGTGTTCCGGCATTAGTGACCAGGTTCCAGGCTCCCTAAAGAGAGCAGCAGCACATTCGTAGCACATTTGGTGTTGCAAATGTCCATAGGCGATGGTAACCGCTGTCCATCAAGTGGGCCGTCTGCCTGTCTGCTGATCTCCCGCAATAAAAAAAAAAAAAAAAAATTGTGACGGACTTTGCGCGTGTTATTGAATCGTGATTTTCGTTTGTACTGGTTGTGTTCAGTTATATTTGCACCTGTGTCATACATGTCTGTATAGTTCTAATAAAATCTATAGTAATTCTAACGGCATTTTAATTCGAGTCCCACACTCGTAACAATATATACCGAATAGCAGCCAAGTTTTAGTAACATCATCAATATGTTGGTTTCTTTCTTTCTGATACGTCGTTGTCAAGGCACATTCTAATAATATTTTTTTATCTGTTACAGGTAAACCATCTTAATACCATTTATAACCAAGCTGAAACCAAGGTCGCCGCATTGATTCCAAAATTTTCCAATTGGAGATATGTATTAGGCCAAAAGTAGGATAAGATCCAGACCGTCGTCATTATTAGATACTAGCTTCTGCCCGCAACTTCGTTCGCGTGGAATGGTTTAAAAAAAAAGTAACTTAAAAAAGGCCCGCGATTTTGAAACATTCTTCATTGGTGCTCCGCTCCTTATTGCACTTTGCACTTAGCGTGATGGTATATAGCCTATAACCTTTCTCGATAACTACCTAACACTGAAAAAAAAAATCAAATTAGACCAGTAGTTCCTGAGATTAGCGCGTTCAAGTAAACAAACAAACTTATCAGATTTATATACATATATATATATATATATATACATATATATAAGATAAAAATCTCTCACCGACACCACATCCTGTCAAAATCTCCGCTTCTATTATGTTATGTTGCAGAGAAATTACATCCAGTCTATTATAAGCTGTTTAAGTAATTAAAGCTTTTTAACTATCCCACGGGAACTCTTAAATTTTTCGGGATCATAAGTATCCTTTATGTTGACCAGGGATATAAGCTATCACCATACAAAATTTCATGTAAATCAGTCTAGCTGTTTCGGAGATTAGCCGGTATAAACAGATAGAGAAACAAAAAAAACCGAATTAGTTCTATTTCACTTCTTACATCACCCTGAGTCGGTTTTTATTAACATTTTTTTTTATTATACAGATTTTTTTTTATGGAGCTGACTCAGCTGAGTAGCCGCAGATGGCTGAGCCCTAAAGCCCCGCAAGGCCCCAGGCAATGATGGAATCAGCCATAAACTTTTAAAAATCCTCCCCGCCCAACTTATCTTAATTATGGTAAGCATCTTCAATGCTGCCATAAATAATTGCCAATTTCCCAAGGCCTGGAAAGAAGCGGAGGTCATAGGTATCCGCAAACCAGGCAAACCGGCTTCAAAGCCCTCTAGCTATCGCCCCATCAGTCTACTCAGCTCACTGGGTAAACTATATGAGCGAGTCCTCTTCACTAGACTGAGTGATTTTGCCTTCAGCAATAATCTCATCCCCCACGAGCAGTTCGGCTTTAGAGCTAGACACTCTTGCCCGCAACAAGTGCTCCGCATCACGGAGCACGTCCTCTCCTATTTTCAACGCGGCAGACGAAGACCCTGGCCGACAGGCGCAGTATTCTTCGACGTCGCGAAAGCCTTCGATAAAGTTTGGCACAACGGGCTGATATACAAGCTGTATCAGCTCGGTGTGCCGGACCGATTCGTACTCATTCTACGGGACTTCCGCAAAGACCGTAAATTCAGATTCCGAGTGGAGGGCACCCGCTCCTCCTCTCATACCATCTCAGCGGGAGTCCCCCAGGGCTCCGTGTACAGAAATTTGTCCTCTACAATTTTATTATATGTATAAATTTATTCTAAAACTTGTTCTAAATTCTAAAACGAACTATCAATGGGTATCTGTGTCTGGTGGTCTGGTATTTATAAATATAATAAACTCAATAATCTATATATTTCGCCACGTGGTAGGGCATTTGCCCGACTGGATGGCTACCACCCCTGGTCTAGAGTATGTCGCCATAACAACCTTGTGTTGTGTTCCGGCATTAGTGACCAGGTTCCAGGCTCCCTAAAGAGAGCAGCAGCGCATTCGTAGCACCTTTGGTGTTGCAAATGTCCATAGGCGATGGTAACCGCTGTTCATCAAGTGGGCCGTCTGCCTGTCTGCTGATCTCCTGCAATAAAAAAAAATAAAAAAATAATATTATTTAGAATTTTAGTTATTAGTATGTTAGATTTTTAAATATTTAAATTACTATTTCATTTCTCTTTGTTTTTAGATTTATGATTAGATATCTTAATTTATTTCTATCTGTGGTGATTTGTTAATAACTCACTATCACTAATGTGTTATTATGATAATGTGAATACGTGATAGTCATCCAAATTTTTTTTTAAAAATCCACTTATAAAAATTTCACCAATTCGGAGGCCTTGGCTGACACTAGCAGCTGACGGAAACTGATATGAAAGTATGTGAGTAAATTCTTATATACTGTAGGTATCACCTGCGACCTAAGTGAAGATGATTCATATGATATAAAAAGCTTTTTAGCCTAGTGAATAAAGCTTCGTGCCAGGCGTGACGAATAAAGGTCCGCAAAAGTATCTTATTAAGAGGCTACCTCACCTGAATTCGCTATCTCGCTCGATCATTCGGACATCTTTGCAGATATAAACTCATACAATTTGTTCACAAAAAATCTATATAACACAACTGCCTACGGCAGCAAAAATAGCGGTCACTTCCGGCGAAAGAACTTTTTTTAATAAAAAATCGAAAGGTGTGCTGGGACACATAGTAACGGTAAAATTTCAACGGACAAGTGGACAAACGAATGGCAACGGACAAGTAGAAAAACGAATAGCAGAAAAATGTTAACTTGAAGTTTTAGGGGCAGATTGTTAATGTACTTGTCCAATTTGAAAACCTGCCCGTAAAACTTCAAGTTAAAATTTTGTTGCGATTCGTTTTGCCACTTGTCCGATTCCATTCGTTTTTCCACTTGTCCGTTGCGATTGGTTTTTCCACTTGTCCGTTGAACTTTTACATTTTGACTATGTGTCCCAACACACATTTCGATTTCTCGCAGATTTACTGCAAATTGTGATTTGGCTAGGTTAGGTACATTTTAATGAATGCATTTTTTATTTAAAAATATTTTATAAAACAAAAAAATTGAATTTGATCCGTAACTAAAAAAAAATCCTTAGCTTCAAATTGTGCCACTTCTCACCACGTGATATACTACTTACTACCTCTGTTGGAATCTCCAACAAAAAGTATTTATTACTTCGGTGTGGCATAGTACTGGCCACCAATACTAAATATTTGAATTTAGAACGAAGATGTTCTTTGCTATTATCTGTATTGTATATTTTCCCTCCATTGCTATTAAAATCGTCATATATTACGCACGTGCAGTTTAATAATTAAAATATCTACAGTCCACAACGAACTAATATTTAAAGAAGTGCTTAAAAACCTCCATGCGGCCGTAACGCTTTTTCGTGACAGAAAAAATCCGAATACTCCGCGTTTATATACAAGTTTCATTTCAAAATATATTTAAGGGATATGACTACTCAAAGTCGTCTTATGAGGTTAGCAATGTTAGCCATTGAACACGAATTAAGTAGTAAATAAGATAATATTTTCTTAAGTTTTCGCGACTTGTATACATAATAAAACTACGTTTTAACGGTTTTAAGTAAGTTTTTTTGGTAATTTATTTTATTTTGGTATATCCGACGTTTCGGCCGCTTTTCAGTGGCCGTGGTCACGGAAGACAAAGATGACATTTGTCTAACGTGTATTGTTAAAGTTTTATTTAGCCTACCACCATCTTGTTCATTTTAATTATTTAGTTTTAATTTTGTTTATGGACATTATTCACTCTATAAGAGCCTAATCTAATTTACTAAACCAAAATCTAATAAATTACCGCGCTTAAAGCCGTTAAAACGTAGTTTTTTTAAGTAAATTAGATCTTAAAGAAATTGTTAGCGATTTCGCAGTGCGTGACAGTTTATGCTTTAAGTTATAATAAATTTAAGTAAAGTATTTAAAAAGTTATAATAATATAAATATTTATATATATATATATATATATATATATATATATATAAAAGTTGTGTTAGTTAGACTATTTATAATTGAAGAACGGCTGTACCGATTTGGCTGAAAATTGGTGGGGAGGTAGCTTAGTTAGTACCAGGAGACAAAGGATACTTTTTATCCCGTTGGAACCGATAGGTGGCGCTGAGATCGGGTTCTAGAATCCTCCTAATCACCTGGAGCGATTTTCGTGATTTTGTTGTGTGTTTGAGTGGGTTTAAATCCACAATCGGAACTGGTACATGGCGCTGGGTCCTAGATTTTTATTTTTTCAGAACACGACAACGTCTGCCGGGGTCGCTAGTCTAATATATAAAATTCTCGTGTCACAGTTTTCGTTGCCATACTCCTCCGAAACGGCTTGACCGATTCTCATGAAATTTTTTGTGCTTATCCGGTATCTATAAGAATCGGCCAACATCTATTTTTCATCCCCCTAAATGTTAGGGGTAGTCCACCCCTAATTTTTTTTTATCGGGCAGGACGTCGACTGCCGGGACAGCTAGTTCTAATATAGAAAAGTTAACAAAAAAATTACGAAGATTTAAAGAAGACAGATTTTCTACGAACACCCAAACATATGACGCCATGATGTCTATAAATTAAAGGAGATAAATAGTGTATCCATCATTGTTTAAAAAGTAATTAACATTACATTCTAGGATTATATTATAAAAGTACTATGATTTTAAAACAACATGTTATTTTTTAATTGTTCTTTCAAATGTTAATTAATCATTTTACAATTCCCTGTAACATGTGTCTGAATCTCTATTGTTATTTATCCATCATTTTTATAATATTTAAAACAATAAAATATATTTATAAATTTATTCATAGAAATATGTTAATTTGATACGCGTTAATGGTAAATAGTTTGTTTATTTGAACGTCATTTTGTAATTTTTAATATATACATAAATAATACATAGGCGATTGTACACCTGTTATAATAAGCTGCATTCCTTCATGTTTTTGTAATATTTCAAAACAATTTTGTATTGCATCGTTATTAAAATCTAGTATGATCTATAGTAGAATTATTTTGTCCGTGCAGTTTGGGTCATAAATAATCGGAGCGGCGAAGCGAGTATTTCGCTCTCTCTTCCACTCACGGGCCTTATGGGCGGGCATAGTGATGCGCATTATTTTTGACGATAAGCGTTATCGATAGTGTATTTAGTTTTGTCATTTTGTGGGTTAGTAATAAAAATGAAAGAAAAAAATAGATAAAACAACGTGTTTATTAAAATAAGATTAATAATGATTTAAAATAAATTATTAATTAGGTATCTATGTATTAAAAAACTGTATGTACAAAAGTTTCAAAAGTTTACAATGTAACAAGTGTAACAACAATATTAAAAATAATTATAAATACTTATATCTCAAGTTTAATAAATTATCAGCAAAAAAGATAATAATGATTTTTATAAGAATGATAATCATTCTTTGATAAGAATGAGTTTTTATCTATAATGGCGTTGCGCCCGCGCAACATGCTCACCACCTTAGCCGGGCTGAGGCCGAGCTATGATTTATGGCCCAAGCTGTACGGACAAAATAATTCTACTATAGCTAAATCAATTACTACATTTAAACGTATGGTCACTGATCATTATTGATCTATTAACTATGAATCGGATTGCTTGTTGTTTGGATGATAACGCACAATATAATTTGTTTACATTTTAATCACTTTTATAATCTTATAGGAACCCGTATGGGCCGCTGTATCAAACGGCCTAATAGGTACGTGGAACACGAGGGGCAAAGGGGAAGAGGCACTCCGACGCAAGCCGCGGATGTCGTCTCCCACAGAGTCCGCGTATAGCCCACGTAGTGGAGGGTCGCGTGTACAAATATATTTCCGTGCCCTTTTCCCACGTGTTTCGCGAGATCTTCCGAAGGAGGCTTACATTCCTTTCATACATGTATTTAACTTGACTGTACCAGTTCTTTCTTTTCCATTATTTTGTTCGAGTGAACTATTGTGAATGTTAAACCACCAACAGAATAAACGTGTTTCCTTCGTACACCATAGTTTTCTTCTGATAATATTAGTCACTCTGACATTAAGTGGCGCTCCTACGTGAAAAGTGGAGCTCCAACACAATAATCTTTAATTTAATTTAATTTAATTTAATTTGTTAAATCTTTCTATAACATAAAAATCGTCCTAACGTAATAAAAGTTATGAATATTGTAATTTTATAAACGACCAATCAGACCATCTGTACTTAGACGGGAGAGTTTTCGCGACACATTTGAGTGATAGTCATGGATCTAGTTGGATCGTTGAGAATTTAAAAAGAATCGTTAATCCCTGAATCCGCTGCTCGGTCTAGACTGAGACAAAATATTGTTTAAAACCTAAATTACATACATAACTTCAAGCCAGGTCACTTGCGGGGTAGGCACGAACAACAGAGCGCCATTTCGGCTTATTCTTACACACCTCACTTGCTTCTTTGACATTCATAGCTCTTGTCATGCACGCTCGTCTGTTCTTAAGGCTCCTGACATCACCTTCTGCTAGTACACGATCAATTTGATCATGGAAGGTGTGTCGTGGCCTTCCGCGACTTCTGCATCCATCCACTTTTGCATTGTATATCTGTTTAGTCATTCTTTCATCATACATTCTTTCCACATGCCCGAACCACCGGAGCATTCCTTTCCTTACCTTTACCCCGACACTCTCTTTCAGATCAACTCTCTTTCTTAATTCGGTATTACGAACGCGGTCCGCAAGCGTCACTCCACAGATTTTGCGCAGTGCTCGCATCTCGACCGCGTTTATTCTACTTTCGTGCTCTCTATTCCATACCCAACTCTCGCTTCCACACTTGAGCGTAGGTACCAGCACCGCGTTGTGTATGGCAAGCTGGGCCTTCTGGCTGAGGTTCTTAGCGCCTAGAAGTTTACCTGATGCTCCATTCACACTGTTCCCCAAATTCACTCTTCTTTCTATATCAGCGGTGTACCTTCCATCCCTACTAAAAGCATATCCGAGATATACAAACTCATTCACTTGTTCCAGCATAACATCATCGACCTTTATCCTTGCATTCGTTCTGGTTTTCTCTCTTTCAAACACCATCACCTTTGTTTTCTTCGCATTCAAACGTAAGCCTCTCGCCTGACAGTCATCTTTCATCATTGTGACTAGTGTTTGCAGCTCTGATGGCGATTCGGCTAAAAGCACGGCATCATCCGCATAAAGCAAGCTGCTAACAACTAGATCACCCATCCGCACCCCAACATCCATCAATCTTAATCTCTGGAGACAATTGTCCAGATATAGGACAAACAGCAAAGCCGACAGCACGCAGCCCTGCCGGACGCCGAAACCGAACCTAAATTAAAAGTGTATAAACCGTGGCTACGGGCGGTAAAATAAGGAGAGGGACAAAAAGTCTCTCTGAAGGCTAACTGATTCTAAACCAAATCTAATGTGCATATTGGTACAATTACCACGTCTTAACTATGAACAGAAATATCTCGGCGAAACCTGCAAATCGAATTGGTATAAGAATTGTTTACTTACTCCAGAATATCGTCGTCCACATAGCATTTCCAAAACACAAATATAATCCATAAATCCCAGCTATATGGTAGTATAGGAATACTGCTATATTTCTATATACTATATGGTACTGCCGCGGCTCCGCTTGAGGTCTTTTGGACTGGTCATGATCTGTTTCTAATACTATGATTTCTTCGTTGGTTATGTTAGGCGCCATTCTGTAAGATTCATACAGAAAATATGTTACGTTACATAATATATAAATACATATCATAACGCGTGTTTTTCATAGTGGTCGACAGAGACGATGGATCTACTTGCTAGACAGCATAAAGCTGAGTTGCCGACCTCATTTGTAGGAAATGCGGTGTAGAATATATTGAATCTCATCGTTATTGGCGCTTTCCTAGCAAATAAATTATTTCTTTCTTTCCATTCTCAAAGAGCGTGCAACTCGCGATGTATTTTCTTATTTAAATTGGTATTTTTAATTTCGCAATCTTTCTGCTTATTTCGATGTCCGGTGCCCGTTCGGGATATGAGTTGCGATTTCAATAGGTTTGAAAATCCGCTGAGCGTATGAGACAGTAATAATATGTGCACAAATAAAAAAAACATAATTATAATCCTATTTTCTCCTTGCTCTTCTTTTTTTACTGTCTTTCTTGTCCTTTGTTTTATTTATAATAAGATTACGTATCGTAAACTCACTACACCTGCACACTCTTCATCCTTTTATGATAACTCTTTTACAGTGCAGGCTGTCAAACTCTGGAATGCGCTGCCTCTTACTGTCAGAGAGGCCAAATCATCGCATACATTTAAGAACGCACTCAGAAAACACTACTTTTCTTCAAATAATTATGCCTAATTCTAATATTATAGACTATTTAATATATATGTATGATACGTATGTATGTATTTAATTTATAAAGTAGTTTAAGTATGTTTATTTATGATATTTAATGATTTGCACCACCTACATCGCCAGATTAGATTAAGTTATTCCTTAAGTTAGGTTGCCTGGAAGAGATTGCTTTCAGCGATAAGGCCGCCTTTTGTCTCTACCTTGTCATTATTGTTATTGTATATTTTGAAATTGTATATTTGGTGAGCAATAAAGTGTTATCTATCTATCTATCTATCTAAAATACAAAAAGTAATATTATTACATAAATACATAATCTATATATATATAAAAGAAATTCGTTTTAGTTATATTATTTCTAAATCAAGAACAGCTGTATTTAATTGTAAATAATGGGTTGGCATACAAACTGGTTTTCGCACCCCAGCGCTAATACGCTTAAAAAGGTCCTGACTAACAGGAATAGTTACGGACTTAAGGAGAATCCCTGGTGCACACCTGCATTTACAGAGGACTCATGGTTCCCATTGCAGAGCGGATTTGTGTTCTGGCAATTAGACTTATTGAGTTTTACGAATTTCTCCATGTCAGATATCGAACCCAGAATTGAACCCCTTGCATTCCAAAACCTCCTTTTGAAATTCGGTTAAAGATGCAAGGGAAAGTGCGAGGGAGATAGCTCCTCAAATAAAAGAAAAACTTATCTTATTGAATATACAACTAGTTATATAACACCCAGACCGGAGTAAATAAGAGTAAGTTCGTTTCCGAATTTCTCCGTGTCAAAAATCGAACCCAGAAACCCGTTTCAACTTTCAACGAGTTCGGTCGTCGAATTGAAAACTTCCATTTGGAAGTCGGTTAAAGATGTAAGGGAGAAAAACTTACCTTATTGAAGATACAACCAGTTATAACGGTGTTCAAAATACAACTGAAAATTATACACTCAATCGTGTATATAAACACTTCTGTTATTATAAATGCAAAACAATTAATATAGGTAATAAAGATAATCCAGTTGTATGTGTGGCCGCAATAAACTTGACTTGGCTATTGCCTTGGAAATCACCTTTACATATGTACCCATCAGTCCAGTTTAAGATCAAATGAAAGCAGCATTTATTGCATAAAAATTGGTCCTTAGAAAAAGATGATAGGAATATTCCATAAGATTACATACGTGTTTTTGTCTCTATGGCGTGCAAATTTTATAATTAATCATGCTTATCTATTTGGTATTAATATTACTTAAATTTTATAATATTAACTAGCTGTACCCGGCAGACGCTGTCCTGCCTTTAAAAAATAAAAATCTAGAACCCGATTCCAGCGACATCTACCGGGACCAAATGTTAATCTTAACTATTTTCAAATCCACTTGAACAAACAATTTTTTTTATCAAAATCAGGCCCAGCATTTAAGAGGAGTATCGTGGCGCCACCTACTGGGTCCAATCGTTTGTTTAAACCATTCCGGGACAAACTTCAACACTGTATGTGTTGAAGTTAACAACAAAAAGAACACCTAAATTCTGGTACCCGATTGCAGCGCCATCTACCTGGTTCAAATTACAATCTAAATCATCTCATTAGAAAATGATAAAAATACTAAGATTGCTATTAAAAAAATACGTGTTGATCGTAGAGGGTTGAAAATTAAGGGTTATATGTATTTATGTAATGCTGTATCTTAAAAAATAATCTATAAAAAAATAGGGGTGGACTACCCTTATTATTTAGGGGGATGAAAAATAGATGGTGTCCGATTCTCAGACCTACCCAATATGCACACAAAATTTCATGATAATCGGTCAAGCCGTTTCGGAGGAGTATGGGAACGAACATCGTGACAGGAGAATTTTATATATAAGATTAGGAACAGTAATAATAATGTAATAATTTAAAAAAACCCGCAGGGGGAGTGGAGATCGCTAGAGCTAAGACTCAAGCTCCAGGGTGGAAGTGATAAATGGCATCACATCAGAAGTAGCTTCGGTGAACCTACAGCCCACCTCTCTATACCCCTTAGCCACTCATACCCATGTTGCCCCTGTCTTTTATGGCATTTTTTGGGCCCATGCAGGGAGTGGCGTGTCACCGTCTGCCCATTTTTCCATGTTCCCCGAACATTGCGACGGGCAGACGCCTTAGTCCCCATACTCTCAGACCCCAAGTACCACTAACAGTTCACCCCAATAACCCGGTACTTTTTGTCCTCATTTCCCACAATAGTCCTACACTGGCCGGGGCTTGTCCTTGGGTACATTATTATATGGTGTAGACAGAGATAATCGCCGGTCAGTGTCACGCCACATTTACATTAAATTTGTCAAGGGGTCTCAATGTGTTTCCCTTCCGCTGAGTAGGTCATCATCTCTACCTTTTGAGGGCAGAGCTGGTAGGGGCCTCGAGCTGATGCTCTTTGCCCCGGTCAAAATTCGCGGGGGGCAACTACCCCCCGGTGACGGGATACGGGAGCCGCCAGACACATAAGGGGTGTGTCGGCAGGCTCGCGTCGGCCAATCAGCGGCTTACGGTGGCCATCACGGGCTTCGCGTTGGCTCCGTCTGCGGCATGGTTGGCCAGTCTGCGGCTTTCGATGGCCATCGCGGGCTTTGGGTGGCCATCTGCGGCGTCTGGTGGCCTGTCTGCGGCATAGGAGATTTTCGCGGCCTCTCACATCGCCCTAATCCGGGCGGATGAGGTCACGGGGGGTCGGTAGCCATCTTGGGGTCTCGTGATCGGGAGGTCGCGCGTGCAGGGGAGCAATCCCGTGGAGGTGGGTGTGGCGGCCGTTGTCGGCGCGGTCGAAAAGCCGACGCGCCGACATCGCCACAAAGTCCTCGACACTGGGAATGCTCAAGTCGCGGGCGATCACGTCGTTCCTTACGAACCGACCCGCGCCCGTGCACATCCGCAAGGCGATGTTCTGCTGTCTCTGCAGCAGCTTCTTCCTGGTAGCCGAACACAGCGCATACCACGCCGGAGCTGCGTAGGTCAGCCTCGAGCGGAGATAGGTCTTATAGACCCCGATCTTCGTCCTCAGAGGCAAGCTGGATGAAAGGACAGGTCGGAGCAGGGCCTTAGCAGTGCGAGTCATATTGACCGCATGCTCGACCTGGGGGCCCATGCTCAACGACCTGTCGATGTGCACTCCGAGGTACTTGACCGAGGTCTGCCACCCGATCTCCTGTCCTCGAAGCTGTAGACGCTCAGGCATGACGCGCCGGCGGGCGACTGGTAGCGCGGCGGTCTTACCCACATTGACCGCCATGCGCCACTTGTCCAGCCACGCCGGTAGTATGTCCATCATGCGCTGCATTCGGCGAGCTGCTATGTTTGGACTGCGAGAGGACGCGAAAAAGGCGCTGTCATCTGCGTACAACGCCAGCGTGACGTCCCTCTCCCCAGGGGCCAGGGTGCCCTCGAGTGTGGGGACGTCGTCCGTGTACAGGCCGTACAACGCTGGCGAGAGACAGCTGCCTTGGGGAACACCAGCAGAAATTGTACGCTTCTGGGAAGTCGTCTGCTCGACCGAAACGTAGAAGTCCCGGCCATGGAGGAAAGACGCCACGAGCTTCACCATCGCGGGTGGAGTGTCTGTGGCGATCAATTTGTAGATGAGGCCTTCGTGCCAAACCCTGTCGAAGGCCTTTTCGACATCGAGGAACACCGCGATGGTGCACCTGTCTTGGTTTAGCTCGTGGGCCAGGTGATGCAGCACCCGCGTCAGCTGGAGCGTGGTGGAATGGCTGCTGCGGAATCCGAACTGCTCCGCGCGAGGCTCAATGCGCGGAGCTAATCGACGCAGCAGCAGACGCTCGAACAGCTTCGCTAGGTGTGAAAGGAGGGTGATTGGCCGGTAACTTGCGGGCAGGCGCCGATCCTTGCCCGGTTTCGGGAGCATGACGACTTTTCCTGTCTTCCAGGCGTCGGGGAAGTGGTTGGTCCTGAGGATCCCATTGAAAAGGCGCGCGAGTGCCGCGCAGCCTCTCCTCGGGAGGTGCCTCAGGGCTTCCGTGGGTATCCCGTCGCAGCCCGGTGCCTTCCGTCTGGGGAGACAGAGCACCGCCTTACGAACCTCGGCAGGGGAGATGAAGTCCTCCCCGCCCAGAGGCTCGTGTGGGCGCGACAGGAACTCGGTGACCGTAGACTCGACGCGCTGGTGGTGTTCCCTTATCTCCTCGGAGACGCCTGCTGGGATGGGGTGCGGTTTAAATTGCTCCTCCAGGTGCGCAGCGAATAGTTCCGCGCGCTCCCCGGGAGCAAAGCACCGCCTCCCCTGAGCGTCCAGCAGGGGGTATGTGGGGATGGACGTCTTTTGCAGAGCTCTGTTCAATGCGTGTAGGTCCGTGGCGTGTACGGAGGCCCGGTCTAGTGCACTCTCCCAGGTCTCCCCTCGCCAGGTCTTTACCGCATCTGAAACCTGGGCTGTTAAGGCGTTCAGCCTAGACTTAAGCACCGGACATCTGGTTCTGGCCCACAAGCGCCTGAGTGCGCGCTTGCGGCTGATGTCCTGGCTGATCCGGGCTGGGAGCTCTGGACGTCTGCTCCGCGGTGTGATCATCGTAGTCGCTGAGTCCCGGGCGGCCTCGATCCGCTCCATGATGAGCCTGGTGGCAGCCTCCACCTCTTCTGGAGCGGAGAGCCTGCCCAGGGGAACATTCTCCAGTTGATTGGCGTATGCTGCCCAGTCAGTCCTCGCGCTCAGCGTCCTCCGCGGCACGGCAACAGCCGCGAGGGCGAGCGACACGAGGATTGGGAGGTGCTGCGAATCCAGGTCATACAGCACCTCTATGTTGACCGGGCAGCTGATGTTCTGGTGGACTACGATGTCAAGTACGTCCGCACTGTGGCGAGGGTTTGACGGGATGTGGGTCGGCGAGTCCGGCCCGAGCACTGTGAGACCGCTGGCTTCGGCGAGCTCCAGCAGTCTGGTGCCGGCCGGATTGATGACTCTAGACCCCCACACGTGGTGCTTGGCGTTGATATCGGCCGCCAGCACGGTGGGGGTGATCCCGTCAAAGATGTTGTTGAGGTCGGTGCGGACGAATCGGGGGCTCGGCGGTCGGTAGCCGGCGAAGATCTTCACCTCCCTTCCGGCCGCCTTTACTAGCACCCCGATGGTGCGGAGCTCTTCGAAGTCGGGCAGTGGAACCTCGTCGTGCACGATGTCCCTCCTCACCAGGACGGCCGTACCCCTATACGGCTGGCCCCGGGGAGAGACCTCGTCACGCCTGTACACGACGAAGTTCGGGATCCTGAAACTGGTGTCTGGACGTAGCTTGGTCTCGCCCAGGAGGATGATATGTACATCCTGCGACTGGGCGAGAAGGCGTAGAGGGTGGACTTTCTCTCTCACCCCTCCTGGGTTCCAATAGAGGAGACGTAACCGGCCCGCAGACGCACTATCCATTACGGATGTTTTCAATGCGGGCCAGGTTACGCATCGCAGCTAGCTTCAGATCTCCCCCAGCTGCGATGGTAGAGATCAGGTCCGTCAGGGCCCCACAGAACACCTCCATACGGTCCAGTCGATGGAGGATAATCTGTAGTGGGTCCCTGGCGCTGGTCTCCCCTACGTTGGATTGATGGGTTTGTGCAGGAGGGGCGGGTGTTCGCCTCGTCCTGCTCCTTGGCTCCCTTTGTGGTAGTGGTTGTGGCTGACTGCCCTGTGTTATGCCGGTTTGTTCCTCAGTCTGCGGCTCCTGGAGGCCGCAGTGATGGCAACCCTGGGCTGTGGTCTTGGCAACCGGATGAGTTGGTTGCCGGTGCTGTTTGGCTGGCTCGGTGCTCCTAGGGGCACGGGCACCCGTATCACGGGCTGTCGGGGCGGATTGCCGTGGCTGTCGGACTTCGGCAGCTTGTTCCGCTACCCCGGACGGTGGTGGCAGGGATTTTTTGCGGTGTTTGCGCCCCCCTCTGTGCGTCTTCCGCTTCTTAGGGGGGGCGTTTCTGGGTTTGGGGTCATTTGCGGGGGGGGCTAGAGTGGTGCCCGTCACCCCTTGGGTTCCAAAATATAACTGTTCTTCAGCCAAGGGTTGCCCTCTGGTGCCAGGGGCTGGGCTTGGCTCTGTAGGTAATGGGGCCTGCGCCCTCCTCCTTTCGGCCCTTGAGGGCCGGGGCGGGCGGTGGCCGGCTGGTTGCCGGGATCTTGGTCTCGGCGGTGGTGGGGGGAGGGCGGCCCTTTTCCTCCTCTGCTCTTTAAGTAGAGTGGGGCATCGGCGGTAGCTCGCCGCGTGTGCTTTTCCACAGTTGGCACACTTTTCTTCGCCCCTGGGCTTGGGGCAGTCAGCAACCAGGTGCTCCTCTGCGCACCTGAGGCATCTTGCTGGCCTATGACAGTTCCGGGAGGAGTGGCCGAATTTTTGGCAGCGGTGACACTGTGCCACTATGTGCTGGCCCCGCCAAGCCTCGATCACTACGCCCGGCATGTATAGCAGCTCATTGACTGCGTACAGCCGGGCGAGTTCCTCCTGGTCGAGGTGTCTCATAGAGATGTGGAAGAGGCAGCCAGGTCTGCCTCCTACACCTGGTATATGGCGGACTGTCTCCACCGGAAAGTTCAGGTCGGTTAGGGCCCTCCTGATTTCCTCCGGATCGGTGTCCGGAGGTAGGCCTCTTACGGCCACTTTGACCGGCTTGTCGGCGGTGGCGCTATAACAGTACCATTGTACCGCCGGGTCGGCTTCAGTTGCCTCGATAAGGTAGCGTTGTATAGTCCGGAATTCTTCCGGACTATGCGGGATAAACCTGACCCCTTGTCCGAAGGGCCGGCCGTTGGGAGCAAAGCCCAACCGTTCGTGCAACTTTTCGAAGTGCTTCGTCCAGTTGGGCAGCTTGTCGACGATGATAGGGGGATAGTTTTTAGCCGTAGAGGCCGTCGGTGCAGCTTGGTTGTCATGTCCTGGCGTAGAAGTTGCCGCTGGCATCGGCGAAGTCCGACTTGTTCCCGGCCGCGGACTGGTACGCGGCATCGGGGTCGGACTCGCACGTGGCAACGCCGCGGCTTCCGCAAAGGAGATATTCAAATGGCTCAGACTTTGCCTACCTTCAGATTCTGCCGCGGCGTCGATACGTCCGGCGGCGGTCGTGACGCCGTACACGGCGTTTGTGACGCCGTACGCAGCGTCTGAGGCGGCACACGTGGGGGTAGAGGTGGCGCCGTACGCGGCGCTCGTGACGCCGTACGCGGCGTCAGTGACGCCATGCGCGGCGTCTGTGATGCCGTTGTCGGCGTCCGTAGCTTCGGCGATGGCGGTTTTCCGCAAACTCTCCAGCTCCACGTAGGATGTGGAGCGCGAAGGTGGCGTGGAGACCGCCGAAATTTGGCTGCTGCTACTCGATGTCGTGCTGGCGGAGGAAGAGGATGCCATCTCTTCCCCGCCACCCTCTTCTGGTGCGATGGGGGATGGAGTTTTAGCCGTATCACGGCGCTTGGGGGGTTCGTCTTGTTCCTCATCAGAGGAAGATGCCCTTCTGGCTTTAACCCCTGCCTGGCGTGGGCCCCTTTCGCCCCCAGTCGGATAATAGTATCCGGGGGGTGCGAGCGGTGCGCCGCCTGAGGCGGGGGGGGTGGTGGTTGAAGCGGTCGGGGGGGTGGTAGTAACCACAATGGGCCTGTACGCCAGCCGCGGGTCGCGGCTTGACGGGGTGGGCTTCCTGGGAGGTTCCGACATAATACTAATACATAGCTATGACGTACCTGCACTAGGAATGCACTAAACACTAACACTTAAGCACTAAACACTAAACGTTATTGAGTCACTGTCTCTAAATAGACCTGTTGCCCACCGGGGCCCTTCTCTATGAAGGGGTGGTGGGCTAACACACACACACACTGAACGTTGGCGGCGGAGGTCCGCACGGCCAACGACAGGATCACTCCCGAAACGCGAAAAAGGGTCCCCCGGGAGTCTCAACGCGAACGGAGCCCTCGACCGGGGAACATTTTTGCGAGAGGAGTGCAAGAGCGAGACCACAATATACGTTTCCGCGATGCGCGACAGAGACGGATAGATGGACTTGTTTCCCTTCCCTTTTCTTAATTGAAAGTGTGTCATGGTAACCAAAACTAATTGACTGCTAATACCGTTATACAATTTTGGACCTAGAAATTTTACAACTTGAAATATAAAGAAAAACAATTTTCAGCTAGACGGTTGCTGGGGAGATTCTTGCTTCTTCTTCTCCTTAACAGCAATAACACGTTGCGAAGCGGTGTACATAGACAAGGAAGTAAAAAAAAAAATATATATAAATAATTTTAACCTATATTCAAGGCCTTCAAAAAGTGTTCTCCAGTGGAACAAACTTTTGAATTTGAATATAAGGTTGGTTTTACTATTTTTTATCATATCCCTTACATTAACCTTACATATACTTCTCAAAGCTCTCATTTCAACTGCGTTCATCCTACTTTCATGCTTCTTCTGCCATACCCAACTTTCTCTAATATTTGTATTAAAATTAATACAAACGAAGCCGTGGCTAACTGCTAGTGAATAAATAAAATGTGCCTGTTTTTTTCTTACTAGAGTAATCAAAAAATTCGCTTCGTTAATATTTTTGTGTTTTGTTGTATGATAAATTTCTATAGTCTATAAAAATAATTGGGCAAAATATAAGAAAATAAAAGAAGATTTATGGAAATTTATTGTATGATTTGTTTATGTGAGATTGTTCTAAATTTAACTTACAATGCAAGTTAAAATTTAACCATCGTCAGGATGATCTTATCTTTTAGAAAAAATGACTAAGTATATTTTGCAAACGTTGAGTGCTTTGATTATATAAACTCTATATTTGGCATGATAGAGCAAAGACGTAGATAAAATATCAGGTAACTGCTACCTCATAAGTTGCGCGTAGTCCCGCAGTGTTAATTGTGTTGCCGCGGTGAATGGTCACATCGCGTATTAACACTAAACTTGTCACTAAATTTTCATCCCGGAAACTATCGTATTTTTCGGGATAGAAAGTATCCATGTTCACCCTCGGCATAGACAATACATATATGATACTGATTTTCAGTTGACCCAGTAGTTTTTCCATGAAAGCATAACAGACAAACAGAATTACTTTCGCATTTATAATATTAATAGGGATTACGTAAACTTATAAAAACCGATTGTAAATAGTTATTATAGTTCAAAGTAATTTAACTTCCAATTATCACTTGTGTGTTAAATAATTTTAACTAACACGAAAAATGGTAACTATATGAAATAATTGTATGTACGATGTTACAGTCATAGTGATTAAATAGCTGTTATACATAATGACTGGCCATTATACAGCGTGTTTCATTTCAAATGACAATAAATGATAACTTTAGCGGTCGTACTCCATACAAATTTTTTGGTACCATTAAATCAACCGTAAAGTCAAAAATAAAATTTTGAAATTTCCGAACAAATTAATTACAATAAAAAGGGAATAAAAACAGAACATCTAAATGTAAATATTGGATCGCGAGCGAGAGCATAAGAATGAACAACTTCCGCGTTTAATGATGAAGAAATGAGCTGGAAACATGATACATTGTTCACTAACCTACCGATTTAGATACAATAACTGATACATGTTGTTGTAATATTCTGAAATGAAAAATGAGGTCCTGTGGCTAAACCAAAGAAGTTACCTTGATTCATTTTTGTATTTCGGCAGAGTACGTCATGAAGAAAACGTGGTCAGTTTGATTGTCGTAAGGTCTGAAACACGCTGTATATAATAGCAAAATTGACTAGACAATGTGATAAATTAATCACTTTATCCGGATATTATTCATAATAGCGGATCAAAGTTAGCCAAACTATTAAAATTAACATTTTATTATTCTAGTCTTTAAAGAGTGATACCAAATACTCGTATTGATCTCTGTGTTTTTTTTTAAATTTTGTTTTATGGTTAGTGAGCTTTAAATTTGCTTTATTAATTTAAGATAAATAACTTTAAAACAATGTTAATTAACGTAGAATTATTATCTATGACAATGTTACTTTAATTCTTAGGCAATTTGAAATATAATTTTATAATCTTTACCTATAACTACTTGTTTTATTACGTTATCCAAGTGTTTGAAGATATTATATAAAATTGCTAGTTAATGTGATTAATTCTGTGTCAATTATTACTTTATCTAAATTGAGTAGACACTATACATAATGTCTAGATAATATATATAATATCCGGATTTATTACTTTGGCTGTAACACATATACCTATTGCGTGCGGATTTGAATCAATATTAATAAATTCTTATTTTTAACCGACTTTCAAAAGGATGATCTGTATGTTTTGTTTTATGTTTGTTTATTGCAGGAGTTCAGCAGACAGGCACGCATGCCCACTTGATGGAAAGCGGTTACCGTTGTCTATGGACATTTGCAACACCAAAGGTGCTACAAACGCGCTGCTACTCTCTTAAGGGGAATGGAACCTGGTCACTAATCCCGGAACACAAATCAAGGTTGTTATTGCGTCATACTCTACACCAGGGTGGTAGCCATCCAAACGGGCAAATACCCTACCACCTGGCATTGTATTGTTGCGCGATTTGTTGTCAGCCTGTTTGACAGTGTTTGGCCTGTTTGCCAGCTTTTGACTTGTTTGCCAGCTTTTGACTTGTTTGCCAGCTTTTGACTTGTTTGCCAGCTTTTGACCTGTTTGCCAGCATTGGCTAGTAGAATGCCGTGAAATACATGTTAACAAACATACAAAATAATAACAAGCTTAAAACCGTTAAAACGTAGTTTTATCAGTACATCGGAATTAGATATGAATTTAATGTTTAAATTATAAAATTTCTATTTACTTCTTTTTTCCTCATATTCGAAATGAAAAAAAAGTAAAAGCAGAGTGTTAACCTAGGATTAAAAACCTATTTAGGCACTCAAATTATTAGCACTTTCGGTACGATGCTACTAATGACACCAATACATTGTACGCAATTTTGTCAGAAATCTTTTACTGTGCAGGCTGTAACGTTGTGGTATGTATTACCAATAACTAATAATAACTCCTCAAAGATCACTATCTAAATTTGTAAACAGTAATTTATGTATTGTATTGTTACGTGCGAGTGGGGGTACGCACTTATGGATTGGAAGAAAACACCAGTTTTTTTAACTAAACGCTTTTATTGATTTACACAGCCGCACGCAATATCTCTCCACAGGGTTGCCCCTATACGCACGACTAACGATGCACTGTCTCGACGTTAAGGAGTTTCACTCACAATACCGTCGCCGATATTGCGTAGAACATCTCCGATATTACCGCGTGTCGCTCGCTTCTGGTTCTTCTCTCGAACTATGCTACAAATATAACCATAGATACAAATATAACCGAACTCAACAAGTCCAAATGTAATGCAGAAGATTGTTATCACAACACGCGCAAAGTCCGTCACTAAATAGATTACCGAATGTACACAAGTCTTGCTTTGCTCGTGGTTATTGCTCAATTGCCACGTCCCTCAGTCGGGGCATTGCTTCATACTGCACAGATGCAATATGTCAGGTCGTAACAGTATTATTGCAGTTTTTACAGTAATTATTGCGCTATTTAACTGCTTTTCTATGACGTTATAGGAAGGTATTTGTTGCGGACAGAGAGCACCCCCCTGACCCGCCCGCCGGAGCACACCTACTCTCCGCGCCCCGCATCCCGCCGGCGCCCTCAGAGGGCACGATTAGCAATTAGGCGTCGGGCGGGATGCGGGACTTTAGGAGCGACCCTGGCAGGCGAAAACACACTTCTACTGTACACTTCACCTCTCAACATCGCTCTGATGTGTCTTGTAAATAATTACGCTCTGTACTTATTTTATGTATTCTTTTACTTCATTAATAATTATACAGTCCACTAAAATCGAATTTGATTTCCAAAATAAAGAAGCAACTGCCACCAATAATATTTTCGTACAAAATCTACGTTTTGTAAGTCTATAGAAAGTATATCATTTTGAATGTCTCCTGTCCTATTTTGTTATCAAAAGCGTTTCATTCATTTTCGCTATAATCTTATATTGACCATATTATCATTATGATTAGATAATTATTTTATCAATATTATTGACATTAGCCGCAGTGGTGATGCCATTATCATCGAACTAGGTGCCGAGAAAAGACAAATTCACACCTGAATTTTATTACCTTTTCGGCATTTGAACTTCTTTTGTTTGCTTTGTGATTGGAAAAACAGCCCATTGCGTATTGTAATCTTTTATGGTAGTTTATGGTAGTAGGTGTGATTCTTGGAAATTCAGTCCACGGGGTCGAGGAGTCCTATTGTATTTGTACAGTATAAACCAATGCCCCAAAAGAGGGATGAGCGGTCTAGTGATAGCCACAAGCGAAACAAGACGTTGACTTGTACATTAAATTTGGACAGGTTGTGTGCAGCTGTATTTGTACCTGTGTTATACGAGTTTGTATAATTCTAATAAATTGCATAATGATTCCAATGAAATTTTGATTGGAGTCCTGCAACTCGTAACATTATCCTGGGGTCTTATTATTGACTATTACTTTGTTGGAGCCAAGCAGACATAAATTATTACCTCATTACAAATTAAGTTTTAATGAAATTTAGAAAATAATAATATTACTTACTAGGATACGCTTGGATAAGCTTGACTTGAAATTCTCGCGGGATTCCCGGGACACAATTTTTCAATTTCCTGCTTTGGGGCGGCCTGTCCTAAGAGAACAACAGCCAGGTAGAGCATTTGCCCGACTGGATGGCTGCCACCCCTGGTCTAGAGTATGTCGCCAGAACAACCCTGAGTTGTGTTCCGGCATTAGTGACCAGGTTCCAGTCTCCCTTAAGAGAGCAGCAGCGCATTTGTTGCACCTTTTCTAGCCTCTGTGGCTGAGCGGGCTACGCCTTTGCCGGCTTACTTCACTGCAACGCAGAGGCTCCGGGTTCGATTTCTGTGTGATCAATTTTGGAAACGAATTTACAATGGTCTGGGTATCTGGGATCGGCCCCAGAGTGGTCCGTTGTATATTACCCATAACACAAGCGTAACTTGCCTAATTTGGGGACATGCAATTTGTGTGTTTGTCTGCCCGTAACAATTTAAGTTAAAATTTTGTTGCGATTCATTTTGTCACTTGTTAGTGCTGGGCCAGACAGCACACGCGGGCGCGGGGCGGGCGCGGGGCGGGTGTGGGGCGGGCGCGGGGCGGGCGCGGGGCGGGCGCGGGGCGGGCGCGGGGCGGGTGCGGGGCGGGCGCGGGGCGGGCGCGGGACGGGCGCGGGGCGGGCGCGGGACGGGCGCGGGGCGGGCGCGCTGCGGGTGTGGGGCGGGCGCGGGGCGCGCGGGGCGGGCGCGGGGCGGGCGCGGGGCGGGCGCGGGGCGGGCGCGGGGCGGGCGCGGGGCGGGCGCGGCGCGGCGTACTCAAACATATGAAACCTTATTTGAGTGTCCGTAGTGGGCGCGCGGGCGGTATGGCGCGTTGAGCGCGCGGGCAATTCAAGCCATAGCACATTCATATAAGTGGCCGCAGTTAAGGAATATTTCCATTTTTTTGCCATTTTAAGGAAGAATTTTCTAATAAAGATAAGTCATCTTCATCCATATTGTATTTGACAAACACTGGCCACCACACCACTAGGACAAACCGCGCGCGTCACTACGGACAGGTGCGCCGCGCGCGTTCCCGCACCCGCCTGTTCAGTCTGGCCAAGCACTTAGTTGAAGATTTTCCACTTTCCGTTGCGATTCGTTTTTCCACTTGTCCGTTGAAGTTTTTTTTGAAGTGAAACTTCTATTGAAGTGAAACTTCTATATAGACGGGGTCTTACGAATTTTTGGCTCACGAAAAGATGTCACAGTCACGTGACCACCGTCACTAATTCTTACATTTTTAAACTCGTGATATCTTTCGAATGGAGTATCCGAATTGAATAATTAAAAAAGTTATATAAAGGTATTGAAGCACTCTTGAATATGAAGTAATTTATTTTGATAAGCATTAATACCAAGATACAAGATACAATAAAGAGTCTTTTCTAACGGCGGCATTTTAATTAATTTTTAAAAATAAAAGAACATTTATTGTGGCATAACTATAATAGTTAGATATATAGTGTGGCGACACTTTATGTAAATAATAATGTGTTCTGCAAAGTCGTAGTACATTATTTTATTCTATCATCAATAGTTTTCGCAGCGCACGCGATTTTAGGTATTTTTTTACACATTGGGTTACATTATTGAAGTTTTAGTAAGGACCCCTAATTTATTTGTAAATGTAATATACTCTAATGCCCCCCGGGAATAGTGTAGCTTGGCAGGTTTTTAAATTGGATAAGTACATTAACAATCTACCCGTAAAACTTGAAGTTAAAATTTTGTTGCGATTCATTTTGTCACTTGTCAGTTGAAGTTTTTCCACTTGTACGTTGCGATTTGTTTTTCCACTTGTCTGTTGCTTTAAACTTACCAGAAAATCACTGCGACATGCAAAGGCATACTCATACATATGAGATACGATTATTTCAAAAGGATTCCCCTTTTGCCAAAGTACCTACGAAACCCTAGAAATATTAAAAGTACTTTCGAAAGTCAAATGTTGGAAGATGGAACGAAAATTTTCATTTATTAAGTTGCGAATGTTGGCGGGAAATTTTAATGCTTAAGTAATCACGATTCGGTTGCGGGTTTTGTTAAGGCATTTATAGATTTCAACGTGAATGACAAAAATGTTCCACTGGAAGATTTATGCTGGTCCAAGATCTCACTCATCCCAAACTTACGTGATTTTATGAAAGATGAAATTTTTAGGATCGGTAGCTTAACATAAACTTAGAAAGGAATAGATACTAGCTAAGCTGAAAGCGGGGCCGTTTTTCAGGTAGCGGGTATCAAAGGTGGAAAAAAAACATGCTAACTTACGTCAAAGTAGTAGGGCTAGTTTTTACATATATCATATATGATATTGTTATAAACAAAGATATACAGTTGCCAGACACTTCCAGTGGGCCATAACTTTTGACAGACACTTTTAAAAAAATGTGGGATTTTACGTCATTTTGGGAAGGTTGAATTTTATATAAATTATAAAGTATAATAATAATTTTTTTTTGCAGGAGTTCAGCAGACAGGCAGACGGCCCACTTGATGGATAGCGGTTACCATCGCCTATGGATATTTGTAACACCAAAGGTACTACTAATGCGCTGCTGCTCTCTTGAAGGAGACTGGAGTCTGGTCACTAATGCCGGAACACAACTAAGGGTTGTTATGGCGACATACTTTAGACCAGGGGTGGTAGCCATCCAGTCGGGCAAATGCCCTACCACCTGGCTGTGAGTTGTTTTGTCGCCTCTTACGACAGGCCGCCCGGCCGCAGGAATTTGTATTCTTTCTCCGTTCCTGCACGGATAGACTGTATTTTCAAATATTTTCCAATTAGCCAGACAAATCTGACGGGCCAAACATTTTCCCAGACACGTAAAGGCTTTCAGCTTATCGAGTATTCATTCCTTTCTAAGTTTATGTTAAACTACCGATCCTGAAAATTTCATCTTTCTATCTTCTACACTTCATTCTTATCAACTGCTGAACTTATACCAAGCACAAGTTCGGTCCTGCATGGAGTACTGTTCTCATCTTTGGTACGGCTCAGCCAAATACCAGTTGAAGGCGTTGGAATCAATCGAGAAAAGATCCAGGAACCTGGTCGGCAATGATTGTCTTTTTGATGTTCGACTTCAGAGTCTAGAGCATAGACGCAAGGTCACGGGCTAGCTGTCTTCTATCGGATAAATTTCGAAGAATGTTCCTTAGAATTGCACGAGCTGATTCCTCCATCCCCTTTTTACCATCGGACAACCAGACACACCAGTTTGCGCCAACGTTACATGGTGGAAATACCACCAGTCTTCGCTTCATCTTTTCTGGTTCGCACTGGCAAAGAGTGGAATAATTTGCCGGAGTCTGTTTTTCCTGATAAAGACAATCTTGAAGTCTTCAAGTCACGAGTGAATCTAGGTAAGCGTGCTCCATCCTAGACTCAGTCATCACTCATCATCAGGTAAGGCAGTGGTCAAACGCAAACCTGTACTTCCATTAAAAAACGTACAAATGTAATCCTTCCTTAACAGCTCAGTCCAATTTCCTTTCAACGATTTGTGGAATCGATATTGCTTAAGAGCAATTCGCTATGAAAAAGTTGTCACAGATTTTATCTCCGATCTACATCTGATTTATTATTCGTTCAGTAATAGAGAGAGAATACTAATTCCAGCAGATGGACGGTCTGTTGCTAGAGGCAATGAAACAACCCAGTCAGGTACTGTATTTGCCCGTCTGGATGACCACTGCTCTGGGGCCAAATTCTGCTATTACTATGTCCTCAAAATCGCTAGATTCTATCGTCTCACTGGCAAGGTTGTCTGAGTTCGGTATTCTGTTAATTCTATTGACATGCCCGTGCACGCCACTCTATCTTCATATCAATATTCATTTCAGCTGACACCATTTCAACTTAAGATAATAGCAATTTTTGTCTAAAATTTTTCTGCTACGATGATATTGAGAAGATATTGTTACGACCTAGACGCAATAATAAATTCACTGGACACCGACAAAAACAGATTCACACCTGCATACCTGTAAAACACATTTTATTACCTTTCGACATTTAGACTTCTTTTGTTTACTTTGTGTTTAAAATTTTTGTTTTGAAAACAGCCCATTGTTGTATCGTAATCTTTTATGGCAGTCATTAGCCAGGTGTTACGGATTTAAAGTACAAACTAGTTCTAGGAAATTTAGTCTACGTGACCGGATAGATATATTGCATCTGTGTAGTATAAAGCAATAACGATAAAATAAGCGAGAAAATAAGCGAGACTTGTGTAATACAATCAGGAATCTATCGAGTGACGGACTTTGCGCGTTTCATTGAATTACGACCTTCTGCATTACGTTTGGATCTTGTGCGGTTATATTTGTACCTAAGTTATACGTGTTTGTATAGTTCTAATAAACTCTATAATATTCCAACAGGATTTCAATTCTCTTAACTCGTAACAGTATACTCAATCCAAAAATAATGATTAAAATCTGTTCCGACATAAAAAACGTTATGAATGACATAAAAGCTACACATTTTTACCCGACTTTAAGGAGTTTGTTGCTACAGTTTCGAAACCAAATTCCGATAGCAATCAAATTATTTACCAGACTACCACGAAAAACAAATCGAACTCAAAAAGAATAATTAAAATCGGTTCAGAAACAATAAAGTAACGTCTGAACATACATTAAAAAAAAATATTTTCAAGACGAATTGATTGCCTCCTTCTTTGAAGTCGGTTAAACCCCCCCCCCCCCCGTCATAAGACGTAAGTCGGTAAAGACTAACGCACGTCATATAATGTTCAGTATGTTACTTTATTGCGTAATTTGGCTGGCAACACCGGTTTAGACTGTTATGGACTGTGTTTATAAAGAAAGAGAGGTTATACGCACTGTTTTACTTGTATATATTTCTAGCGGCCCCGACAGACGTTGTCCTGCTATGAAAAAGTAAAAATCTAGGACCGATCCCAGCGCCACCTACCGGTTCCAATTGTGGATTTAAACCATGCGGGACCCACTCAAACAAACATAACAAAATCACCAAAATCGGTCCGGGTGATTAGGAAGATTCTAGTACCTGATCTCAGCGCCACCTACCGTTTCCAACGGGATAAAAAGTATCCTATGTCCGTCTCCTGGTATCGCCCCTCATGACCGCCCACCACATCATACATGCGCGCGCAATACTTAATACTTATTTGGTGAGATAACTACAATAGTTAGACATATGGTTACGGGATATTTTTTGTAGACAATTATATGTTCTGCAAAGTGGTAGTACATTGTTTTGTTCTTTAATTAATGTTACGAGGTACACAGGAGTCCAATGGGGATTGTTCACAAAAAATTACCCTCTGATTTTATATTTTTATTACGTAAAATAGGGTATTTTTAAGATACTAATTTGAATATTTTTGTATTTTAAGCATTAATTTTTTTATAATTCGACTTTAAAATTATTTCTCCGATGACGTCATAAGGGACAAGTTTACATTGATTTCTTTGCCTAGAAAACCAAAATAATAAAACTTACTAATCATAGTAATCTGTGCTACTACTATTTAAATGTCATTGTCATTACTCATTACGTATCGTGATCATTTTAGTGTTTTTTGTCGCTAGGCTTATAATTTTTTGTGTTCAACCATTATTATTTTCTATAGTTATCGTTAAATTTTTTCAATAAGTGATCTTTAGGGAAAAATCCATATTACAGAACTTAAATCAAATAATGTACAGCTAGATTTTTTTATTTTTTTTAGATATACTAAGGTCAAATAAAGGTCAAACACATTTCTTACAAAATACTAGAAGACGTTTTTTGGAATTTTAACTAGACAGAAATGATTAAGGACACTATTCCTCGAAATGGTTTTTGAAATAGCTAGTTTGAAAAAAAGTGAACAATCTCAATTAAAATGCCGTTAGACTTACTATAGAGTTTATAATAACTGTACAAAGACGTATGAAACAGGCACAAATATGACTGGACACATACTAACTGCACCATTCAATAACACGCGCAAAGTCCGTCACTATATCGCTAATGGAATATTTCTCACGTATAGAACAATGCCCGAACTGAGGGGTGGAACAGTCAAGCGACAACTACGATACGAATAAGTGTTCAAACACGTTGACACGCGCGCACGGTGGCGGGCGCGGTCTAAGTAACGTCTACCGCGCCCGCGAGTCAACGTGAATGAACACTTATTCGTATCGTAGTCGTCGCTTGACTGTTCCACCCCTCCGTTCGGGCATTGTTTATAGTAAATTATGCAATAAACAATCGATTGCGTGGGCTAGGTTCTTCCAAGAAAATGTAACTTACACACCTACGAACGGCCAACAAAGTCGAAAACAATAAGGATTAGTTCGATACTAATGGCGGCCATAAAACAAGTAAACAAACAATAGCATGTTTGTCTTAATTACAAATTCTAAAAACAAAGTAAAAAAGAATTCCTAAATACGGTGGCAATAAACTCCGGTTTACGACAGGCAGCTGTGCGTTTATCTTCGACGGCATGTATGAATTTATAAACTTTTTTAATTTTGTTCTATACCCGTGTACATTTTGCAAGCTTTTAATGGGGGGTGGAATATAGTTTTATCATTTTGTCGCAGCATGCCGAAAACTACTTCTATAAGTAACTATCTTATGTTGTAAGCTGTATAATACATTAACGTAATCCTATAATACATTAACGTAATCCTATAATACATTAACGTAATCCTATAATACATTAACGTAATCCTATAATACATTAACGTAATCCTATAATACATTAACGTAATCCTATAATACATTAACGTAATCCTATAATACATTAACGTAATCCTATAATACATTAACGTAATCCTATAATACATTAACGTAATCCAGTCGATTTCAATCTGTGCAATCTAAAATATTTAGTATGCATGTCAAATTTTAGGGTTACCGTCGCCAATAAAACATTTAAACGCCAGGGTTGCCACCCTTATGGGTCGGATGAGGGGATGGAATAGAGGGTATATTGGCACCAGTTGCTTCTTTCAAATAAAACTCTGTGGAATGTATGATTTATTATTTTTAACCAGCTTCGAAAAAAGGAGAAGGTTCTCAATTCGTCGGGATCTTTTTTTTGTTGCTTTTTTATATATGTTCGCCGATCACTCCGTGATTTATGATCCGATTTACATGATTCTTTTTTGTTCGACGCGGAATATCTTCCAATTCCCCTGAAAATTTTACATAGTTTGGCCCAGTAGTTTTCATTTTATGAACATTTTTTATGAAAAAAAAATCCTTTTCGTTCCATATGTACACCGATTACTCTGAGATTTATGATTCGATTTACGTGATTCTTTTTTTTGTTCCACGCGAAATAGCTGCCATGTAGTCCCCTAAAAATTTGACATAGTTTGTGGTTCAGTAGTTTTCATTTTACGATCATTTTTTTGTTCCCGTTTCTTGGGACCTATATTTTTTAAGAAGCGCGGCACCATTCGTCGGTCCACCCATACATAGCTAGACACTAAAAAATAACAAATTAAAAATAAAAACTTCGTTTAAAAAACGGACTTAAAAAACTAATATGTATAAAATAACATATTTCTAAAGCTATTATTATTAATATATATTATCTAAAACATCTTGAAGTCGGTGCAAAGTAAAACATAAAAATTACTATATTTTGAAAATTACTAAGCACAGACTTTAAGATGTTTTAGATAATATATATTAATAATAATAGCTTTAGAAATAAATTATTTTATACAGTTTAGTTTTTTAGTTTTTGAAGTCGGTTTTTTTAAACGAAGTTTTTATTTTGATATTTACAATTATTTTAAAACTATACATACACATGTAACAGAGAATATAATGCTAAATGGCACAGAGAAAGAAGTGCCATTAAGTTCAAGTGCTTATGCAATATGTATGCGTGCATTCTCCGGCCTCCATGGTCACTTCTTATATCACACGTTCCATCCGACGTTTAGCTGCTAACTCTGCGAGCTATGGGCGTCGGCGGTATGCGGGGCGTAGAGAGGTTTGCTCCGGTAGGCAAGTCAGGAAGGTACTCTCTGTCCACAACAGAGGGAATGAGATAGAAAGAATGAAAAAGGACGGGGTAGATGTGATAGGGGGCAGTGGAAGAAAGTCATCGAAGCCCAAAAAAAAGCGAGAGAGGGAGATAGACATACTAAGAGGATAGAAATAGAAGAAGCATAGTGCGATGCACGTGTGTGAATATTCATTAGTCAAATTTCTACGTGAAAATTCATGGTTCCACCATTATATTAAATAACTAGGCTATACTTCGGAGGTGATCGAAGCCCAAAAACAAGCGAGAGAGGGCGATATACATACTAAGAGGATAGAAATAGAAGAAGCATAGTGCGATGCACGTGTGTGAATAGTCGTTAGTCAAATTTCTACGTGAAAATTCATGGTTCCACCATTATATTAAATAACTAGGCTATACTTCGGAGGTGATCGAAGCCCAAAAACAAGCGAGAGAGGGAGATAGACATACTAAGAGGATAGAAATAGAAGAAGCATAGTGCGATGCACGTGCATGAATAGTCATTAGTCAAATTTCTACGTGAAAATTCATGGTTCCACCATTATATTAAATAACTAGACTATACTCGTAAATTCGTTAACGACTTGAAATTTCCGGGAGATTCCTGGGACACAAAGTATTGCAGCATTTAAAAAAGAACGTAAACTATCGTTTTAGTAGAAACCGTGTAGGACCAGGCTAGTAATTAGCTAATAATTAATTACAATTATTGTACACCTGAACAACCACAAACCGCTCCCGGGAAAATTCCCGGGATAAAAAAAAATTCCGCCTGATATCAGGCACAATGTCAGGCAAATGCGAATCCATTCATTATAAAACAAATACAGATTAATACATAATACAGAATAGCATTTTAATAATTTTATAATACTGTTACGAGATACGCAGGACTCGAATTAAAGTGCCATTGGAATTACTATAAAATTCTGTATGTCTTTCAAGACCACGGGCCATAAAAATGACCCGGACTTTTGGAGGGTTTGCGTGGGGCCATGGGGAGGCCAACACGTAGAGGCCCCTTGACAAATTTAATCTACATGTATCGTGACACTGGCTGGCGATTGTCCCTGTCTACACCATATAATAATGCACCCAAGAACAAGCCCAGGCCAGTGTAGGACTATTGTGGGAAATGAGAAGAGAAAGTACCGGGCTATTGGGGTGAACGGTTAGAGGTACTAGGGCTCTGGGAATATGAGGAATTATAGAATTTATTATTATACCAATTATATTACAAATATAATTGGTCACAACCAGTACAAACTGCACGATCCAATAACACGCGCAAAGTCCGTCACAATATCGCTTATCGAATATACTACACACGTCTTGCTCGTATTGCAATCGTCGCTTGACTTTCCCAGTTCGGGCATCGTTTTATACTAAACTGTATAATACAACAAAGGACCGCGTGGACTGAAGTTTCCGAGAAAACGTAATCCACACACCTGCGGCCATAAACCAGTACACTAACAATATAATGTTTTTCTTACAAATTTTAAACCCAAAGTAAACTAAAGAAGTTCACATGCGAGAAATATAATAAACCAGGTGTACATTTACTTTATCGGCATGTAAAATTACTATAATTTACCTGATATAGTGGTCTGGAAAGCAGCAATTAGTGTCTCCATTTCACGTTGCTCAAAGGAAACAGACGCATTGAGTGATTAACAAAGTTATCGACCATTAAGAAGAGACACGAAAGCCTTATTATGAGCCTATCAAAGCTCTTAAGGGTATATAGACATCAATAACATCATCTTGTTAGAGATTAGACAGCAAGACTTCGTAAGCTTTACCTTGAGGGCATTTGTTAATTGTTTTATTGAATGAGTTCAGCAGACAGGCAGACGGCCCACTTGATGGGAAGCGGTTACCATCCCTTTGGACATTTGCAACACCAAAGGTGCTACAAATGCGCTGCTGCCCTCTTAAAGGAGACTGGAACCTGGTCCACTAATGCCGGAACACAACTCAAGCTTGTTATGGCGACATACTTTAGACCAGGGGTGGTGGCCATCCAGTCGGGCAAATGCCCTACCACCTGTCTGTGGGTTGTTTTGTCACCTCTTACGACAGGCCGCCCCAACGCAGGAAATTGTATTATTTCTACATTCCTGCACAGATGTTTTGACTTGGTAAAGCTACATTGGAATAGTTGAAATAAAATTAAATGAAATTTATTAGCAAGTAACTAGTACATAATAATATAATAATGTCACCCCATAAATGTCCCACTGCTGGCCTCGGGCCTCCCATTATAGGGCAACGGACAGTATACCCGCCACGCTTGTCCAAGGCGGCTTGGCAGGTTTGACACATCGGTTATCTCGATGTGCAGGTTGCATCACGATGTTTTCCTTCACCGTTTTTAGCACATGGTAATTGTAACAATATGCACATTAGATCAGAAAACTGACTATAAGGTGCATGCGTTCCGGTCAGGATCGAACCCGCGCCCTTTGATTTAGGGGCGCGTGCGCTAACCATTACGCTACCACGACTTACAGTAGTACATGGTACATCGCTTGTCGAGTGCGCTGCCTGGGCGCCGCAGCGTTTCGAGCTCGAGACAAAAGTAGGAGCCGTCCGATCGCTCGGCGACTTGGTAACGGCCATGTTGCAGAGCGACGACCGCTGGGATGCTGCGGTTTCTTTTTGTGAGGCAGTTATGTCTCTGAAAGAGGCCGCAGAAAGGGATAGGGAGCGAAGTCCTAGGGCGCGTGCTACGGTCTCTTCTCGAGGTCGCCGGCCTTCAGCCGGCACCCGGAGAGGCAGGTACGCGCATTACTTCCCTCCCTGAGTTAGGATCCGGAACGATGGGGGCCCTTAGCTACTAGGTAAAGCAAGGGACTTAACAACTACCCCCGTTTCGTAGTGGAGTGTGTTCTCCCAGGGCACACTTCAAGCACTTTATGCGCTGGATCGACTGCTGCGTAACTATGTTCTACATCTCAGTCTTTCCTTCACATCAAAGCGCAGGGCCGCGAAGGGAGGAGGGGGTTTTTAGTGGGTATTGAGGTTGCTCGCCCGTGCGGCATCGCTCGGAGTCTCCACACTCCTCTGTGTAGTCCATAGCGGACGGAGCACAAATAGAGCATACAATTGCTAGCGTTACCGCCCCCCGTGGATTCGTGCCGTTTCCTAGTGACGGCCCAGAGAGTGCGTAAATCGGTTAGTCATTTTCCCTCGCCTCAAAAAAAAAAAAAAAAAGTACATGGTACATAAAAATTACTAAAATACAGAAAACAGTATAAATGGCGTCCCAAAGGAAACTCTGTTTCCCACGCTAGGTCTCCTGTGAGCCTGTGTGTATTATCTTGACTACAGCTTTTTCTTTTTTAATAATTGAATTCCTCCTCTCTTTTAGTCCAGGACAGAGGGTCTTGTTCTTTGATCTTAATGCCTTTTTTAAAAATTCTAATTCCACCGGACGAACATGATTTGTTCCGTTTTATATCTTTTGTATTTGGGTACTATTTTTTAATTTTTTTTAGCTTTTTTTATATTTACGCTATTAAGCCCGAGCCCAGGAGTGGAACGTTTATAAGTTATTATAATTATATATATATGTCGCAGAACGGCCTCATTCTCACGACATCATCTTTAGTTATTGCAGGTTTAGTGGGCGTCATCAGGATAAAATGCGAGCATAAAACACAATAGCCACGGTTTATACACTTTTAATTTAGATTTGATCAACATTATGACATAGTTCAGACCGAGCAGCGGGTTCAGGGCACCCGCTCATACTTCTAACTTAAAACACTTTCTTTAAAAATACTCTAAGGTCCAACTCGACCTGCTGCCATCAACCAAATGTGCCACAAAAACTCCTCAGTCTACCCAAGTAGATATTACTCAAAGTATAGAGGGCGCTGACGCCGCTCTGCCATATGCTCTGCTCCGATTGGTCGTTTATTAAATTACAATATTCATAACTTAGGTTAGAACGATCTTGAAGTTATAGAAACATTTAACAAATCTAATTAAATTACAATAAGAATTTTAGAAGTAATTATAATGTAAACAAATGATATTGTGCGTTATACATCCAGTCAACAATACATCGTCATATCGTCATAGTCATAGCGTCCCTCCGACATATATATTACACAAACAAACACATTTTCTTTTTTATTATATGAAAACTTTTCTTTGAATTCAAAGAAGGTTAAAAAGTAATTAAAAGCCTTTATTCAACTTGATAGGCAATCACTTATACAATAGGCCTTCCTCTCACACCTGCGAGAAGCCTATTGTGCCTATTATAAGAGGCGCTTTGTGCCTCTAAACATTATAGCCTTACTTTCAAATTAAGTAGATTAAATGTTCGAGAAGTATTAAAATTAATTCCGAAGTGTCTAGTCGTCCGGTAACCGGATGACTTGATGCCAAGAACTTCCTATATTGTTACGAGTGAGGAACTTGAGTTAAAATGCCGTTGGAATTACTATATACTTTATTAGAACTATACAAATACGTATAACACAGGTACAAACTGCACGATTCAATAACACGCGCAAATTCCGTCACTATATAGCTTATCGAATGTACACATCTTGCTCGTATCGTAATCCTCGCTTGACGTCGGCTATGTTCGCCGAAGCACACATACATCTATGTGTCATCTATTTAGATGCTTTGTGGCGTAAAAAATACTGCGTCTTTGCTAAGCAGATTTTGTTGTAGCAGCAACAGCCTAATGAAGGGAATAGTTGATAAGTTTGACTGCCCACTGACTTGATCCTTCGTTAAGAGGATTTAAGAGTGCTAGTCATTAATTACTAAGGTAGACATAAGGTAAAAAATCGAAATGTGTGCTGGGACACATATTTTAGAAATGAAACATCAACGGGCAAGTGGAAAAACGAATCTCAACGGACAAGTGGAAAAACGAATCGCAACGTACTAATGGAAAAACTTCAACTGATAAGTGACAAAATGAATCGCAATAAAATTTTAACTTCAAGTTATACAGGCAGATTGTTAATGTACTTGTCCAATTTGAAAACCTTGGTATTCATTCTTGTCAAAATAAATTACTTCATATTCAAGACTGCTTCAATACCTTTGTATAACTTTTAGAATTATTCAATTTGGACATCCCATTCGAAAGATAGCACGAGTTTAAAAATGTAAGTATTAGACACGCGGCCGTGACGCTTTTTCGTGAGCGAAAAATTATAAGACCCCGTCTATATAGAAGTTTCACTTCAAAAAAAATACTAATAACATTGTTGTCTGTATCTTTGTGTAATTCATATTGGACTGTTTTTATATTAGTGGACTGTGTTGTCTTTAAATAAATAAATTATTATTATATAAGGTGGAATTTAGTGCCGTGTGCTATTCCTGTGTACAACTTGAACCGAGCCAGGAGTGGAAGGATCTCAAGGTTAGTAGCGCAGTTGTATTGCAGGCTACAACCGACGCAATTCAATGGAGTTCTTGTGAAAAATCGAAAGGTCACATCTGACTATACAGTTCACATTACTCACAAAAACACATAACTACTACCCAAAATTATCCATATCCTACAATTATTGTTCATTTTAGAGTAATTTTACACATTTCTATAGAAAAAACTGCACAGCAAAACATCTCCTTTCAGTTCCCGCCAAATACTCCCAAGTCCATTCGAACTCAAATTCAAGTTTTTATTGAAAATAAGTTCCACTGGAGATCACTTTTTGAAGGTCATACATATAGGTTAAAATTAGTTTTTTTTAACTTCCTAGTCTATGTGCACTGTTTCGCAACGTGTTATTGCTGCTGAGAAGAAGAAGCGGCTAGAATCTCCCCAGCAACACATCTAGCTAGAAGTTGTTTTTCTTTATAATTCTTGTTCCATTTATATTTCAAGTTCTTTTTTTTAAAGTTTTGTAAAGAAATATGTTACAGAATGACTTTTGAAGAATTAATGGAGTTGTAGAAAACAGACTATATTCAATAAGACAGAGCGCATGAAAAGGATAGAAAATATTATAATAGTTATAAACATGACGGTACTAAATTTTCTTTTTTTTTAAACATAACTCCATTACAAATTGAACCAAAATTTTATCCATGGGCTAGAGCGTCTCACACTGTGACTGAATTCTATTAAAAACCTAGTCTATGGTTAAACTTCTATTAGTCTGTGGTAAATTTATTCCGCGTTAATAGACCTGGTCGTTATCCAATCATCGACCACTTCCGGACGCCGACCGACCGGAACTTAGACTTCCCTACACCGGAACCGCTGACATATTGACTGACATAACGCTGTTAAGTAAATTTTCTTTATTTTTTACAAGCTTTAATTTAACTTGCAATGGATGTATGTAAGTTAGTTCGGATGGAATCTTGCAAGTTAAATTTGGCCAGCTTGCCGGTTTCCGATTGAGCTGAAATTTTGCATATGTATATCGCGTGATAATGCAATAATATGGCACCATGGAGCTGATCTGATGATGGAGCTGGCAGGTGGCCATAGGAACTCCTGTACTAAACAAGATAGACCCGTCATGTTTGGGCTCGTTTTACTTGTCTTGGTTAGTACTCTGCTGCATGATATCCAGGACCTCAAAAGTTTGTATTTAAAAAAACTCATTTTTATTTGGTTAGCAAACTGCCACTGCCAATTTAACTTACGTGCTTTTAAAGGAAACTTTAAAGAGAATATGGTTGCTGAATGGCCTTCGTTACCGACGCGAATAGCTGGCGCCGCCTTTAATAACTCGAAAGTGTACCTGGTACCTTATTAGTATAAATGTCATGTCAAACACATTTTAAAAAAAATCATACATACATACATACCTTCACGCCAGGTCCTTTGCGGGGTAGGCACGAACAACAGAGCGACATTCAGGCTTATTCTTACCTCACTTGCTTCTTTGATATTCATAGCTCCTGTTATGAACGCTCGTCTGTACTTGAGGCTCCTGACATCACCTTCTGCTAGTACACGATCAATTTGATCACGGAAGGTGTGTCGTGGCCTTCCGCGACTTCTGCATCCATCCACTTTTGCATTGTATATCTGTTTAGTCATTCTTTCATCATACATTCTTTCCACGTGCCCGAACCACCGGAGCATTCCTTAAAATAAAATCCTCTAACATTTTTAACAATCAATGGCGTCGTTTCATTTCTTTGCACAAAAGCACGAAACAGCTACAGCCTTCCTGATGCGAACTCAGTATGCATTATGAATAGACATCGTGTAAATAATTATTAAAAAGGGATTTAATAATATAAGACCGCACAAAAAAGCTATAGACAATACGTTTATTTATCTATATAATTATTAAGTCTTAATTATCATGTCATAAAATATCGTGATACACGCGCAAAGTCCGTCACTATATCTTATCGAATGTACATTTCTTGCCTTGCTAGCAATTATCGCTTGACTGCCACACCCCTCCGTTCGGGTATTGTTTTATACTAAACTAGCGACCCGCCCCGGCTTCGCACGGGTGCAATGCTGATACAAAATTAAATACACTACAGAAAAACTATGAACGTTGTATATAAAAACATAGCAGCCCGCTCCGACTTTGCACGGGCATCACTACATAGAAACCTCTAAAATTAGCAATGTTGCCTTAGTATATGATGCATGTATTATACATATAAACCTTCCTCTTGAATCACTCTATCTATTGGAAAAAACCACATCAAAATTCGTTGGGTAGTTTTAAAGATTTAAGCGCACATAGGGATATAGGGACAAAAAAGGCGACTTTGTTTTATACTATGTAGTGAAGTGACTATACGATATGTGTGTGTTTTTTATCCGTGCAGGAACGGAGAAAGAATACAATTTCCTGCGGCCGGGCGGCCTGTCGTAAGAGGCAACAAAACAACCCACAGCCAGGTGGTAGGGCATTTGCCCGACTGGATGGCTACCACCCCTGGTCTAGAGTGTGTCGCCATAACAACCTTGAGTTGTGTTCGGGTATTAGTAACCAGGTTCCAATCTCCCTTAAGAGAGCAGCAGCGCATTTGTAGCACCTTTGGTGTTGCAAATGTCCATAGGCGACGGTAACCGCTTTCCAACAAGTGGGCCATCTGCCTGTCTGCTGAACTCCCGCAATAAAAAAATATGTCTCAACACGGTAATCGATTGCGTTAACAATAGTTTCCTAGAATCACACCTGACTACAGACTACCATAAAATATTACAATATACTATAGACTGCTCTTCTAATTAAAAATTTTAAATACAAAGTAAACAAAAGAAGTCCAAGTGCCGAAAAGATAATAAAATGTCTACAGGTAAGCAGGTGTGAATTTGTCTTTTGTCGACATTCAGATCGTAACATTATAATTTCCTGCATTGGGGCGGCCTATCGTAAGTGGCGACGAAACAACACATAGGTGGTAGGTTAAATGCCCGACTGGATGGCTACCACCCCTAGTCTAGAATATGCTATCATAACCACCTTGAGTTGTGTTCCAGCTTTAGTGACCAGGCTCCAGTCTCCCTAAGAGTAGCAACGTGTTTGTAGCGCCTTTGTTTGCAAATGTCCATAGGTAATGGGAACCAATTTCAAACAGGTGGGCCGTCTGCCAGTCCGCTGAACTTATGCAGTAAATAAAAACTCCTTGTGGCACTTGAGGACTGCTGCAGTAAAGCTATTGCATAGCATTTTTTACCAACTTATGCAATTATCATTATTTATGTATTTTTTATTTATGCAGTATATTTTTTCTTTGAAATTAATTCAAGTTTTTTTAAATATTCAAGTGACAATTTTTGAGCGTGAATGAATGAATGCGTGTTGCCCGATAAGAAAACGAATCACCTATGTATACATTAGGGTGGTCGTTAAAAATTAAATTTCTTGCGACATACATACATAACTTCACGCCAGGTCCCTTGCGGGGTAGGCACGAACAACAGAGCGCCACACAGGCCCATTCTTACACACCTCACTTGCTTCTTTGACATTCATAGCTCTTGTCATGCAAGCTCGTCTGTTCTTAAGGCTCCTAACATCACCTTCTGCTAACACATGATCAATTTGATCATGGAAGGTGTGTCGTGGCCTTCCGCGACTTCTGCATCCATCCACTTTTGCATTGTATATCTGTTTAGTCATTCTTTCATCATACATTCTTTCCACATGCCCGTACCACCGGAGCATTCCTTTCCTTACCTTCACCCCGACACTCTCTTTCAGACCAACTCTCTTTCTTACTTCGGTATTACGAACGCGGTGTGAGGCACGTGATGTCTTGACTTGAAAAAAATATTTAAAAAATCCCAGTGTTTTTTCATTAAAAGGAAGCTTTTTAGGGGGCGTCGCAAGAAATTTAATTTTTAACGACCACCCTAGTATACATATATACCTACATGTATGTGTTGTGTATCTGTGGAGACTCAGGTCCCGCGCTTTTTTAAAGAAGTAAATCAGTACGAATACAACTAGTGTAGTTTTATTATACCGCATACATAATATTGGCGACGAAATAGTTAAAATTAATCAAAATGACTTCATTTGGCATTATTTCAACATTTGATCACACGCTGCAGAGTTGGAATACATTTAAATGTCGGCTAACTCAATGGTTTATAGCAAATGATATTAATGTTAAAACCGATGCGGAAGGTTCTAAACGACGTGCAATATTGTTAAGCGCACTCTCTGATGGTTCTTACAAGTTAGCCGCGGATTTAGCTGTACCGAAGGACTTACAGGAAGTGGCATATGAAACAATTTTAAAGTTGCTTGATGACCACTTCACGCCGAAGCGCTACGGGTTCACAGAGCGGTACAACTTTTACGCGGCAGTGCAGCAGCCGGGTGAAACTCACACTCAGTGGGCGGCTAGACTGCGCGGGCTCGCAGCCCATTGCAATTTTGGGAATGTAGAAGAAGCATTACGTGATAAGTTTGTAATGGGTATTATGGCCGGGCCAGAACGTGAAAAATTATTTTCACAAGACATCAAAGAGCTTACTTTGTCAAAGGCAATCGATCTCGCTGAAAGTGTGCGATCTGCGAGGACTGCTGCAGCAGTAGCAGCTCCAGTGAGCCAACAGGATATCTTCAAAATTATTAATAATCAAAAGTCTGCGGTAGTTTGCGCGGTATGCGGGCGAAAAAATCATCGTACTACGGAATGTCGGTTTTCTAACTATACTTGTAAAAAGTGCAAAACAAAGGGTCATCTCCAAAAAATGTGTAAAAATGTAAACTTCGTCACGGCCGGGGATTCGAGTGAGAATAATGATGATGGTAAGTGTTTCAATATTAAAACAATACGCGGAGAACCAATGACTGAATGGATTATAGTCAACGGATTACGTTTACAGTTTGAAATTGACAGCGGTGCTTCTGTTAGTGTGATAAGTGATTTTACATATAAGAAATATTTTAATAAAATTCCTCTTTCATCACAGACTAAAGGCCCTTTATATTCTTATTCGGGCGCAGGCTTAGATTGCATAGGGGTTGTTACGCTGCCTGTTACTTACAATGGCATATCACACGAAATTAAGTTTCATGTTATTAGTAGGGGCGGTCCGCCACTTCTTGGTAGAGATTTTTGGTCTCTTTTCAAATTACAGTTGTCTTCTGTTAGTTTTATTAACTTTCAAAACGACATTTTAAGTCAATTCCAATTGCTGTATCCCAATCTATTTTCAGATAATTTAGGTTGTTTTAACAAGTATGAAGTCAAACTTCAAACTAAGGAGGGGTCAAAGCCGATATTTTTTAAGGCGAGGCCAGTAGCATTCGCCTTACGAGAAAAGGTAAGTATGGAGATTGACAGGTTGGTCAATTTAGGGGTACTGGTCCCAGTAGAGCACTCTGAGTACGCATCTCCAGTTGTTCCGATTTTGAAACGAGACGGATCTGTTCGTTTGTGCGCTGATTTCTCTGTAACAATAAATTCTGCAAATCGTCTTCAAAGGTACGCTATTTTCTTGAATGCATATAATTATACAATTGAATATATTCGGGGTAAAGTTAATAGTGCAGATTTTTTATCTCGAGCTAGTTTAATTGAATCATCATCAGACTTAAGTTCCGATTCTTCCTATAATACAAATCAATATCTCGATGCTGGTGAAGTTGCAGATCGTGCAACATACATCAATTTTGTAGTAGATGGTGGGTTACCTGTCACCTTGAAAATTTTACAAGAGGAAACGAGACAGGATACTGTCTTAACTAAAGTAATAGGGTTTGTTCTTAACGGCTGGCCAAATAAGGTGACAGATTTAAACCTTAAACCATATCATTTATGCAAAACGCAACTTTCTTTAGAAGATGGCTGCCTAATGAGAGGGCATAAAGTAGTTTTACCTGAGAATTTAAGGTTAAAAATTTTGAATGAATTGCATAATTCTCATCTAGGCATAGTGAAAACTAAGGCAGAAGCACGTTCTAGGTTTTGGTTTCCAGGTATAGACAAGGTTTTAGAAAATATGATTGGTTCATGCAATGTTTGTTTGCAACTAAGGTCTAGTCCTTCCAGTGCACCACTTGCTCCGTGGCCTTTCCCATCTGGTCCGTTTATCCGTATTCATTTAGACTTTTTGGGTCCAGTAAATGGTCAAACATATTTAGTTATTGTTGACGCTTTTACGAAGTGGGTGGAGGTTTATGAAATGTTTACTTCTGCTACTACCACGACTGTGTTAGATAAGTTACATGATTTTATTGCTCGTTTTGGTTTACCGGAGACTATAGTGTCTGATAATGGTACAGCTTTTACGTCATCCGAATTCAATCAATTTTGTATTTTAAACGGAATTTCTCAAGTTACTTCTCCAGCATATTGTCCATCTAGCAATGGGCAGGCAGAAAGTTTTGTAAAGATAGTTAAGAAAGGAATTAAAACTAGCATTTTTTCTGCTAAAGATACAGCGGAAAAAAGGATTAGGCTGCAGAAATATCTTTTTGACTATAGGAATTCTGTTCATTCAGTCACTGGGTTTTCGCCAGCACAATTGGTTTTTGGCCGAAAGTTAAGATCACGATTGGATTTATTAAATAAAAATTTATTGGTATCGCCAGTCTCACACGAATCCCTGGCAAACAAAGTAAAGTGTAAACAGTCTTTGCAGTGTAAGAATTATAAAGGAAATAACCGTCAAATTTTCGAACTTGATGATAAAGTGTTATATAAAAGGTATATTGGAAATAATAAATTTAAATGGTTACAAGGATCGATTGTAAAAAAACTAGGAAAAGTTACATATCTTGTTAAGGACATTAATACTACGAATATTGTGAAGAAACATAAAAATCAGTTAATTAAAGACAGGAGTAGTTTCTCAAGCACAGACAGACTTCGTTCATACGAGTTGATTGATGATATTAAAGTACAGAGTGAATCAAATGTGACTGATACTAGGGGGGAAGAGAGAAATATGTTAGAGTGTTCTCAAAGTGTACCTGATACTCCTTTACCATCTGGGAGTACCAGTACTAGACAGTTACGTGACATTCCTAGAATAGACTATAAGTCGTTACATAGAGGTTATATTTAAGTTTATTTTATGTTTTTCTGCTATTTGTTAAAATAAGAGGGAGGTGTTGTGTATCTGTGGAGACTCAGGTCCCGCGCTTTTTAAAGAAGTAAATCAGTACGAATACAACTAGTGTAGTTTTATTATTCCGCATACATAATAGTATACTTACGATACGCACGTGCGGTGAGTATGGCATTATAAAGATATGATAGATACCTATATACTTTCTCACAAACAGCTGCTTACGTATTCGTCCGATTTCGGAACAGCTCGTCGTCCATAATTTACAATACCCGATACCTCGAAACGATACGAGAGCTCGCGGCTCACTGTGGCCACCGCACGCCTCCATCCGCACCCGCCACAGGCGGCGCGGTTAGCGGTAGGCGGAGTGGGAGGTGTTAGGTTTATTTTCGTTACGGAATTTCTTGGTTCGGTCCCTAAGCTCAAAGCCCGCGATAAAAACTATGCAATAATTTAAAATCTAGGGTTATTTACCAGGGTTAGACTCCCGATAAAGCTACGAGGAAATTGCTTCCCGTTTTACAATTTCTTACTATTCACTCTACTTCCATCACCAGTCCTTTCAGCTCTTGCTTCAATCACTTCTATAGAAGCTGTCCTAAGGTCATAAGCTAAGCCCAACATTACACAAACATCTATGAACCAAGCGTTAAAGTTGAACCTCACGCCGAATTCATCAGATCTATAATCCCATGGGAAACTATGATGATAGTTATGCCAGCCTTCTCCTAAAGTCACAATATTGACTCCAGGTGACTGAGAAGGAGCTATATGCTTATCATAAGGTCTGAGGCCCCATAAATGAGCAAAGCTGTTCACGCAGAATATAACATTCAGGTTGAGAATATATCGAAGCATGTTGAGGTGCCACGCGTGTGTGAAAGACTCTCCCCATAGCGTTGGAATGTATGATGGTATTATGAAGATTAGAAGTGGAATGAACCAGGATGAGTGCCTGAAACAAAGAAGATATTAGTTGCCTACTTTATTTATTTACTTTGTTTAGGAAACATACAATAATTTATATCTATATTACTAATATACTAGCTGTCCCGGCAGACGTCGTCCTGCCCGGTAAAAAATAGGGGTTAATCGTAGAGGGTTGAAAATTTAGGGTTGTATGTATCTTTTAATGCTGTATCATAAAAAAATCGAAATTAAAAATTTTGTCTAAAAAAAAAAAAAAAATTAGGGGTGGACTACCCCTAACATTTAAGGGGATGAAAAATAGATGTTGGCCGATTCTCATAGATACCGGATAAGCACAAAAAATTTCATCAAAATTGGTCAAGCCGTTTCGGAGGAGTATGGCAACGAAAACTGTGACACGAGAATTTTATACATTAGATATTTCTTTTCATTTCTTTGTTTGCTTGAACGCGCTTATTTCTAAAATTATATTATTATTTTTTTTTTCAAGTTCCATGTTCCACATGATGGTGATGGTAGGTCGACGGCCTGTCGTGAGAGGCGACAAAACAAAACACAGCCAAGGTAGGGTATTTGCCCGACTGGATAGCTATCACACTTGGTCTTAAGTATATCGCCATAACAACCTTTAGCTGTGTTCCGCCATTAGTAACCAGGTTCCACTCTCCCTTAAGAGAGCAACAGCGCATTTGTAGCACCTCTGTGCAAATGACCATAAGCGATGGTAACCGCTTTCCATCAAGTGGGCTGTCTGCCTGTCTGCTTTACTTCTGCAATAAACAAATATAAAACAAAACATACAGATCATCCTTTTGAAAGTCGGTTAAAATATAGTCTATATTACTCAGGCATAATGTAGCATTGTAATGATGAAAGAAGTTTCAAATCGGGCAAGAAGTTTTTGAGTTTATTGCAGACATACAAAAATACAATCTTTCCTTTTTATAATATTAGTGTTATAATTTGGGCCACCTGCATATCTGTAAATAAAGCACATTTATTACCCGTTGGTGTATGAGCTTGAAACATTGAAACGCTTTTATTTATTTTCTTTTGTTTACCTTTCGTTTAAAATTTGTAATTATAAAAACAGCAGTGTATTGTAATCTTTATGGTAGTCATAAGCCAGGTGTGATTCTTGGAAATTCAGTCCACGCGGTCGAGTGGACATATTGTATTTGTACAGTATAAAGCAATGCCCCAACGGAGGGGTGAGGTAGTCTAGCGGTAGTCACAAGCGAAGCAACTCGTTAGTGACGGACTTTGCGCGTGTAATTGAATCGTGCATTTTTTTTGTAGACCCGAACTGTCTCCGCCATGGGGTAAGGCAGAGTTACTCTTTTATCATTAATTTCTTTATTGCTAATTAAATGTTTCAGTTTTTTCCTTTCTCATAGCTACTAACTATCTTTATTGCATACATAACACTTACTACAGGATTATGAATTGGTGAGTTAGGTTGGTACAGAGTACTTGGTGATAAGATTCTGAGGATACTACGTGATTCGGACAAGGTTGGTACAAGGGTTGGTTAAGATTGGGATGGGTTGGTTGTGTTTGGATCTATGTTTTTTGCTTTATTTATTCGTTCTTTATGTTATAATTGATTCTTAAGTGCTATTACATTTTTCTTATATCTAGCTTGTCACTAATTTACATCTTAATCCTTTGCACTGGTTGTGTTCAGTTAGATTTGTACCTGTGTTATACGTGTTTGTATGGTTCTAATGAATTCTATAGTAATTTTAATGGCATTTTAATTCAAGTCATGGAACTCGTAACATTAGTATATATTACTAGTAAAATATGTCAAGAACCCTAATAAAAACTTTCAAAGGCACTAACCGATCTTGAAATTTCAATAGCGGGTCACTATGTATATCACTCATGTCTATCAGCTTCCCACGTCTTCTAATCTCAGGATGTTTCCTCACCATTAACCAGCCAATGTGGGAGTAAAAGAAACCTCTTGTAGCATTGTAAGGGTCAGCGTCAGTATCACTGTATTTATGATGAAGACGGTGATCTCTTGTCCAGTGTGCTACAGAGTGCTGGTTGGCCACAGAATGGGCAAGAATCAAGAAGATCTGGAGAGGTCTAGTTGCTTTGTACGATTTGTGAGACCAGAGACGATGGGTACCAGCTGTTACACCCAGATTGCCTATGACGAATATTAACGCATCTGGAAGACAGAAGAACAATTGAAATTTATACAAATATATTTATTTTATTTTATTGGATTAATTAATATAAAGAATGTAGCAAATCGCTGCCAGAGGGAAGCGTGCCCAGAAGGCTGGCTGCATTGCCACGCTGTATGGCAATGCTGATTCGTTGCGCGAAATACGAACCAGCCTTCTGATCATGGGTGGTATCAAAGAGTTACTTACAAATTTCTTTGAAAAAATTCTTTGCCAATGGACCCCACGGACCTAAAGTTTCAACTCCAAACGGCACAAATATGTAACCCCTTCCTAGGGTTCCATATTTGCGTCGTTTGAGATCTTCAGCTGTTGAAGCAGCGTTGCCAGCCCCTAACTTAGTCACTGGAAGATGAGATACCGCCAGAGTGTCAACGCATGTCGCGTCCCACACAAGCGGCCTTCCCATCTTCCAAATGTTTCGATGATATATGTAGTTGAAATGTCTGTTGCGATCTTAATAATATATTTTATGGATTTCACAAGTTTTATTTGGTTTTAGATTTTATACAATTAATATTTGTTGTTGATGGTTAGACGTATGTAAGGCGAGTGATATAAAAACATATATAAACACATTTATAATTTAGTTTATTTTTTAGTTTTGTATCAATAGTCTATACTAAAAAGAAGTATTAAATTAATGAACCTACAATATCGTCCACACGGCACAAAGTAATATTTTTGATAACATCACAAAATCCGTTGAAAAAATACAATCAACTTCGATTGTTAACATAAAAAAATTGAGAAACGGAATCAAAGATAAAATTTAATTGGAAATTATACAATAATTAATATTCTTAAATAGATATGAAACACAAAATTGATACATATATCACGGTCCTCTACCTTCCCCATCCAGCGCCTACCGGCGACCTTGCACAGGTCGTTGGTCTAACGGGCTGGAGGGCGTTCGACACTACGTTTACCGAACGCGGTCTCCACTACAGAACTTGTCTGCTCCATCGGCCAACATCCTACGACAAATGTGCCACTTCAACTTGCTAATTTTGCAACTAGCCTGTTGAGTGACTTGAAATTTGTGGAGCAGTCCTAACATCAGTACGAGAAGGACGCACTGCTCGAAAACTTTCATCTTCAGGCATTGCGGGATCGTCGACGAAAAGACTTGACGAAGCTTACCGAATGCTGCCCGCTCTCCAGCATTTAAGGAGCGGAGGAGTCTTCCTCCCTGTTGACGAAGTGAGTTTACACTGCTTCCCGGAGCATTCTCAAGCACTGATGTGCTGGAGGGCGGCGCCAGCGCGGGCGTAACTACATTCTAATTCTCGCGCTCTACCTGCCATAAGCGCGGGCACATGGGAGGAGGGTGGTCTTAGTGGAGTATTGAGTTTTCGAGTCTCCACACAAGCCGGAGATTTGACTCTAATGCCCATATTCGTGGTGTCACCTCTCGTCGCTTCGGCCTAAGCCTTAGTAAAGGTCCCGATAGTATGCGAAAAGCATTTCCCCCGCCGTAATAAAATGCTGTCCAGCTGAATTCTCCTCATGATGCATTTAATGTATTTTGAATAGCAATTAAGAAACACATCATACGACGAGTATGTACATGCTCCGATAGTTTTACGGATGAAAGTACGTACATAATTTCACTTCTTCATATTGCCAACACTGATAAAAACAGTAATAAAATTAAACTGTTTAATGAGTAAAACATACGTCACATTTTTAGTATTGTAGTCCATTTAATAGTCGACCTGTATCTTGGGGAACTCCCTTCTAATTGGTACAATTCCGTTTGTGAATTAATTGTTGCGGTTATATTAATTATTTAAAATTATGCGTGTGTGTGAGTGTGGATGTTTTTGTGTGTGAGTTAGTGAGTTACTGATAAACTTAATACTTTTTTCCACAAATATTGCACTTATTTTATAAATAACTTAGGACTTATAGATTTTTATTTTTATTATATAAATAATTTTATAGTGGAAACTTGATTGATATATGTAATAATTTTGTGTTTTATCTTTAAAAATATTAATTATGATATGTTTGCCAAAAAAATTAAATAAATAAATATAGGTCCAAAGTTAAGAAAATCAATCAAAATCCAGAAGAAAGCCACTAGTCAAAGTAAAAAAGCAAAACAATCCAAAAACACAAACCAAAGCCGAGCGAGCATGCCGTGTCAGCAGCCGACGAGTGTTACAACCGACTTTAACCATCGTTTAAATAGTTACCAACGAATAAATGTTGGCTAACTCGTCTTTCGTTACTTAAAATTCATGCACCTAACATTTTATAGTGCACCCAAGTAAATTGGTACTTACTCCAAAATATGGAAGTCCACATAGCATATACAAAACACACATATAATCCATAAATGGCAGCTATATGGAAATACAGCAATACTATTATATTAAAATACAGTATATCGTATTGCCGCGGCTCCGCTTGAGGTCCCTTCAGCTGGTCATATTCAGTTTCTACAACATTTTCTTCTTCAGTCATATGAGACGCCATTCTGTAAAGATCATATACAAATAGAGAGAGAGATACCACTTTATTATATACCAAAATATAAAATTTAAAAACAGAACATAACGAAACCTTCAGTACAAATATTAACAACTCGTACTGCTAGTACAATGTATTACACAGTGTGTGAGCGGGACGGATGATGTGCGAGCGAGATAGAGCAAATATTAATATTTGCGTTCGCGCGCGCTGCGCTAGTCTGATAGACTAGGATCGGCTCCGCCGGCGGAGTCGATAATCGAGTCCCCAAATAATCACTTCAGCCTGTTGGCTTAGCTCTTTCAGCCTTTTACGGCTTGTTCCCAGTATAGAGTCAATCCCCCGCAGCGGTCGAGTCGAGGTCGAACCTCACAGGAGGTGCCTCCTCGAGCGTGCTGCATCCGGGCTGAACGCCTCCGCTCCCACGGAGTCGGGAAGCCCCCAAAGCCCGGTATCGCTGAAACAGCCATCTGCGGCTATTCAGCTGAGTCAGCACCAAAAAAAAAAAAGCTGCGCTAGTCAGTAGTTCGTTGTCCGCTGCGATGATTAGACGTATGCAGCTCCCATAAGACTAACAAAGAAGTAGGTACAGCAATATGCTGAATGACAGCCTCATTTGTCCAATTGAGGCGTACAACTTTTAAAATATTATGATTCTTTATTATATATTTTGTGTGTTGCCTTTGACAATTAAACGTTTCTTTCTTGTATATATTCTTATAGATTAGATTATGATAGAACGTCTAGAGTGATATAATTGAACTGAATATTTAGTTCCGCGCTTGTTTAATGACTTGCCTGTTGAGTTTAGGGAAAGCATTAGATGAAAATATATATATATATATATATATATATTAAAAATAAACTTTAATGAAATGAACGAAATGAACGAGATGAACGAGATGAACGAGATGAACGAGATGAACGAGATAAACGAGATGAACGAGATGAACGAGATGAACGAGATGAACGAGATGAACGAGATGAACGAGATGAACGAGATGAACGAGATGAACGAGATGAACGAGATGAACGAGATGAACGAGATGAACGAGATGAACGGAGAATGAACGGAGATGAACGAGATGAACGGAGATGAACGAGGATGAACGGGATGAACGGGATGAACGGGATGAACGGGATGAACGGGATGAACGGGATGAACGGGATGAACGGGATGAACGGGATACGATGAACGGGATGAACGGGATGAACGGGATGAACGGGATGAACGGGATGAACGGGATGAACGGGATGAACGGGATGAACGGGATGAACGGGATGAACGGGATGAACGGGATGAACGGGATGAACGGGATGAACGGGATGAACGGGATGAACGGGATGAACGGGATGAACGGGATGAACGGGATGAACGGGATGAACGGGATGAACGGGATGAACGGGATGAACGGGATGAACGGGATGAACGGGATGAACGGGATGAACGGGATGAACGGGATGAACGGATGAACGGGATGAACGGGATGAACGGGATGAACGGGATGAACGGGATGAACGGGATGACGGATGAACGGGATGAACGGGATGAACGGGATGAACGGGATGAACGGGATGAACGGGATGAACGGATGAACGGGATGAACGGGATGAACGGGATGAACGGGATGAACGGGATGAACGGGATGAACGGGATGAACGGGATGAACGGGATGAACGGGATGAACGGGATGAACGGGATGAACGGGATGAACGGGATGAACGGGATGAACGGGATGAACGGGATGAACGGGATGAACGGGATGAACGGGATGAACGGGATGAACGGGATGAACGGGATGAACGGGATGAACGGGATGAACGGGATGAACGGGATGAACGGGATGAACGGGATGAACGGAATGAACGGGATGAACGGGATGAACGGGATGAATGAATGAATGAATGAATGAATGAATGAATGAATGAAATGAATGAATGAAAACACTTTATTTTTCACCAAAATTAAAACTACGTTCTTAAAAACTAGATATAATAAATGTTGAACAAAGGGCGGCTTTATCGCTTAAAGCGATCTCTTCCAGGCAAACATTTAAAATGCACTTTTTAAACGAAACATAATGTTATAATGTTACATGCTACGGACGTAGATACCCATAGCACTAATATAAGCCCCAGAAGTTTTCTATGCGATGTATAAAATCAACGAGTTACTTTTCATTTTGTTGTCTTGATAATAAATAAAGAATATTCTAATCTAAAAATTCAAAATAATTAAATCGCTCTAGACGTTTTCTCAATGCATTATATTTACTAAATTATTTTGGACTAGGTACGTTAATAGTTGAGGTTTTCTGTACTGACATTTTATTCCTATGTATACACCCCACATATACACCCGCACATATACAGCGTGTTTCAGACCTTACGACAATAAATCAGACCACGTTTTCTTCATGACGTACTCTGCCCAAATACAAAAATGAATCAAGGTAACTTCTTTGGTTTAGCCACAGGACCTCATTTTTCATTTCAGAATATTACAACAACATGTATCAGTTATTGTGTCTAAATTGGTAGGGTAGTGACCAATGTATCATGTTGCCAGCTCGTCTCTTCATCATTAAACGCGGAAGTTGTTCATTCTTACGCACTCGCTCGCGAGCCAATATTTACAAGATGTTCTGTTTTTTATTCCCTTTTTATCGTAATTAATTTGTTCGGAAATTTCAAAATTTTAATTTTGACATTACGGTTGATTTAATAGTACCAAAAAATTTGTATGGAGTACGACCGCTAAAGTTATGATTTATTGTCATTTGAAATGAAACACGCTGTATACCCCCACACAAACACACGCCATTTTATTTTCTTTTATTATATTGTTAATAGGGAGATAGGACAACCAGATGCACCGGCGGCATGTGGCACCGATATATGGTGGATATTCCACTTGTAAAAACGAAACGCTATGTGTCTACCTTCATCATGCGCAACGCAAAGAAGTGGACCTCATTGCCAGGGTCTGTCTTTTCCAATGCTTGCAATCTGGCTGTCTTCAAGTCTCGTGTGAATAGGTACCTTCTAGTTAAGCGTGCTTTATCTTAGACCACACTCCGCTCGAAATATAATAATATTTTTTAAAAAAACACAAAATCACTTATGCACTACACTTACCCCAAAACACAGGTTTTTACACCTCTAGACAGAAACTCGTATTGGCGTAATTAATATAGAAGTAAAGAACTAGGTGTTTTATTGGACTATTAATTTTTTATTATATGTAGCATTCAATATTACATGCTTCTGCATTCTGCACGATTAAAGTATATAGTGTGTCGAGTGTCACGTATTAATGAACACTAGTGATAGCCCAGTGGTCGAAATTCGACCATAATTAATTTAAATTATAAGTTTGAATATTCACACTGTTTACCAGTTGTAAATAGATAAAAAACTCACGTTTTCGAGTTAACAAGTCTCTCGTTATCTCTACGTCTTTAATAGAACTGAAAATTATTTATTCATTTAGGTATATACATCCAACCTTTTATATTATATTTTGTATGACGTTTTTATCTTGTCAATCTTGTAAGAAATTTATGAAGATGTATTTCAGTTTAAAATTTTAGTATGTCATGTCATTATTATAATAATATTTATCATTTATTGTGTCTTTGTCTTACTAAGTATGCATTGTTTGTAACAACTCCATTAATTCTTCGAAAATTAATTGTGTAAGATTTCTGTATAAAATTAATTCAGTTAAATAACTTTTAGCGAGAAGTCATTGCTGGGGAGTTTCTTGCCGCTTCTTCTGCTACATGTTGCGAAGCGGTGTACATAGACTAGGAAGTAAAATTAAATTTTAGCTTATACGTATGTCCTTCAAGGATAGTTCTAGTGCGAAACATTTAAATGAAATTTGTCAAGGGGCCTCCACGTGTTGGTCTTTCCATGGCCCCACACAAGCCCTCCAAAAAACCGGGCCATTTTCATGGCCCGTGGTCTGCAGGCGTGGTCTGCATAATTAAATTGTGTGCCGCATGTGCGAAGTAAGGTTGGCACTCAGTATTCTGCTGTAATACTCCGAGACAGCAATGATTTTCAGGGCCTACCTCCCAAATCACAAACATCATGCGACACACAGTAAAAACAAGCAAAATTTAAATTATAGTAAACGCATCAGTGAAAAGAATAAAAAAATGATAAGATAATCAGTAATTTGAAAATATTGTTACGACTTAGACGCTGACAAAAAAACGAATTCACTTATTACCTTTCGGCATTTGGACTTCTTTTGTTTACTCTGTGTTTAAAATTTGTGATTAAAACACCAAACAGCCCGTTGTGTATTGTAATTTTTTATGGCAGTCATTAGCCAAGTGTGTCGGATTTAAAGTACAAACTGATTCTAGGAAATTCGGTCCACAGCCGGGCAGACATATTGCATCTGTACAGTGTAAAGCAAAGCCCCAATTGAGGGACGAACAGTCGAGCGATAACCACGAAGCAAGTCTTGTGTACATTCGGTAATCTATTTAGTCTTTGCGCGTGTTATTAAATTTCGGCCTTCTGCATTACGTTTGGAATTTATGTTTTCGGTTATATTTGTATCTGTTTTATACGTGTTTGTATAGTTCTAATAAACTCTATAATAATTCTAACGGCCTTTTAATTCGGGTCTCGCGACTCGTAACAAGAAAGTACTACACTTAGCAAGTGAATAATTAAAATGTTACCTTTAAACGCCTCTTAAAGATGTGCTCTGGCTAACTAATCTTAAATAGCAGTGAATAAATAAACTAAAAAACCTTTGTTCATTTATTTCTCAAATAATGGGTGATTAAAATAATTTATGCATGCAATTTGTAGTATATCATGTAAATCGTTTATGTTACAAAACTGCAAAAAACAATTTCAAAATAAATTAAAATAGGAGTAATTTATTGCTTGTGTTTATTTACTAATATCGAGGGGTGACAGGCTATTTGTTTTAAGCGACATTTTGTGTGATACTCAACACGATGGATTTTTTAATCCTAATGTCTCAACTTAAAGAAACATAAAGAACCTGATCTCTAGTTTCAATCTACAGATGTTCTTCTTTTTAAAATATGGGACATAGTTCGTTAGTGGTGTGTTTTTCTGGGTCATTAGAAACTTTAAACTTTTCTCTCGACAATTTATAAAAGTGTCGTTTAAAACAAATAGCCTTTCACCCATCGATATTATTTAAATTAATTATAAAACGCAGTCGTGGTAGCGTAATGGCAAGCGTCCCAAACTACATCAAGATAACCGATGTGTCAAACCTGTCAAGCCGCCTTGGACAAGCGTGGCGGGTATACTGTCTCTTGCCCCGTAGTAGGAGCCCTGAGCCCAGCAGTGGGACGTTCATAGGCTTATCTATACATATAATAAAACTGTAGAGGACGAATTTCTGTACAATGAAAAATAATACTAAAAACTGAGTCAGGGGTAAGTATGAAGTGAAACAGAAGTAATTTAGATTTTTTCCAATTTTTTTATTTCTCTGTTTGTTTGTACGGGCTAATCTCCAAAACGACGAAACCGATTTAAATGAAATTTTGTATGGTTGTAGCTTATATCCCTGGTCAACATATAGGATACTTTTGATCCCGAGAAATTACAGAGATCGCGTGGGATATTTGAAAAAACTTTCCATGCGATTCTAGAGCCGCCATTTCAACCTTGATTTATGTTCCGGTATTAATGACCAGGTTCCAGTCTCCCTTAAGGGAGCAGCAGCGAATTTGTAGCACCTTTGGTGTTGCCAATGTCCGTCCATAGACGATGGTAACCGCTTTCCTTCAAGTAGGCCGTTTGCCTGTCTGCTGAACTCATGCAATAATTAGTTCTGGTTAGAAATGCTAATGCAACCCCGACCTGGTGAACCCGATGCTGATGGCCATCAATTGAGTCTCGTAAAAAAGGATATCGAGTTAAATAGTCATTACCCCGGCTTCAACTCGGAGAGCAACGACCCTCCAGTGACGTAATCTTCGCGCTGCTGGAGGCTTCACACACGGTGCCTACACAGCAACAGGTACAAAGGTTTCGCGTCCTTCGCGGCCTCTCTATATCGGCCCTATGGAGGTCACGGGGGTTGGTCGCCAGATTCCTCGATGTTCCAGTAGCCGACCATGAAGAGGGGCAATTCGGTAAAGCCTTGTGTCACGGTCGAACATTCGCCGTGCCGACATTCCTACAAATTCCTCAGAATATTGGTTGCGCCGAGGAACATCTCCCTGTAAATTCTTCCTCCCGACCCTCGCCATCAAGAATAAAACTTTAAATGAAAAATTCGCTAAACAAGAGACAGACAGTACTATCACGGCTGTCACCGCAATAAATTACGTACATAAATTATTGGAGCAAATAAAGAAAATAAACCTGAAACTGCATTTAATGAACTTCAAACAGAATCCTAGTGCGAGTGTGAACCCCCGGGGGCGAGTGCATTGTGGCGGCGGACTGGTGGCGAGGTGAGTCGTTCCTTATTTCCTTCTTCCCGTCCTTTTGCCTTCTCCCGGCCATCGCATCGCACCCGCAAGTATTGTTACGATTCGCGAGACTCGAATTAAAATGCCGTTGGAATTATTATAGACTTTATTACAACTATACGAACACGTATAACACAGGTACAAATATAACCGAACACAACAAATCCAAACGTAACGCAGAAGGTCGTAATTCAATAAACCGCGCAAAGTTCGTCACTATTAGATCTCCGATTGTACACACGTTACACCTTGATCGTTGATGACGCTAAACTGCCCCCTCTCCCCATCAGGCCGCCGTTTTATCACTCACAAATACATATGTGCCGGTATCGTAGTAGACGTAATCCGTAACACCCGGCTAATGACTCGGCCCAACCGGCCATAAAAGAGTCACTAAAACAATGGGCTCTTAGGAATGCTAGAAACGTATGCCAATCAATAAGTAAACAAAAGAAGACGATCATAAAAGAATAACAATAAGTTTAAATGCCGACAGGTAATAAAATGTGTTTTGTTTCGGACATGCAGGTCGATTTTGCTTTCACCGGGACCTGAGTTGTAACAACCTTGTTTATCCGTACTTTTGTTGATATTAAGCGACGCTAGATGACCCTGTATGCGTCTATTAGCTTAAATTTTTCACTATTCGACATTACTTGTCCCTACTTCCTCTATGGTAATGTCTATTATGTTTTTTCCATTAACTCTAATTAACAAAGCACTCAGTGAAATTTACTTAATGACTATTAATTTTTGTAAAAACGAAATATTACTGTTTTCACTTTAATAATTAGTTACATAGGGAAGAAAAATTCCTCAAAATTTCGGCATATTCGAGAAGCCGAACTTCGACTATCGATATATCGATATTTACGACTGGAGTTATCAACGCGCCGAAGCCTCGTGTGAAATCGTAGAAAGTAGCTCTATGTTACTTACACAAAAACTTAATTACATTTTTTTTATATATTGTTACGAGTCGCGAGACTCGAATTAAAATGCCGTTAGAATTACTATAGAATTTATTAGAATTACACAAACACCTATAACACAGGTACAAATATAACCGACACAACAAGTGCAAACGTAATGCAGGTCGTAATTCAATAAAACGCGCAAAGTCCGTCACTTATTAGATTCCCGACTGAAGTACATACGTTTCGCTTCGCTCGTGTTTCTCGCTCGACTGCCTCCCCCTCCATCTGGTCATCGTTTTATACTGCACAAATGCAATATCTCCGCCCGGCAACGTGGATCTAATTTTTTAGAATCAACACAACTTTAAAATCCGTAACACCTGGCTAATAATTATAATGCAACGTAAGGCCGTATGACAATAAGTAAACAAAAGAAAACGATCATAATAGATTTAAAATGTTATTAGTTCAAATGCCGACGGGTAATAAATGTGCTTTGTTTCAAATATGCAAGTGGATTTTGTTTTTGTCGGGACCTGAGTTGTAACAATATTTTGGGGGTTAATTTTTATATGTGTGTGTCTATGATGTTACCCCTTACACCCCGCGCGTGTGAATATGGATGACGCACCACTGGCGAGAGTCCATGGTTTGGCTCGGCTCAATCGCTGGATGAGAGCACAAAATACGACGATGTGCGCACACCTACCTGTCGTAAAGTGCAGTTTATTATCTCGCCGCATTTAGTAATTATCTTGTTCACATTGTCTTTAGAATTTGTAATTAAGAAAAACATCCTATTGTTATCGTACTAGTTTTATGGCCGTCATTAGTGTCGAACTAATCCTTGTTGTTATTATATTGCGTCGAAGCTTGCCAGGTATGGATCGGTGCATTATAAAGCAATGGCTCAAGGCAGAGAGGGGCAGTCAAGCGAGGATTACGATACGAGTAAAACGTACATTCGATGAGCGATATAGTGACGGACTTTGCGCGTGTTTGAATCGTGCAGTTTGTACTGGCTGTGTCCAGTTACATTTGTTCCTATTTTATACGTGTTTGAACAGTTCTAATAAACTCTATAGTAATTCCAACGGTATTTTAATTCGAGTCCTGCGTCACGTAACACTACTTAATTAATTTAACATTGAACTTAAAACTATATATCGCTTCTTTGCTTCAATAACGTGACATATCCCAATACTCACTTATTTCACTCACTCACTATATTTTGCTAAATTTATCATATTATCACAACTTTCTCATATATTTCAAAAAGCTTAGTAAATTGACACTAAATTTAATCGTAAAAAACATACAAAAAAGTGTAAAATATGTTTGGGTAAAATCTTTTTTTGAAATTTTAAAAGTGGCGTAGTATAAATTTGGGTTTTTCAAGATACCACGTTATTGAAGCAAAGAAGCGATATACAGAAATCTTAACTGCTATCTTAAAACCCTTTATTCATTTCATTCATTCACTGAAAAAGGTAGTAGCCGAATTTTCGATTCGTCTTTAAATAACCCTCTCCTTAGTATGCCAAGCCCATCCCTAAGGGCCCGAATGTAATTGGATTATAATGCTTCGTTAAAATTAATTTGTTGCTTTTGGTTACTTTAATATTGTTTTGTAAAAGCTTAGCGGTGAGAACCTTAAAACATTGTCTAAAGATGGAAAATCAACGAGGTATATATATAACCAATTTGCTTATTTTCTTTTAATCCCTGTAAGAACGGAGAAAGATTACTGTTACGGGCTACAGAACTCGAATTAAAATGCCGTTGGAATTAGTATAGAATTTATTAGAACAATACAAACACGTAGGAAACAGGTACAAATATAACTGGATACAATCAGTACTAACTGCACGATTCAATAACACGTGCAACGTCGATCACTATATCGCTTATCGAATGTACACGTCCTGCTTTGATCGTGGACTCACCCCTCCCTTCGGGAATCCCTTTTACTTTGTAACAATACAATATGCCTCGACCCAAAACAAAACAACAAGAATTAGTTCGACACACCTGCCTAATGACGGCCATAAAACAATTAGAATAACAATAATGTTTTTCTTAATTACTAATTCTAAATACAAAGTAAGCAAGAGAAGTCCAAATGCGGGAAATGTTATACAACAACCGGTTTTTGGTAGGCAGATGTGCATTTACTTTTTGTCAGCATGTAACTTTACAGTTTTCTACGGCCGGGAGGCTTGTCAAGAAGCAACAAAACGACCCACAGCAAGATGGTAGGTAGGGCTTTTGCCCGACTGGATCATTAAACATCTGGATCATCATCTGTGACCAGGTTCCAGGCTCCCTAAAGAGAGCAGCAGCACATTCGTAGCACCTTTGGTGTTGCAAATGTCCATAGGCGATGGTAACCGCTGTCCATCAAGTGGGCCGTCTGCCTGTCTGCTGATCTCCTGCAATAAAAAAAAAAAAAAAAAAAAAAACTAGAATATGCCCCGTAACAATCAAGAATTGTGTTCCAACATTGGTGGCCAGGTTCCAGTCTCCCTCTAGAGAGTGGCTGTAAGAGAGATAGGGAACAGAACATTTATAAGTAGTTAGTCTAATATGACGGTATGTTGTCTTGTCTTGTGAATGCTGAGTTGTCAACCACGTTGGCTAAAAAACTCAACGTACGAGCCTTTATTTTGTTTATTTATCAATTATATATATGTTTTTGTGTTAACGTGTAAAAAAAAACAATTAATTGTGTTTTTTTTTCTTTTATGTATAGCGTCGTATTTTTAGTCAATAAATCTTTTTTCTTTCTTGTTCTCAGATTACTAAAACTAGAAAATTTTCTATCTTTTAGCTTCCTATATTATCACCTGTCGCTTTTACTCTGATATTAGCAAAATAAATGCCAAAGGCATTGGAGCCATTACCAACAAGAATAGAATTTAAGTAAAGTCCGCGCCATAAAGAAATCCCACAGACGCGGCGCTGCAATCGACCTATTTTTTCCTGCCGGAGCATTTTTTGCTAATCCATAACTATTCCTACAGATATAGGTAATTACTGTGTAATAAATACAATATATTCCATAATTAAAGCACTAAATTAGTGCTGGCGTCTTTACGAACAAAATTCTGTCAAATAGCGCAGCTGCCACTCTTGGTTCCATTATTTTCCCTGGGGCTTTTATTATGGTCCGGACTCTAACTTGGTTATTGTCTAAAAATATTGCAGATTTGTTTTTAATCTTCGAATTTCGTAGAATTAATATTGAGTGTCTTCATATTGTAACGAGTTGCGAGACTCAAATTAAAATGCCGTTGGAATGATTACACATTTTATTAGAATACTTGTAACGCAGGTACAAATATAACCGAACACAAAATGTAATGGAGGCCGTAATTCAATAAAACGAGCAAAGTCCGTCACTATGACATCTCCGATTATACACACGTTTCGCCTTGAACGTGATTGTCGCTTGACTGCCCCCCTCCCTCAATCACGCCATCATTTTATACTGCACAAATGCAATATGCCTGCCCGGCAACGTGGACTTAATATCCTAGAATCATTTTCACTTTAAAATCCGAAACACCTGGCTAATGATTAAAATACAATAATAGGCCGTTCCCTAGAAACTTGCCAGTTAATAAATAAACAAAAGAAGACGAACATAAAAGAATTATAAAAAATATAATATATATAATAAATATTATAAAAATTGTTATTATTTATTATAAAATGTCAGTCAGTCTTCTTCCATAGTCATTACAGTAATGAATCGATTAAACTAACCCGGTCAGGTTATTATGAGTTTCCACAGAGTATATTCAACAGTTAAAATTTAGGTAGCTACAAAGAAACTTTCCGCCGCGAATGAGGTTTTGTTATCAGACAAATTGTTTTGAACAAACCATAAATTATGTGTATACATTGTTGCCGCCTTAAGTTTATTATTAGATACATTTGAATATGTTTTCGTATTTCATTTTATGTACTGATTTTTAGGTTAACATAATCTGCCAAAACGTGTTAGAATTTGTATATCAAAATTATTTAGCTACCTGCTTAAGTAAAAGTAATATCCTTTAACATCTTCAAAAGAATAAAACAGAATGATGGTGTCATTTCTATAAATATTTTATTCTAAGTATGGAGGGTAAGAGGTAAGGAGGATCATCTAGTATGGGGGATCAGTTGAAAAAGTGTCCACCTGTAAGCAGCAAATTATGGTTCGAAAATTCGTCAAAATAGCGCTAGTGTAGGAAAAGGAAATGATAGGTACTTGTATGTTAGCAGTTATAAACGAAATGAAGTGTGCTGGGTTAAAAAATCAAAAAAATATATATACATACCTTCACGCCAGGTCCTTTGCGGGGTAGGCACGAACAACAGAGCGACATTCAGGCTTATTCTTACCTCACTTGCTTCTTTGATATTCATAGCTCCTGTTATGAACGCTCGTCTGTACTTGAGGCTCCTGACATCACCTTCTGCTAGTACACGATCAATTTGATCATGGAAGGTGTGTCGTGGCCTTCCGCGACTTCTGCATCCATCCACTTTTGCATTGTATATCTGTTTAGTCATTCTTTCATCATACAGTCTTTCCACATGCCCGAACCACCGGAGCATTCCTTTCCTTACCTCACCTTCACCCCGACACTCTCTTTCAGACCAACTCTCTTTCTTACTTCGGTATTACGAACGCGGTCCGCGAGCGTCACTCCGCACATTTTATGGAGTGCTCGCATCTCGACCGCGTTTTACTTCCATGCTCTCTATTCCATACCCAACTCTCACTTCCATACGTGAGCGTAGGTACCAGCACCGCGTTGGGTATGGCAAGCTGGGCCTTCTAGCTGAGGTTCTTAGCGCCTAGAAGTTTACCTAACGCTCCATTCACATTATTCCCCAAATTTAGTCTTCTTTCTATGTCAGTGGTGTACCTTCCAACCCTGCTAAAAGCACATCCAAGATAAACAAACTCATTCACTTGTTTTCTCAATCATTCATTTTTTTTACGTGGTATCCCCAGTAGGCCTACTCCACGGACACCTTGCTTATAAGGTAATCCTCGACATCATAATATTTTTAATCACTTATTAGCTAGCTACTCTAATCGACTTTTCTTCCATGGTCCAGGCTGTGACTCAGAATCAAAATCAACGTCAAATGTGAAAGTTTGAGGAATGACAGGAGTTAAAATTCGACTTATAGTTGGAAGTTCATCTTCAAATAAATTTTCTTACATTAACTTTGATATCTCCATAATGTTGCTGCATGTTTCGCCAGAACATACATAAAAAAACGCGCCTACGGAGTCTACCTCATAGGTGGCGGGGTAAACGGGGGACCTTTTCTACCTGCTTAACATTCGATAAGTTAAATTTGGTAAGTTCTATGGTGAAGAAAAGAGTTAGGAATGAATAAAAAAAATCTCACTTTTTTGCTTATAACTTCTTTAATTTTTAATTAAGGGCAAAAAGTTATATAAACAAACATATTTGTAGGTAAAACAATTTGCTACAAATTATGACTTTACAAACTTTTTGTAAGACGCATAGTTTCCGAGATATCGCGAAAAAAGTGTTTTCACCCCTTTTCAAGATGGGGGGGCGGGGGACAAGAGTAGCGACCCCACAAACTTGAGGTTAAGCTTCTATTGACCCCCACACATGTCCCAAAAATAAAATTGCGTCCTCTAACAAATCAAAAGCAAAGCTCATGTAACATTTCAATGAACTAAATGGAAATTTGCATAATTATAAATATATTATTCATAGTAATTTCTAAGTGAGTTAAGGTAGGTTAATTAATTAGCTACGTAGATATAGTTTAAATCATTAATCTTTAAATAAGCTTAATATATTATTCATTAAAGTATTATAAAACTTTCAGCAGCAAACCACAAAGAACGTACCAAAAATGTTTAACTTTTCATATTTGACATGACACAGTGAGGTTTTGTTTAAGGGCTTCAACTTTCCTAAGGGCTCATAAGGCAGGGACAATGCCGCGACCCTAAGCGAATTGCGGGGCTTTTCCCTCGTTAAAAATTGAGGGCGGTCATGTCACCCGAAAGACTTACCTGACGCATTTCAAATTACACGAGCCTTACAAAAATTCGGAGTCATACATACTGCCAAGAAGTACTCTTTGCTTTGCGTAAGGAGAAAGTATACAACATTCTGCGACCGGGAGGCCTTTTGCACCGGGAGGCACGCACCGGGTCCTTTGCTAGGGATTAGGCCATAGTTGATTATGGAGGCAATCCCCTTGGGGCTGCGAAACAGTAATCAACCAGCTTGTGTGGAGACTCGAGTACTGAATACTCCACTAAAACCACCCATGTGCCCTGCACTTATGGTAGGAAGAGCGTGAGACTTAGAAGGTAGTTACGCCCACGCTGATCCAACGCATCTGTGCTTGAGAAAGTCCCGGGAGTCAGGGCCAACTCACTTCGTCAATGAGTTATAATCTGTACTTACTCTATGTATATTTAGATTCATGTAAAAAGTTCAATAATAATAATTCTACTGAAAGCCGTAAACCAATATTCATCAAATATAATTCACTCACTGTGCCATCTAATATATAAAATTCTCGTGTCACAGTTTTCGTTGCCATACTCCTCCGAAACGGCTTGACCGATTTTGATGAAATTTTTTGTGCTTATCCGGTATCTATGAGAATCGGCCAACATCTATTTTTCATCCCCCTAAATGGTAGTCCACCCCTAAATTTTTTTATTTATTTTTTAGACAAAATTTTTAATTTCTATTTTTTTATGATACAGCATTAAAAGATACATACAACCCTAAATTTTCAACCCTCTACGATCAACCCCTATTTTTTACCGGGCAGGACGACGTCTGCCGGGACAGCTAGTCGTTATATATATTTGAAGTTACATTGTTTGTACACCAATCTACATTTATTTCCAAATATAAAATACTAATAATATAAAAACTTTGTGTGCACCCCGCAAAAACAACTTTACTGTACAAGAGTATAGTATGCATGGCCCCACAAATATATAATAAAATCCCAAAAGAGCTGAAAGCTCTGAAAAGTAAATTATTTAAATCACGACTGAAAAAAGTGCTAATAAGTAAAAGCTACTATAGTGTAACTGAGCTCCTAAATGATAAGTTTTAAATGTAAATGATAAGTTAAAATATTAAGTGTTTAAATATATTGTGGCGACTGAGGGTGGAACTGCCCAGCAGCGTAAATCAGTTTTAGAACTTTTAGAAAGAACTAGAAATTTCTGTAAGGAAAAGACAAGGACAGATAGATGTTAGAAAGGGATAGATGTGTAAACGAAAGTTCCCGAACAGAAGGTTCGGGAAGGAAGAGACAGAGATAGATAGATGGGTTTCTTCCGGGTATATAAACAACGTAAGGCGCGCCTACCGGGCAGTTTTAAAGTTGAGTTCAGTCCAAGACGGTAAGCGACAAGTGCGATACTAAAGAGTTGGAAGAGAAAGTTAATAGAAGACAGAGACGAATTAAGTGGTGAATCGATCTCGAAAGATCTCGAAGGAGGTGTGTAGCGTAGTTCAAGAGAGGAACCAGAGGTGATAATATCGGAGGTGGTCTACGCAATATCGGCAACGGTATTTGTACGCAACATGCACGTAGCTCGTCGCACATATAATAAATATTAAATGTTGTAGCACGCTGATGGTGGTGGACCTAGGATACCCAGGTCGATGAAGTGGTGGAAGTTAAACACGGTTATTAGGTGAAAACTTGTAATAAAAAATCACTATTGTACGAAGGCGTCTGCCTTCGGCTACAATTCGAGCAGAAAAAAAAACAAAAACAAATGAATGCAACAACAATGTTGCAAGTAATAAAATTAAATGCAATTTTATGTTGGTGTTGCCAACAGTATTGAGGGTGTGACAACTTATCGTCGGGACTGTGCATCGTTGTTCGTGTGTATAGGGGCAACCCTGCAGAGAGGTACTGCGTGCGGCTGTGTAAGTCAATAAAAGAGTTAAATTAAAAACTGGTGTTTTCTTCCAATCCATAAGTGCGTACCCCCGCTCGCACGTAACAACTGACTTAACTTAAATTGTGCGTCATTTAGTATTTGTAAATTTAAGGCTATATTATAAGTATATGTATGAATTTGAGATTAAAATATTAATGATGATAATTATTATAACATTATCCAAATAGTATGTAGGTTTAAAATACAACATTAAAAAAAAAATGTACGCCCAGCCTGCAAAAAACATATGCTCAGTGTATAACAATAAGACCTATTGTAAAACCATATTTTTATACGATAAATTATTTTGATTTTGATACAGTCCATTACATCGAGTTTAATTTCCAAACAAGAAGTAACTTCCACCAATAGCTATGGTAACCGCTTTCCATTTGCTGTGGAATGTCATTAATGCCAGCGAAGCCACGGGCAAAGGCTAGTATTTAATATACTATACCTTCCGCCTGAGAGGTTGCCTAATTCTATAAAATCCGAGCGAAAAATGCCTTATCGTGCCATAAACCTTGTTACGAAGCCCGCCTCGGCTCTCACGTATTAATATATCAAATTTCATACAAAATTACGTTACTTGTGTGTATCATTCAATTGGAACCTATTGGATTATACAGAATTTTACAGTGTAATTGGGTCTTCTTTTTCTTCAACCAATCTCAGTCCACTGCGGGACGTTAGCCTTCTCAAGTATGCCCCACATATCCCGGTCTCAACGGGGATATCGACCTCGACGTCAAGGCCCGTATCACAGCAGCTTTGGCCAAGTGGCGTGAGGTAATAGGTGTCATTTGTGACCCCAAAATGCCGGTCAAATTAAAAGGACAGGTCTATAATTCTATCATTAGATATGATAATATCGTGGCCTGTACTTGAGCGACACAAGCAAGAACTGCGTGTCATGGAGATGAATATGCTGCGTTGAATGTGCGGAAAGAGTGAGTCAGGAACTTCCGCATCCGTGGCAATCTTCATATCCGTGACATAGCAGACAACAAAAGAGAAATTACCTAACTTATTTGGATTGCATTCTACTCATAGTCCCTCAAGACTATAAGTAGGATACTGAGCCTAGATCACCGTCTTTTTTTTAACACGCTTTTATTAGCTTCACCTGTATGTATGTATGTTTGTAGCCGACCCCTTTGAGCTCGATTTTGTCCTACTTTGAACGATCAGATTTAATTCAAACTTTGCACACCTGTCAAAGGTCGATGACAATGCAATAATATAGTACCATGGAGCTGATCTGATGATGGAGTCGGAAGGTGGCCATAGGAACTCCTGTACTAAACAAGATAGACCCGTCGTGTTTGGGCTCATTTCACTTGTCTTGGCTAGCACTCTGCTGCTACATGATATGCAGGATCTCAAAAGCTTGTATTTAAAACCATTAAAAAAAATTCAACTAAAAAATGAAAAATAAATAATAGTTTAAAAAAAACTAAAAAACACGCTTTCATAAAAAATCCAACTAAAAAACAGAAAATAAATTTCGTTTCTGATGAATGGGGTCTTAAAAAAAAGCGTGGGGTGTATTCAAAGCGCTTTTTCTTCTTCTTTAATATCTTAAAAAGCACTTTGAATACACCCCAACTATTTTTAATTGCAGGAGTTCAGCAGACAGGTAGACGGCCCACTGGATGGGAAGCGGTTACCATCAGCTCTGGACATTTCCAACACCAAAGGTGCTACAAATGCGCTGCGTCTCTAGTCCTTTTCCCTTTTTTGCAACTTAATTTCTAGATTTAATTTTTAGAATGTAAACACACTTATTAGTTATTTTGGTTCTTGTGTTCGACATTTATTTAGTGATTTTTGTGTTGTGCTGTACCTTACGAATAACTTATTATATTAATTTTTCTAATTGTAATACAAAACTTATACTAATGTAGAGTGTATCTACAACATACTGGTGTTGTGAGGAAGTGCATGTGCGGTGTGTGCCTTATGTCTATACCTATATATATTATCCTATCTAGTGCTATGTGTCTTGTTTTTCTTTTGTGCGTGAAACGAAATGAAATGATATCTACACATTTTCTTATATCCTAGTAAGGTTTTTAAACATTTAATTTTTATTTAATTGTCCTATATCATTTTGTTGCACAATTTTGTCACCTTTGTTTCAAATTTAAATACTAATATACATTTTATGAATGTCACTTTATTAATAATAATGAAATGTCAAATAAATACTGAATAATCATCGCATGTTGGTAATATAATAATAATAATACCCGCAGGGGGGCTTTGTGGCGAAGCCTTAGGTGAGTGGCGAAACCTCGTGCCTGACTCCGGGGGCCAAGATAAGGCCCCCGCCTCCGTGCTTGCCTTAACCAGCCGGCACGGAGTGGAGATCGCTAGAGCTAAGACTCAAGCTCCAGGGGTGGAAGTGATAAATGGCCTAACGTCGGAAGTAGCTTCGGTGAACCTGCAGCCCACCTCTCTACACCCCTTAGCCACTCACACCCATGTTGCCCCTGCCTTTTATGGCATTTTCAGGGGCCCATGCAGGGAGTGGCGAGTCACCGTCTGCCCATTTTTCCATGTCCCGAACATTGCGACGGGCAGACGCCATAGTCCCCATATTCCCAGATCGCCAGTACCACTACCAGTTCACCCCAATAGCCCGGTACTTTTGTCCTCATTTGCCACAATAGTCCTACACTGGCCGGGTCTTGTCCTTGGGTACATTATTATATGGTGTAGACAGGGATAATCACCGATCAGTGTCACGCCACATATTTACATTAAATTTGTCAAGGGGCCTCTACGTGTTGGCCTCCCCATGGCCCCACGCAAGCCCTCCAAAAGTCCGGGCCATTTTTATAGCCCGTGGTCTTGAAAGACATACATATAATAATAATAAAATAAATAAATGTCATTTGATCTAATTAAATAATTCTGATACCCGATTAAAACATTTCTCAACGAGCCATTAGAATAATTTTCTTTTAAATTGTTTGAAAGGTAATTCTCTTATTGATGCAGGTATTCGATTATATACTTTTATTGTTATTACGGGTATATTTTTATGACTTAATGCAGTCACGCACTACGTACGCATAGGGATTAGTAATCTAGTTGGGTCTCTGTTCTTGATTTTCGAATATATTTGTTCTGTATATGCTGAAAAATATTCTGAATGTTCCTTTACAAATATACCGATTTGTAATATGTATAGACCAGCTAGAGTTAATAATTTGTGTTGTTTGAATAATTGGCTGCAAGAAGTAATTGAAATCACTCCGCATATAGCTCTCAAACACTTTTTTTGAGCAATAAAAGACCTGCCAACTTCACTTGAATTACCCCATAGAATGAGTCCATACTGTAAAACCGACATATCTGTACCTGGGTTACTAATTTTTCAAAGTTTAAAGTACGTTTTCTTTTTCCAAGTGTATAATCTAATTATTACAATTAACGCAAAAAAGTTTTGCAATAAAGCAAACAGGTCGTTGTGAGCCCAGTGAAAGGTTCCACTCAAAACTTTTACGAAAGCCCTTTAAATGTATCAAGGGGGAAAGTTTTCAAGCCGTCTAGGGAGATGAAAGGGCCATTTTAACCTTTGTGGTTAAGTGATCTAAGTGCGCTAACGATACCGTGCTACTGTCGCGCCGCCAATTGCGTAGCACTGCCGCGGCAAGCTCTCACGCGGTAGTCAGCGGTATGGGAGGACGGACAATGTTCCCATTAGACATGGTTGACCATGTGGTTTTTTTTTTAAATTTTACCTCCATTCTGACGAACTAGATATGTCAAGGTATTCTTTTTAATGTTTTTTGTTTCTTTATTTTCTTTTTTTTTATTACTTTATTTGTTTAGTAAACTCTTAATTCTATAACATTTGTTTTATTTCATGTATTATACATACATACATACATAACTTCACGCCAGGTCCCTTGCGGGGTAGGCACGAACAACAGAGCGCCATTTAGGCTTATTCTTACACACCTCACTTGCTTCTTTGACATTCATAGCTCTTGTCATGCACGCTCGTCTGTTGTTAAGGCTCCTGACATCACTTTCTGCTAGTACACGATCAATTTGATCATGGAAGGTGTGTCGTGGCCTTCCGCGACTTCTGCATCCATCCACTTTTGCATTGTATATCTGTTTAGTCATTCTTTCATCATACATTCTTTCCACATGCCCGAACCACTGGAGCATTCGTTTCCTTACCTTCATCCCGAAACTCTCTTTCGGACCAACTCTCTTTCTTACTTCGGTAATACGAACGCGGTCCGCGAGCGTCACTCCGCAGATTTTGCGCAGTGCTCGCATCTCGACCGCGTTTACTCTACTTTCGTGCTCTCTATTCCATACCCAACTCTCGCTTCCATACGTGAGCGTAGGTACCAGCACCGCGTTGTGTATGGCAAGCTGGGCCTTTTGACTGAGGTTCTTAGCGCCTAGAAGTTTTACCTAACGCTCCATTCACACTATTCCCCAAATTCAATCTTCTTTCTATATCAGCGGTGTACCTTCTACCTACCTTACCTACCTTACCTACCTACCTTACCTACCTACCTTACCTACCTACCTTACCTACCTACCTACCTACCTACCTACCTACCTACCTTACCTACCTACCTTACCTACCTACCTTACCTACCTACCTTACCTACCTGCCTACCTTACCTACCTACCTTACCTACCTACCTTACCTACCTACCTGCACCTAATGTGTTATACATTATTATTATTCTTTGTACAATTATACTTACAGTTTTATACTTATCATCCGTGCAGGAACGGAGAAAGAATACAATTTCCTGCGGCCTGTCGTAAGAGGCGACAAAACAACCCACAGCTACGGGGTAGGGCATTTGCTCGACTGGGTTTGCTACCACCCCTGGTCTAGAGTATGCCGCCATAACAACCTTCAGTTGCGTTCCGGCATTAGTGACCAGGTTCCAGTCTTCTTTAAGAGAACAGCAGCGCATTTGTTGTATCTTTGGTATTGCAAATGTCCATAGGCGATAGTAGCCGCTTTCCGATGTGGGCCGTCTGCCTGTCTGCTGAACTCCTGCAATAAAAAAAAATATTTTTATTACGGTATTTCTTTTTTCTATTTTATTATAACTTCTCTTCCGATCGGGTCATTATATACATTATTACTACTGTTTTTTGACCATGTGGTTAGAGTTGGGTAGGACGTGATTTTAAAATGAGTTTGTAATCGCCATAGAAATTGTATGAGAAAGCCCGTGCTGTGACTGTGGTTTGTAGCCCGTTTGCGCCCAGCCTAATATACAATATAAATAAAATTTAAAAAAATGTTTGCGTCTCGGCACGCCCGACAGAAGTGATAGCTTAAACTAATCTAAGTTGAACTATTTTATTTAATTTGAAAGACAAATATCTTTATTTAAATTCGACGTAAATATTAAAACAATAGGGATAACTTGATACAGCCAGTCTTCTGGGCACGCTTCCCTCTGGCAGAGATTTGTTACATTCTTTATATTAATTTATTTGTAATTTAGTTTACTTTTAAGTGTTTAGTTAAGCGTAGGGTATTATATATTTTAATACGATAATGTAAGGAAAGATTATTATTCAAAAATAAAATCTTTTATTGATTATAAAATATATTTTATTCTTAGTTACAATTCTTGAATATGTACATTAGAATGATATGTATGTACATTATAAGTATTGTTACGAGTTAGACAGGACTCGAATGAAAATGTTGTTGGAATTTCTATAGAATTTATTATAACTGTACAAACACGTATAAAACCGGTACAAATATAACTAGACAATATGAGTTCAAACTGCACGATTCAATCACACGCGCAAAGTACGTCACTATATCGCTCATCGAATGCACGTCGTACTCGTATTGTAATCGTCACTTGCCTCACCCCTCCGATCGGGCACTGTTTTATAATAAACTTTACAATACAACAATCGACCGCGTGGACTGAATTTTCCAAGCAAACTTAATCTGCACACCTGCGGTTATAAACGAGTACAGTAACAGTAGGATTTTTTTCTTAATAACAAATTTTAAACACAAAGTAAACAAAATAAGTCCAAATGCGGGAAAGGTAATAAACTGCAAGTGTGCATTCACTTTGTCGGCGTGTTACACTATTACCACTAGAATATTAACTGTAACAAAGCTGTGCTCAAACGGGCTACCAACCACAGGCACTAACGTGTGCGCTGAGTCCCTACAAAATGTATAAAATACGCCTGTGTTGTGACTGTATTTGGTAGCCCATTTGCGACCAGCCTAATATACAATATATATTTTTTATTGTTAGCCTAATATATCATGCCAGGTATCGAATCCAAATCCTCTGAGCCGCAGCGAGACAACCCAGCAAGGAATCAAAATTTCTTAATCTTGATGCACGCATAAAGTTAATAGTTTCAGACGTAAAATTCCGTTTATCCCAAAAAAGGATTCGCAATAAACACAAAGAAAGCACCGAACCGGTAAAGGTATGTAAGATAAGCTTGTTTCGTGAAATATTGCCCGTATGGGACCGCTCAGACGGGCGGCAAGATTCGCAAGTAGCTTTTTAAATGTGTGCTTAAATGTCTGAAAGAGATCGCTTTGAGATAAGGCCGCTTGTTGTACAATTTTTTGTGTTTCTTCTTCTATTCATTTATGCTTTGGTATACTATAAAGAGCTATCTGAAAACCTTTTTGAAGTGGCAACTTTTTATGGGAAGGTAAACCGCTTCGTAACGTAACGCGTTACGACGCCAGTCTGTCTGGTTTCCCTTTCTCTCACGCACACGGCAGTGGTAAGCAGGCTCCTCCTCTCTCTCTAACTCACAGCACTACCCGTGTATTTTCGGTAATTAAATTAAATAATGATATTAGTAATGTACATATTCAAGAATTGTAACTAAGAATGAAATATATTTTACAATCAATGAAAGATTTTATTAATAAATAACCTTTCCTTACATTATCATATTAATATACATAAAATTTAAGTAATAACCTAAGCGTTCATAGTTCAACTTAGATTAGTTTAAGTCAGTGCTATTCATTATTTTTGAATACGCGACCCCCCCCCCCGCGATCCCCTTGGGAGACAGACATACAAAAAGTTAGTAATAAAAAAATAAAAAACTTCGTTTAAAAGAAAACCGACTTCAAAAACCAAAATGTATATAATAACTTATTTCTAAAGCTATTAGTATTAATATATATTATCTAGAACATCTTTTTACTTTGCACCGACTTCAAGATGTTTTAGATAATATATATTAATAATTATAACTTTAGAAATAAGTTACTTTATACATTTTAGTTTTTTTAGTTTTTGAAGTCGGTTTTTTTAAACGAATTTTTTATTTTAAGTGTCTAGCTATGTATGGGTGGACCTACGAATGGTGCCGCGCTTCTTAAAAAATATAGGTCCCAAGAAACGGGAACAAAAAATGTTCATAAAATGAAAACTACTGGGCCAAACTATGTATAATTTTTAGGGGATCAATTAGAAGCTATTCCGCGTCGAACAAAAAAGAATCACGTAAATCAAATCATAAATATCAGAGTAATCGGTGTGCATCGAAAAGGAATTTTTTTTTCATAAAAAATGTTCATAAAGTGAAAACTACTAGGCCAAATTATGTAAAATTTTTAGGGACTGGAAGCTATTCCGCGTCGAACAAAAAAAAATCAAGTAAATCGGATCGTAAATCACGGAGTAATCGGTGAACATACATAAAAAAAAGATCCCGACGAATTGAGAACCTCCTCCTTTTTTTGAAGTCGGTTAAAAAGGCTACGTTTATGTTTTTCTCTATATTGTCACCTATATTCATTATTAGAACCTATACTCTACAAAGAGCTACTGAGCGTAGAAAGTATCTAAGTACGAGGTATAAATTTAAATTGCCTTTTCCCTTTTGCCGGCAACCCCCCGACCAAGGCACTGTGACCCCCCTAGGGTTCGCAACCCACAGGTTGAAAAATACTGTTATCACTTCTGTCTGGCGTCCCGAGACGAACACCTCTTTTTTTAATAATAGCGTTTCAGTCGCCCGTCTGCGTCGGCTTTTAGGCTACTCGTGTTGAAATCGTGCCGAACGATAGGGCACGTAATGTAAGAAAGAGTTAGGAAAAAATATTTGTGTAGTCTCTTTAAATATTATTGTCAATATTTCTTTTATTAACCCATTTTCTAACGGCCTCTGATATTGAGCAGACAAAGCCTTTGCCAGTCTACCTCACTGTAATCTAAAATTTGGACACGAATTTTCTCCATTATTTACTATGGTCTGGGTGTGTGGTATAGGCCTCAGATTAGTCCGTTGTATTTTACCCGTAACACAAGCGTAACTTGCTTAATTCGACAATATACAGAATGTGTAGACATTTGCCGTCACAAACATTTTTTCAGAACTTTTAAAGGGGAACAATTCTGTCACACCGTTTCTTCTTCAATTCTAGCACAATTATCCGTGCAGGAACGGAGAAAGAATACAATTTCCTGCGGCCCGGCGGCCTGTCGTAAGAGGCGACAAAACAACCCACAGCCAGGTGGTAGGGCATTTGCCCGACTGGATGGCTACCACCCCTGGTCTAGAGTATGTCGCCATAACAACCTTGTGTTGTGTTCCGGCATTAGTGACCAGGTTCCAGGCTCCCTAAAGAGAGCAGCAGCGCATTCGTAGCACCTTTGGTGTTGCAAATGTCCATAGGCGATGGTAACCGCTGTCCATCAAGTGGGCCGTCTGCCTGTCTGCTGATCTCCTGCAATAAAAAAAAAAAAAAAAAAACACATGTTTTTTTTGCGAAACTTTACCGTTGACACAGCGCACGCAGCGGAAGCTCTCAAAAGGAAAAGAACCTCCCGATTTTGAAACATTCTTCATTGTTGCTCCGCTCTTATTGGTCTTAGCGTAATGATATATAGCCTATAGCCTTCCTCAATAAATGGACTATCCAACACTAAAAGAATTTTTTAAATCGGACCAGTAGGTCCTGAGTTTAGCGTGTTCAAACAAACAAACTCTTTATCTTTATAATATTAGTACAGATTTAAGTTATTATTACACTGTTTTAAAATTACCTACATGAAGGTAAACAGTAGGTTGTTTGGGTTGATTCTGGTTTGATGGAGGCTGGAACTGAAAATCAGCGCTGTGTTAGCTCTTAACACAGCACAAGGCTAAGTTTCAGTTCAGGATTCTAATTAAAATAATGGAGATTGTTCACTTTTTTTCAATCTGGCTATTTGAAAAACCACTTCGAGGAATAGTGTCCCTAATCATTTCTGTCTAGTTAAAATTCCAAAAAACGTACGATCTTCTTGTATTTTGTAAGAAATGCGTTTGACCTTTATTTGACCTTACTAAATCCAATCAGGTGGGCCGTCTGCCTGTTTGCCTGCTTCAGGTGTAAAAAAAATCTAGCTGTACATTATTTGATTTAAGTTATGTAACATGGATTTTCCCTAAAGACCACTTTAAAAAATTTAACGATAACTATAGAAAATAATAATGGTTGAACACGAAAAATTATAAGCCTAGCGACAAAAAACACTAAAATGATCACGATACGTAATGAGTAATGATAGTGATATTTAAATAAGTAGCACAGATTACTATGATTAGATATAGATAAAACTTGCTTTTATTACTTTTGTTTTCTGGGCAAAGAAATCAATGTAAACTTGTGCCTTATGACGTCATCGGAGAAATAACTTTAAAATCGAATTATACAAACGCTTAAAATACAAAAATATTCAAATTAGTATCTTAAAATACCCTATTTTACGTAATAAAAATATAAAATCAGAGGGTAATTTTTTGTGAACAATCCCCATTCCTGCAACTCGTAACAATACTATCAAATTATTTCAAAATACTAAAGAAATCAGTGCAATGCGGTATCATCTACTTTACAGCCGTCCATCAGTATTCTAAGCAATTTTGTAACAACCCTCTCAAAGGGTTTCTGCCCTTCAACCTACACAATCATAAAAGGCAGCAGGTGTCATAAACGGCGGGTCTCAACAACTAAATCAAAGCGAACCCCGCGGGGCTGTTGAGCGCCCCTGAATGGAGTTCATTCCCACATAATAGAGCAGAGTACCACAAAATTTGAAAAATTCAGAATGCTCATTTTGCTATACATCGAAGGATAAAACGCTACTTGTATTATGGGTGCACGTGTGAGCTTCAAGAGTTCGCAGTGGAAATTCATAGACACTAATTACTCGATCAGAGGATCAAAAACTACCTTCCACAACATCTTGAAGTTGGAATGAAGTGGACAATTCCACGCCCCCGAGGCAACAACATGTGAAACGATGAAATAATCATACCATCTTTTTTGATGTACCATGTTTTATGCAATAAATGATGATTTGATTTGATGGAATATGAAAATTTCTATAATTTTTAGTATTTTGCTGTTGTGGAAAATGTATATCTTATACTAATATATAAAGTTGAAAAGTTTGTTTGTTTGTTTAAACGCGTCTGATTTGAAAAATTCTTTCACTGTTGGATAGCCCATTCGTCGAGGAAGGCTATAGGCTATATATCATCACGCTAAGACCAAAAGGACCGGAGCAGCAATGAAAAATGTTTCTAAACCGGGGGGAGAGGGGGGCTTTGAAAACAAATTCCACAGGGACGGCGTCGCGGGCAGGGCTAGTAGTATATATAATTCGAACTGAGTTCAAGATGTTGTGAAAAATATTTCTCTTTGCTTTTTGGTTACTATTGAAGACGAATATTATCTGCTACATTTTTTTGTGTAAATAAATTTAGATAGCGTTTATCTTACATTATCTTCGATATCTTACTTGCTTTGTACTGAGTTGACATTCTAGATAGATATTTTGTGGCAAAACGTAAGGGGTCGTCAGAGAAAAAAGCCTTGATGAATTGTGATTGGAGGGCAATTTTGAACTTTAAGCAATTTATTATTTAATATACAATATAATAAAAACCAACGTTTTATTTTACTTGCTTTGTACTGAGGTGACGTTCTAGATAGATATTTTGTGGCAAAACGTAAGGGGTCGTCAGAGAAAAAAGCCTTGATGAATTGTGATTGGAGGGCAATTTTGAACTTAACACTAAAAACAAGGTTTAAATACTACTATAGAATATAATAGGATATAATTCCAAAAAAGATCCCCAAATGAAAAATGATGACACCTTTTGTTCAACTTTCATTTTTTGACAAATTTCTATTAACTACATCTAATATATAAAATTCTCGTGTCACAGTTTTCGTTGCCATACTCCTCCGAAACGGCTTGACCGATTTTGATGAAATTTTTTGTGCTTATCCGGTATCTATGAGAATCAGCCAACATCTATTTTTCATCCCCCTAAATGTTAGGGGTAGTCCACCCCAAAAATTTTTTATTTATTTTTTAGACAAAATTTTTAATTTCTATTTTTTTATGATACAACATACAAAAATACATACAATCCTCAATTTTCACCCTTCTACGATCAACCCTTATTTTTTACCGGGCAGGACGACGTCTGCCGGGACAGCTAGTCTATACTTATAAAATTGTAGAGGTCGTATTTCTTTACAATGAAAGAAAATGCTAAAAACCGAGTCAGGGGGATGTAAGAAGTGAAATAGAACTAATTTAGTTTTTTTTTCCTTTTTTTTGTTTCCCTATTTGACTGTCTGTTTGTACCGATTAATCTCCGAAACAACTGGGCTGACTTAAATAAAATTTTGTATGGTGGTAGCTTATATCCCTAATCGTATCGTATCGTGACGTGTATTAGCAGAAGGTGATGTCAGGAGCCTTAAGAACAGACGAGCGTGCATGACAAGAGCTATGAATGTCAAAGAAGCAAGTGAAGTGTGTAAGAATGGGCCTGTGTGGCGCTCTGTTGTTCGTGCCTACCCGCAAGGGACCTGGCGTGAATTTATGTATGTTACATATAGGATACTTTTGAACCCGAAAAAATTAAGAGTTCCCGTGGGATAGTTAAAAAACACAACGCGGACGAAGTCGCGGACATCTGCTAGTACTTATATATAATTACTAGCTGACCCGGCAAACTTCGTTCTGCCTCAGAATCAATAAATATATTTTTTTTATATTTGACATTCAAAACCAAAAAAAAATCACTTGAATTTAAATTGATTTCTGAACGATTTTTAAATTTAATTGATTTCTAAACGACAGGACAAATATCAAATATTTGACAGATAAGTTTCTAAGGGAAAGTGAAATTATTGTTTTTACTATATTCCCGGACTTCCACAAATAATTCAAAACCAAAATTAACCAAATCAGTCTAGCCGTTCTCGAGTTTTAGCGAGACTAATGAACAGCAATTGATTTTTATATAATATATAATATCTTCTACATACTATGTAGAAGATATTTTAATTTATATACTTACGACCGTGGTAGCGTAATGGCAACCGCAAGCTGCCTTAGTGGTGCATGCTTTCCGACCAGAAACAAACACACGCCCTTTGAGTTTGGGACGCAAGTGTTCTAACCACTAAGCCACCACGACTTGGTGGACTGGTATGTGTACATACATACATAAATAACTTCACGCCAGGTCCCTTGCGGGGTAGGCACGAACAACAGAGCGCCATTTAGGCTTATTCTTACACACCTCACTTGCTTCTTTGACATTCATAGCTCTTGTCATGCACGCTCGTCTGTTCTTAAGGCTCCTGACATCACCTTCTGCTAGTACACGATCAATTTGATCATGGAAGGTGTGTCGTGGCCTTCCGCGACTTCTGCATCCATCCACTTTTGCATTGTATATCTGTTTAGTCATTCTTTCATCATACATTATTTCCACATGCCCGAACCACCAGAGCATTCCTTTCCTTACCTTCACCCCGATACTCTCTTTTAGACCAACTCTCTTTCTTACTTCGGTATTACGAACGCGGTCCGCGAGCGTCACTCCGCACATTTTGCGCAGTGCTCGCATCTCGACCGCGTTTACTCTACTTTCATGCTCTCTATTCCATACCCAACTCTCGCTTCCATATGTGAGCGTAGGTACCAGCACCGCGTTGTGTATGGCAAGCTGGGCCTTCTGGCTGAGGTTCTTAGCGCCTAGAAGTGCGTATTGGTATATGTGATGCCTAATAATAGAATAGAATATACTTTATTTTACACAAATACTACATAAAATCAAGAACATTATATTAATATACAAGTATAATCCGCGGTCTTATCGCCCATAGCGATTTCTTTCAGGCAACCTTTGGATGGGGTATAGGAAGGACAACAAAAATCGGTTTAAAGTAAATAATTTACTTTGTTAATAAATAAATCTTATTTATTTATTTGGTTCGTTTCCAGTTACTACACTATAACATTGTAGGATACAATTTAAATGTCCAATACTAATATAAGTGTGTAACCTATAACAAACAAACACAGCTTTCGTTGAAAGTTAATAAAAAATATTAAAATTAAAAAAAAAATTTAAACATGAATTTATGTAAATATACAAACACACATTTTTAGTTTACTAGTAAACCAGGATTATAAAAAAAAAGTAAAATTCGTAATGATAGTTATTAGTAATGACTAGTAATGAATAATAATAATAAGTAATGAAAATTAGAAAGTATCAGATGGAAGCACAATATGCAATATTCGGCGAAACTTCGTTAGTGATTTGGAAAATATATGTAAAGTGGAGCTATTTTTCTTGTATAGTTTAACAATTCGTGGAATGGGTGAATATATAAGTTCTCGTGTCACAATGTTAGTTACCATACTCCTCTGAAACGGTTTGACCGATTTTTATGAAATTTTATATGCATATACAGTAGGTCTGAGAATCGCCTACTATCTATTTTTCATCCCCCTAAATGTTAAGGGTAGTCAACCCCTATTTTTTTAAATTTTAATCTTTGTTTTATGATACACCATTAAACACTACATACAACCCTAAATTTTGAACCCTCTACAATCAATAGATGTTTTTTACCAGGCAGGATGACATCTGCCGGGACAGCTAGTAGTTATATATAAGAAAATATATATACATACATAAATACACATATTATATACATACAAAAGTAAACAATAACTCTAATAAAAATATTAAGTGTACAATAGCCCTTATGTAACTGTGCAAGGTACTTACTAATAATATATCAAATACAACTTGTCCGTCTAGTGGTAGCAAACTCCAAAAAGTTCGGACAGGTATGATGTAGGGACAGCAAAAACGTAAAATATTATATTTAACTGTAATAAATTATGTAAGAATTTATGAATAAAAGTAGGAAATAAGATATTTATTTCCTAATGCATTGCATACCAGAGGAACAGATTGGGAAAGTCATACAAAAAAATTATGCCTCAATATTTTGGTGTGGCGAAATGTGGTGAAAAACAGTACAGATTTTCAGCGCGTTTCCTCAGTCACACTTGTCATAATATTTGTTATATAGACCGCAAATCCGTCTGTATTGGTGTTAACCACTGGAACCGTATTTTCCAAGGGTAAAAAGTAGCCTATGGTGGGAACTTAAATATATAAAAAACGCAGGAAAACGTTGCGATAAAATCTGCATATCGAGATAAGCAATGTGTTAACTCGCCAATCTGTCTTGGACAAGAATGTCGGGTAGATACACCCTGTTCCACCCCAAAACTAAAGCAGCAATCCAAGCTTCAGTGAGATATTTATGGGCTGTTATTATTATTATGAATATTAAAATGCATAGATAGGTAACACTTTATTGTACACCATTACAGAAAGCACAGAGGACTTATAGTCTAAAAATATTCTAAATGTGCACAATGGGCGGTCTTATCGCGAAGCAGCGATCTCTTCCAGACATCCCGCACTTGTCAAATAAATAATAAAACATTTTTATTAAAAAATATCGACGATATACATGTCAATAGAGAAAAACAATGATTTATTGTATACTATCACTTTTTTTGCTAACGGTACGCTTATCCTGCTAGCACATCAAAGTAATCGTTGGCCATTAATTGTTATAGAGTACGGCACTCAATCAAATGTTGGAGAACTCTCCATTTGCGAAGTCGGTTAATTGGACTAAGTATGTAGTAACACTGTTTTGATGGACGATAATAAAAATACTTTTGGACAGATTTAAGCGTGTGTTTGATTATGTATTTGTCGGAATCGTATTTGTCATTATAGTAACCATATAACAGAAGTAGTCAAATGTAGTAATCGGATGTCAACGTAGAGAAGCATTTATTATCAAGCTAATGGATATCGGAAATGAAGTTACCGGATGTTGGAAGTTAATACGTATGGCGGAAGTTGGTTGGTTTGATGAAGAAAGTGTAACTGAAGTGGCGCCACAACATTAGCTGATATTTTCACTGCAGCGCGCTATGCGGGTCTTATAAATATTAGGTGTTCGGGCAGAGGTGGCAGTATTGAACAGGCAGTCTAGAACCAGCAGTCTACAAGCGTCATTCTACGGTCATCGGTCGATCAGAGCAAAAGCTCTGTTGGACAAGAGGTGCATAGTATATTGTGGTTGACAATTACAGTTCGATAATCGCAGTATTCTTTGAGGGCAGATTGCTGTTCGACACCTGACAAGCGTGGAGACAACTCTTGGGGTTGTCCTAATATTTCTGTGTATTATTGTGCTGTATTTAATATTGTAATTGTATTAATTCTCGTGTAATAAAGTTTTATTATACATACATAACTTCACGCCAGGTCCCTTGCGGGGTAGGCACGAACAACAGAGCGCCATTTAGGCTTATTCTTACACACCTCACTTGCTTCTTTGACATTCATAGCTCTTGTCATGCACGCTCGTCTGTTCTTAAGGCTCCTGACATCACCTTCTGCTAGTACACGATCAATTTGATCATGGAAGGTGTGTCGTGGCCTTCCGCAACTTCTGCATCCATCCACTTTTGCATTGTATATCTGTTTAGCATATTTTAATAATAACATAATCCATAATATAACATTTCAGATTATCATTGTATTGTACTCGGAGAGTATCATTCGCTCCCGGCGTGAGTGACCCGACATATTTATATTATACTAGCTGTCCCGGCAGACGTCGTCCTGCCCGGTAAAAATAGGGGTTTGTCGCAGAGGGTTAATAATTTAGGGTTGTATGTATTTTTGTATGTTGTATCATAAAAAATAGAAATTAAAAAAATTGTCTAAAAAATAAAAAATAAATTAGGGGTGGACTACCCCTAACATGTAGGGGGATGAAAAATAGATGTTGGCCGATTCTCATAGATACCGGATAAGCACAAAAAATTTCATCTAAATCGGTCAAGCCGTTTCGGAGGAGTATGGCAACGAAAACTGTGACACGAGAATTTTATATATTATATTTTATTATTCTGTTATTTATTTTAAAAGAAATTTTCGCGACTTGTGTACATAATAAAAATACGTTTTAACTGTGTAGTCTTTATTCTTGGTTATTTTTTTTCGGCCGCTAAAGATGACATTTGTCCAACTAATAATAATGTCATCTTTGTCGTCAGTGACCACGGCCACTGAATAGCGGCCGAAAATAATGTATAACCGCGCTTAAAACCGTTAAAACGTATTATTATTATATGAGGAATCAAGTTATATGAAGCCCACGCCTCTTGTATACACATTTTTATTTTTCTTACGAAAAAGTTAAAGTTATTATTTTGCTGTCTGTACCGGTTAGTCACGCCCCACTAATTACCTGCTGGGCTAATTTTGATGGAGAGAGCAATTATCGGGAGTGGAACCGGAGCTCTTAAAGTGCGTCAATTAGGCCTTTAGTAAACCGACCCTTCCTCAACTCAAGCTTTCTTCTAATTCACAGCTCTGAGGACTTAAGGTGTCTTTACCTTGGCTTATTTAGTTTGTAAAGTATTTAATATGGTAGTTGACATTCAAATTAAGTAGTCACCTTTTTTAATCCGATTTACGTGATTCTTTTTTTAGTTCGACGCGGAATAGTTGCCATTTGGTGCCCTAAAAATTTAACATACTGTGGCCCAGTAGTTTTCATTTATGAAAAAAAATCCATTCCGTTCCATATGTACACCGATTACTCTGAGATTTATGATTCGATTTACGTGATTCTTTTTTAGTTCGATGCGGAATAGTTGCCATTTATTACAAACTTTTCAATTAAGGTTTCGCGAGTAGCACTCGAAATATCATCCTCAAATTATATTGTTACGAGATACGCAGGACTCGAATTAAAATACTGTTGGAATAACTATACAATTTATTAGAACTATACAAATACGTATAACATAAGTACAAATATAACTAAACACTACTAGTACAAACTGCACGATTCAATAACACGCGCAAAGTCCGTCACCATATCGCTCATCGAATCTACATCTTGCTTGGATTGTAATCCTCGCTTGACTACCCACCCCTCCATTCGGGCATTGTTTTATACTAACTATACAGTACAAAAAATCGACCGCGTGCTCTGGGGTTTCCGAGACAGTAATTTGCACACCTAGTTAATTATTCCTGCGAACGGCCAACAAAGTCGAAACAATAACAATAGTATAATTGCAATTTTTAAATACGAAGTAAACAAAAGAACTCCGAATCCGGGAGGGGCAATAAACCAGGTGCGCTTTTCTTTGACGGTATGTAACAATATAATATCAGCCCGTAAATGTCCCACTGCTGGAATCGGGCCTTCCGTTATAGGGGTACGGACAGTATACCCGCCACGCTTGTTCCAAACGGCTTGGCAGGTTTCACACATCGGCTATCTCGATGTGCAGGCTGCACCACGATGTTTTCCTTCACCGTTGTTAGCACGTGGTAATTGTAAAATTGTTACAATTACCACGTGCTCATTGCACATTAGGTCAAAACTGAGTTGTGCATGCGTTCCAGCCAGGATCGAACCCGCACCCTTTGAGTATGGGACGCGTGAGCTAGCCATTACGCTACTACGACTCTAACACGAAGATATGAATGTAAGCATACTGAAAAATAAATTTTAAAAAATGTTATGTTGTGTATTTTTTAAAGAGGTAGGTAAGAAGAATAAGAATGAAGAAAAAGATTTTTAGCTGAATAGTTGCTGAAGAGTTTCTTGGCGCTTCTTCCTTGAACATCAATAACTAATCGCAAAGCAGTTTACATAGAATAGGAAGTAGATTTCAAATTTAACTTATATGTATGACCTTCGAAACACGTTCTCCAGTGGAACTTGTTTGAAAAAAGCATTGAAGGATAGTCATTAACTTTTTTTACTTTGTTACAGATTATGTGAACGTGAAACAGAAGAACAATATAAATATGAAATATCAAAGAACACAGTTCAAACACCCTCTCCGAGAGATGGCGTTGTACAGAAACAATTTATTTCACAAAATACACCATCAGATGGCAGTGTTTTAAGTCGTTCAAAAAGTGATTTTAGTGTTATATCAGTGTTAATCAGCTGTTTTTAGTGGATTCATGTTAATGAATAATAATTGTGAAAGATTGTGAGATGCGAGAAGGGTCCAGGCCCGGCCCTAGTGGTGCCACCAGCAGGCATTTTGTCGACAAGGATGATGATGGTAAGTAATTGCTATACCTTCTAGATTATTTTCTAAATTTTCGCCCGTATGTCATTTTTCTTGAAACGCAGGTGGGCTAACTCGGACCAGCAGATTTCGAATTGGCAAATTTATGAATTTTTATATTTTTCTTTAAATGCATGGCCCAGCTGATGGAAAGCCGTTTCCATCGCCTATGCTATACCAATGTGCTGGCACTCTCTAAAGAGACCGAACCAATGGCGGAACTCTAGACCAGGGGTAGCCATTCACACGGGCTAGTTCTCTACCATCTGGCTGTGGGTTGTTTTGTTGCCTCTTACCACAGGCCCTTCAGCCGCAGAAAATTCAATTCTATCTCCGTTCCTGGACGGATGATAATCCCATGACGCCTCACAGAGATGCAGAGAGACGCTGGTAGGTTTAGTCGGCCGGCATCTTGTAAGTCTCCTCTCTGTGAAGGTATGTGGTGCGGTAGCTAATTATTTTATTTTATTTTATTTGGGGGGTTAACAGCTGAAATCTTACAAACTAAAGTTTTACAAAGTACCATTACAGAGATAGCTTAAGACCAGCTATTCATAAACCTCCACAGATGGCGGAGAAATACAAAAAATAATAAAACAGTAATTTTTGAAAAAGATAATAATACGAAAATTTTGTGACCCGAAAACTAATTATTATTAAAATAGGCTTTGATTAAACTCGCATTTACGGATGCTAGATTATCCACAAACAAGTCAATGTCGACATAATTCGACTTGCAAAGTTTGTTGAATTCATTAACTGATCTGACAAAAAATGAGTGGCGTCTGAAGGCTGTACGAGTCAAGGGTGAATGAAGCAGTTTTCTAGGGCGTACAAGACTAGGGGGAACATACAAATGAAGATACATACTAATGGACTGTAGTGGGCGGTGTACGTCTTTAGGTGATGGAACCTAGATTACCTGGATAGATACTGAAGATTTCCTGGCCCTCCGGCTGTGGTCCGATCATCTTAGCTTCGCGATAGTGGCACTATTATATCACTCGCGTGCGTTCACAGCCGGATCGATTCACACACTTTAACTTGAGTAAAGGTTAGGTTATTACTTAAGTTTTACGTATATTAATAGATAGATAGATAGGACACAAATGTAGAATCAGACAAAAAAAGGGATGGATTGTGTAAAGGATGATATGTGGTGTGACAGAAGATGTATGTAAGAGGAATGTGGAAGGAAGACATATTGTACCGACCCTAAGTAATTGGGATATGTTGAAAGAAAAGAAGTTATCACTTCAAAAAGAGAGGCGTTATCAAAATACGACTCCAATAACAATGGAAGTATAATATTGGACCATAAAATATGCGAATTGATATTTGACATTTCAATAAGTTTCGTCGAGTTGGAACTCGGTTGAAATATCCCCACCAATTTGAAAACTTTCCGGAGTTCAATTTAATGTTTTGCTGAAGATTGTTGCCGAGTTTAGAACATTGGGATTATTGCGAAATAACTTTGGACAAATGATTTGGGTTGCTCGGTTGATTCATTTGGACGTTCATTTTTCAAGTTTCATTATATAATGGAATATAATGGATTGTTTATGTCAGCAGTTTTTTTATTGCCTGAAGCAGGACAACAGGCGGACGGCCCACCTGATGGAGGAAAAGAAAGAAACTTTATTTGCAAAAATAGCGACGCAATTACATTTCTTATACATTTTTATACACAGAACATATTTTGAAAATCTGTACGCTGCATCTTCAGCAAACAAAGTTTGAACTCAGCATATTGCTGCGCCGGAACTATATCCGACACAACGCTGATTTTCAGCGCATACCCTCCCTTGGCGTAAGACGAAAAACGACAGGTTCCGGAACGAGGGGGCCCTTAGCTACTAGGTAAAGCAAGGGATTCAAAACTGCCCCCGTTTCGAAGTGGGGTGTGTTCTCCCAGGGCACACCTCAGGCACTTTATTGCGCTGGATCGACTGTTGCGTAATTATGTTCTATATCTCAGTCTTTCCATCACAAACAAAAGCGCAGGGTCGACAGGGAGGAGGAGGTTTTTAGTGGGTATTGAGGTTGCTCGCCCGTGCGGCATCACTCGGAGTATCCACACTCCTCTGTGTCATCCATTGCGGACGTAGCGCAAACAAAGCATACAATTGCTAGCGTTACCGCCCCCGATGGATGCGTGCCGTTTCCTAGTGACGGCCCAGAGAGTGCGTAAATCGGTTAGGCATTTTCCCTCGCCTCAAAAAAAAAAAAGACGAAAAACGACCCATACAAGGTTAATAAAATAATAATTAATAAAACTATTTCTACTTATGTAATACTGAATAATAATACTTTAATACGTAAAAGAAATAAATAAATTTTAACGTTACTTTAAAATAAAATAAAAAAATACTCCTGTAACAACTTGCATGGAATCATGAGCGAGGGTGGTTAATGTCGCCTATGGACGTTGCCGACTTGTTGCTGGCCTCTAAGAAATTTGATAACTCCCTTCTTCTGAATTTCATCATCTTCATCATATGTGAATATAGAGGGAATTCTTTTCTTTATTCTCTATTCTATTACACAAGTGCAGGAAAGGGTCAGAATTTTTTTTTTTTTTTTTTTTTTTTTTTTTATTGCAGGAGATCAGCAGACAGGCAGACGGCCCACTCGATGGACAGCGGTTACCATCGCCTATGGACATTTGCAACACCAAAGGTGCTACGAATGCGCTGCTGCTCTCTTTAGGGAGCCTGGAACCTGGTCACTAATGCCGGAACACAACACAGGGTTATTATTATTGCGGCATACTCTAGACCAGGGGTGGTCGCCATCCAGTCGGGCAAATGCCCTACCACCTGGCTGTGGGTTGTTTTGTCGCCTCTTACGACAGGCCGCCGGGCCGCAGGAAATTGTATTCTTTCTCCGTTCCTGCACGGATAAAATGAATCAGAATGCGTTTTATTTGTATTTATGTAACTAAATATACTAGCGGCCACATTTTTGTCTGCAACCTAGCAAAAATGTAATCCTCCATATATAAATACATACATACATACCTTGACGATACAGGCTTATTTTTACACACCTCACTTGCTTCTTTGACATTCATAGCTCTTGTCATGCACGCTCGTCTGTTCTTAAGGCTTCTGACATCACCATCTGCAAGTACACGATCAATATGATCATGGAAGGTGTGTCGTGGCCTTCCGCGACTTCTGCATCTATCCACTTTTGCATTGTATATCTGTTTGGTCATTCTTTCATCATACATTCTTTCCACATGCCCGAACCACTGAAGCATTCCTTTCCTTACCTTCACCATATATAACCACGAGTGTATATAAAAACTAGATTTTAATTAAATAACACATGAACCTAGTAATCTCGCCGCATCTCGGTCTATAAGTTACTATATTTAACTTCTCCATTTATAGTTTACTTCGAAAAATATTATATGCAAGAGTTAACTTGAGACCTGAGCGGAATGCGGGCTCCCCTCCCGACCCCCGCTTTCTTACCGCTGTCGCCATCGACGCGTTAGTACTGTAACGACTAAAACCTTCTTAGTCGTTGTTTATATTAAGAAATATAATATTTTTGAATTAAAATATCGAATGCCTCAAAAAACAATCGAAATCATTATTGTATCGGGCGCGGACTGAACAGATGTTATAGCTTCCTGATTGAAAATATAAAGAAAATATTGCATGAACCAGTCTATCATTTGAAGATCCGTACCGAGCTCGAGCCCTGGGTGCGCCACAGTACCTCAACTCTAATAAAAATAATTTATTGCATAAAGACATGGTTATACAATAGGTCTTGTTGTTATACACTGAGCACATGTTTTTTGCTGGTTGGGCGTACAATTTTTTTTAAATGTTTTATTATATATGTACATTATTTGGATAATGTTATAATTATTATCACTAATATTTTAATCTTAAAATTATACCTATACTAGCTATCCCGGCAGACGTCGTCCTGCCCGGTAAAAATAAAAAATAAAAATTAGGGGTGGACTACCCTTAACATTTAGGGGGATGAAAAATAGATGTTGGCCGATTCTCATAGATACCGGATAAGAACAAAAAATTTCATCAAAATCGGTCAAGCCGTTTCGGAGGAGTATGGCAACGAAAACTGTGACACGAGAATTTTATATATTAGAGATAGCCTTAACTTTACAAATACTAAACGTCGCACAATTTAAATTTAAATTTGTTTCTAATGATATTTACATAGTACATTTATTATAAATGTATTTAAAATCCTAATATTTTAACTTATTATTTATATTTAAAACTTAGTAGATGTTCCTTATTAGTACTTTTTTAGTCGTGATTTAAATAATGTAGTTTTCAGAGCTTTCAGTTCTTTTGGGATTTTATTATATATGTCGCAGAACGGCCTCGTTCTCACGGCATCTCCTTTAGTTATTGCAGGTTTAGTGGGCGTCATCAGGATAAAATGCGAGCATAAAACACAATAGCCACGGTTTATACACTTTTAATTTAGATTTGATCAACATTATGACATAGTTTAGACCGAGCAGCGGGTTCAGGACACCCGCTCATACTTCCAACTTCAATACTTTCTTTAAAATACTCCATGGTCCAACTCGACCTATTGCCATCAACCAAATGTGTCACAAAAACTCCTCAGTCTACCCAAGTAGATATTACTCAAAGTATAGAGGGCGTCCTTGACCCCGCTCAAGACATGCTCTGCTCTCATTGGTCGTTTATTAAATCACAATATTCATAACTTTTATATATATATATATATATATATATATATATATATATATATATATATATTTATATTATATTTTTGGGGCCATGCATACTATACTCGCGCTTACGTCATCCAAGCGAAGTCTCAAGTTTACTCTTGCGGGTTGTAATCACAAACAAAACACAGCGTGAGCTGCAATACTTCAAAGATGCGATCACTACTTCTTATCAGGCTACCATCGTAAATGACCGCCGCAATTAAACATCAAATAGCGCCGGTTATTTGAACGCAATCAATGTTTACCCATTGACTGATTTGATTGATCAGAGTGAAACAACGTGGGTTTCGACTATTCATTTATAGATGCCTATTAAAAACACAAAAGTTTTCATCATTTTTGAGGTGCAGGAAATTGTATTCTTTCTCCATTGCCGCTTGAATAAATTACATGCATTTCTGTATGTTAGAAATTACAATACAAGTCGTGAAATCTTAAGAAGATATTAAATGTCTATCTTCTTTCTAGGTATTACGGTGGCAGAAGAAAGCAGTTACGAGGAGCTCTCGTCATTGAAGAGCCTTCTGCACTTTCCAGAAGAAGTGGCGCTCAGATTGACTGACACAGAATATCAGCTGTTCTATCAGGTTAGTTTTATATTAAAATTCAATTCAATTCAAATTCATTTATTTATATAAACTTATTCTAGGCGTTATGAAGTTATTGGTGGCAGTTGCTTCTTCTAAATAAAATTCGATGTGGACTGTATGACTTATTATTGCAGTATTTACAAACATTAATTTAAAACTAAACATAGACGAGTAACAGAGAATATTGTTACGAGCTACACAGGACTCGAATTAAAATGTCGTTGGAATTACTATATAGTTTATTACAACTGTACAAACACGTATAAAACAGACATAAATATGACTGGAGACAGTACAAACTGCACGATTCAATAACACGCGCGCAAAGTCCGTCACTATATCGCTCATCGAATGTCCGTCTTATTCGTATCGTAGTCGTCGCTTAACTGCCCCACCCCTCCGATTGGGCATTGTTTTGTACTAACTATATAGTACAAAAAATCGACCGCGTGCACTGGGGTTTCCGAGACAGTAATTTGCACACCTGGTTAATTATTCTTGCGAACGGCCAGCAAAGTCGAAAGAAATAACAATAGGCTATCGTCTAATTGCAAATTTGAAATACGAAACTACATACTAAACTGTACAATACGTCAAAGGACCGTGTTCACTGAGTTAACCCGCACACCTGGTAAGCTTCGACGCAATGCGACAACGACAAGGATTAGTTCGATACTAATGATGTCAATAAAACAAGTACGATAGCAATAGGTTTTCTTGCTTAAATGCAAATTTTAAACATAAAGTAAACAAAAGAACTCCGAATTCAAGAAAAGGGATGAACCGCGTTTTTACCACATGCCGGTGTGCGCATTTCTTTAACAATATAATGTAACAATGTAATAGTCGTTTGAAGGACTAAGAGTCTGTCTGTCAAACTGTTCCCCGGAAAGTGCCCTGGAGATTCCCGGGATATAAAAATCACGCATTTTATTACATAAAATCGGAATTCGATTTTCTTTTCATTCTTGCAATTTCAAAACACTCCCAGAAAAAAAACCCGCGGGATTTAAAGTAGCGCAGGACTAAGATAATAAATAAGACTATCGATCAGTAGCCCAGCAGTTTTTACGTGAATCCCGAACAAACAGAAAAACTAAGACAAGAAATTTAAAAGAATTTGCATCGTGTTCTCCATCGTTTATATAGTCATATTTCAATCTACAGACAGCGCATGTTTAGAATTTAGTATTATTTTAGACATATTCGTGGTAGCGTAATGGCTAGCAGACGTGTCCCTAACTCAAAGGGCGCGAGTTCGATCCTGGCCGGGATGCATGCACCACTTAGTCAGTTAGCTAACAACGGTGAAGGCAAACATCGTGATGCAACCTGCACATCGAGATAGCCGATGTGTCAAACCTGCCAAGCCGCCTTGGACAAGCATGGCGGGTATACCTATTTTCCATTTCCCCCTATAATGGGAGGCCCAAACCCAGCAGTGGGACATTTGTGGGCTGTTGTTATATTTTATTATATATTGCTACATACCGACACAGACCGCACATCTGACATGTTGTAAAAACGAATTCTTTTATTTACTTCGTGTTTAAACTTTAAAAACATCTATCATAACAAAACTACAAACGGTCGGACAAACCAAAACTTAATGAATTACCGCGCTTAAAACCGTTAAAACGTAGTTGTATTATGCATAGAACTCGCGAAAACTTAAGAAAATATAACATCTATCATCATTGTTATCGTTCTTATTTTATGGTTGTAATTAGTGTCGAACTAATTAATCCTTGTTTTTTAGCCGTCGAAGCTGGCAGGTGTGCGGGATGAACTCGACGAACGCGATCCTTTGTTTTATTGTATAGTTAGTATAAAACAATGCCCGAACGGAGGGTTGAGGGTTGTCGAATCGACGACTACGATACGATTAAGACGTGTGAAGTACTTTCGATTAGCAACATAGTGACGGGTTTTTCGCGTGTTGAATTGCATTGAATCGTGCAGTGTGAACTGGTTGCATCCAGTTTTATTTTATACGTGTTTGTACAGTTCTAATAAACTCTATAGTAATTCCAACGGCATTTATTTTAATTCGAGTCCTGTAGCTCGTAACAATATTATAGACACAGGAGACTGTATTATACGTTCTTGCAAATAAAGCAATTGAATTAAATAAACAAACCATAACTACAAGTTAATGCATTCACTATTCATCATTTAGGACGTGATTTAGATTGAGCGAGCTTGTAAGTCGGGCTTTAATTATGAAAACAGCTTATTCTGCTTCGAGTAGGGTTGCCAGATACAAAATCGAAATTGCAGATTTGGAGCCGCTTGCATAACGATCGCCTTTAAATAAAACTAGTTAATTATATTAAACTGCCTAAATACGTTTTACACAAAACGTTCTTAAAACATATTTAGCGCCAAATCTTGCGTTGTGCAAAACGCTAATTGTATTTAAGGGTGTTAAATACGTTTTGTGTTTCTTAAATTTAAGGAACGTTATGCAAGCGGCCCTTATAGTTTATATATAGAAGGAGTGCAGAATGCTATATTTTTTTTCAATTATGCAAAAAAATACATTAAATCAATAAAAAAATATATTACGCACACTACCACGTATTTGACACACATACGCATATATACCTTTTGTCTATTGTTAAAGTCAATATACAGTGTAACGCCTTGGCGAAATTTGCGATTATAGAAGTATAGTCTTTGAAAAAAACCAACATCAAAAACTAAACAGTATAAAATAACTTATTTCTAAAGTTATTATTATAAATTCGGTGCTTATTCATTTTCAAAATAAAGTAATTTTTATGTTTTACTTTGCACCGAATTCAAGATCTTTTAGATAATATATATTAATAATAATAGCTTTAGAAATAAGTTATTGTATGCTTTTCAGTTTTTGAAGTCAGTTTTTTTAAAGCGACAAACAATCCCGATACAAGCATGTCTTGTAATCCACTGTAGAGGTTCCAAGCATCCTCGAATATTGCCCGACGTGACTGGAATTTTTGACGTATAGCAACCCTTGCTCGAAGGGACTTAATTAATATTTCACGCGGGGATTATGAAACTCAGTGTTGTGTATGATGGCTTAAATAGTGTATAAGATGGTAATATAACGAGTGTTGCCAGGAATTATAATGTGCTAACACATAAAGCGTTGGCAACGTAGTGATTAGCGAAATCGCAAAAGGAAGCGGATTCTAATCCCAGCCGGAAACCGCAAACCATGTAGGGGGTTTCCCTACATAGTATTGTTAAGACCGACAAAGAACAATTCACACCTACAGTTTATTACCTTTTCGGCATTTGGACTCCTTTTGTTTAAAATTTGTAATTTGCAAAACAGCCTATTGATCCTTTATGGTATGCATTAGCCAGGTGTGATTCTTGTAAATAATTGTTATGCGGTAGAGTATTATATCGAGACATATTGTATTGGTGCAGTATAAAACAATGCCCCAGCTGAGAGATGAGGCAGTCTAGCGATATGTCCAAACGGGACAAGACGTGTGTATATTCGATAATCTATATATAGACGGACTTTGCGCGTGTTATTGAATCGTGCAGTTTGCACTGGTTGCATCCAGTTATATTTGTATTGTTGCGGACAGAGAGCACCCCCCTGACCCGCCCGCCGGAGCACACCTACTCTCCGCGCCCCGCATACCGCCGGCGCCCGCAGAGGGCACGGTTAGCAAGTAGGCGTCGGACGGGATGCGGGACTTAAGGAGCGACCCCGGCGGGCGATATCACACTCAGCAACAATTTACGTCACTTCACCTTTAAACTTCACCTCGCTCTGATGTATATTAGAAATAATTACGCTCTGTACTTAATTAATTTAATTCAATAATAATTATACAGTCCATTAAAAATCGAGTTTAATTTGAATAAGCAACTGCCACCAATAGTTTTTGGTACTTCGCCGCCGGATAGAAGAATCGCAAAGAAGAAACGAGCAGTGTCTTTTGCTCCATCGAAACCTCAAGAAAGAAGAAAGACCAACTCTGTACGGTCTCGTAGCGGTACCCTAAAGAAGAAAGAAGATCATTATAGAAGATCATCGTGGGCAGCCCGGACTACGTACCAGGAGACCAAGAGTTCCTGCCGGACTACGTACCAGGAGACCAAGAGTTCCTGCCCCGGACGCCGAGGCTACGCGTCTGCAGGATCAAGACCAGAAGAAAGAATAACGTTACTTCGTACCGTGACCGAGTGACTGTCCACCTAACGGTGCCAAATGGTCAGTTCACAAGGTCGTAGACGGTGCGCTGTTTCCAGTTAGGGCGGTCAAAGGTCTCAGTGTTTAGTGTAGTGAATTAGGAACGGTCATACACACACATATACACACACAGGTCAGGGTAATCGGTCATACGTGTTAGGCTAAGGCAAGGACCGAAGATGCCGAACACCAGGAGCAAGACCACCGAAGACAGAGTGCAGAGAGCGTATCAAGAGCCCCCCGCGTCGCCGTCCGTACATATATCCGCGTCCGCGTCCGCATCCGCGCCGAACGTATCGCGACCCGCGTCGCCCGGAGTGCAACAGACTACGACCGCGCAAGTACACGCCGCGACTCGTACAGGTCGCCGATCGCGATCACCGTCCGTCCGATCACACCGCTCGCAGCTAAGTGCCGCCACTTTGGTGAAACAAGTGGAACTGGAAGCGGAAGAACAAATCGCCGCTATTCGACGAGAAGAGCTCCAGTTACAAGTGGCACTGATCAAGAAGAGGGTCGCTGCGAACATAGCCGCCCTTAAGGATCAGACAGAGGGGAACAGCGTGTGCGAAGACGATGGGGTGGAAACAGATAGAAATATCACAGAGTGGTTGAAGAACACCCGCATACGGGGGGAGTCGCCGAGCGCAGGCGACGGCGCCGAGCTTGGAACGAGAGAAGCCGGACCGCGACCACCGTTGAACGTTGCGGGAAGAGCGAGGGAAGTGTATCCAGTGGGGCGCGACCGGTCTGCGGAAGCAAACGACCAGACCGCTCGCGTGACGTTCAGAACGCCGCGCAACGCAAGATCACCAACGCCGAACAGATCCAGGGATCGTGGAATCGACCGCCTAGCCGACGTGCTGGAACGTATGACTCGCAACAGGCCGACACCGCGACAATGCCAGGAACTGCCTACCTTTAGCGGGGCCCCGGGAGAGTGGCTGCCGTTCAAAGCTGCCATGCGGGAGTCGACGAGCGTACACGGATTCTCACCTGCGGAAAACTTAGGCCGTCTGCGCACCTGCCTTAAAGGCGAAGCAAGAGAGTGCGTGACAGCCCTGCTGTATACCGCCGTGGATCCCGCGATCATCATGAAGACACTGGAGCGCTGCTACGGACGTCCAGAGATCATAATCAGTCGTGCATTGGAAGATATCAAGAAGTTGCCACGATCGGGTTCGTCTGCCAGCGAACTCAACAGCCTAGCCACCAAGCTGCAGAATATAGTGACGGTTATTTCGTGCGCCGACAACAAAGGGTATCTACTTAACCCTATGTTGACACGACAGGTCATCGAGAAGCTCAGCCCGCATCTACGAACGAAATGGTGCGACTTTGCAGATGAATTCTCGAGCCGAGACGAACCGGAGATTATGACACTATCGAAGTTTCTAACGGGCGAAGCGGACAGAGCAATGAAGTATTCATTCATGACGTCATCACTACCTACGACGAGTGTAAACGTCACGAAAGAAAATAAAGTGAAGCCGCCGCTGAATGAGCGTCGTCGCGTGTACACTACAACAGAAGACAAGATCGTGTGCTACTGTTGCGGAGCTGACCACCAGACAACGCAGTGCGGCAAGCTGGCTTCGATGTCGCTGCCAGCTAGATGGGAGTGGGCCAAGGAAACGAGAATATGTTTTTTGTGCCTACTAAGTAAACACAGACGGTTCCGTTGCAAGGCAAGAAAGTGCGGTGTGAACGAATGCCGCGAGCCGCATCACGCACTTCTACACCAGCGGAGGGAAACCGAAGCCGTAGGTGGACCGATCGACCGAGCGGAGTCGGTCAATCAACCGGCCGATAGAGAGGAGTCGGTCATGACGGCGTCGGCGCACAATTCTAACACCGAGAGCAGAGTGTTATTGAAAGTGTGTCCGATTACCGTCAAGGGGCCTAACGGAGAGGAAGTGAGTACGTACGCGCTGCTGGATGAAGGGTCCACGATCACGCTCGTCGACGAGGAGATAGCCGGGATGCTGGGGGCAGATGGCCCGAGGCGGCCACTGAACATCCACGGTATCACGTCGAGCCAGCGGGAAGCAGAAAGTAGGGTGGTGAGCGTCGCGGTGCGCGGAAGAGCGCAACCGCACTACCATCCTATCAAGGCGCGTACTGTAAAGAAACTCGCACTGGGAACTCACTCCGTTAAGTCTGAAGTGGTACGACAGTTACGTCATTTGAAGACGCTCCATGTAGACGACGTGTGTTTCACGAACGCCAAGCCGCGCGTACTAATTGGAGCTGACAACTGGCATCTGATCGTCACTAGAAAACTGTTGGCAGGAAAGAAGAACCAACCAGCCGCTTCCCTAACCCTCTTGGGGTGGACCGTACACGGGAGCGCACCCCGAGGCCTAGTAACGCAGGGAAACGACACCGTATTACACGTCCGAACGTGGCAAGATAAAGAGCCGCGGGAAAAGGACGAATTATTCGAAATAGTAAAGTCTCATTTCGATATCGACGCACTCGGCATATCGAATAAAGTGAAACCTGTAGCTGAAGAACAACGGGCGTTGAAGATATTTTCAGAAACCGCTAAGAAAATAAACGGCCGCTTCGAAGTCGGACTGCCCTGGCGAAACGATGACGTCACCATGCCACCGAGCTATGACATGGCGGTACGCCGCCTGCGCGGGATCGAGCGCAAAATGGACAAATCGCCGCAGTTTAAACAAGCTTATACAGCCCAGGTCGACAGGCTATTAGAGAAAGGATACGCCGAGCCTTGCGAACGAAGTCACGAAGGAAACCAACGCATGTGGTACATGCCTCACTTCGCCGTTACGAACCCGAATAAACCTGACAAGGTGAGACTGGTATTCGACGCCGCCGCCCGTTCAAATGGGGTGTGCATGAACGATGCGTTACTGGATGGGCCAGACTTGCTACGGGCTTTATACGGAATCCTGTTCAGATTCCGGGAAGGGAAGATCGCCGTGACAGCCGACATACGTGACATGTTCCTACAAGTGAAGATAAGGAAAGAAGACAGAACGGCGCAGCACTTTTTATGGCGCGGTGATGACCGCCATAACCCGCCTCGGCGCTACGTTATGACATCTATGATATTCGGAGCACGAAGCTCGCCATTCCTCGCACATAGCGTGAGAAACAGGAATGCGAGTGATCATAAGGAAACACACCCGCGAGCGTACCACTCGATCACGGAAAATCACTATATGGACGACTGGGTACAAAGCTTCGAAACGGAAACGGAAGCGGCTGAGGCGATAGCGGAAGTGCGAGAAGTGCACAGGAAGGCCGGCTTCGAGCTCGCGGGATGGGATACGAATCGCGAGCGCCTTATGGAATGCATCCCAGATGAAGAAAGAGCCAGACAGCCCAAAGAGTTGGGTGCTAGCGCGCATCCCTACGGGAAGACATTGGGTGTGTTGTGGATGCCGGAAGCGGATGAACTCGCGTTTAACACCGCCATGCCGAGAGTTCCAGAAAGCATAAAACAAGGCACGCAAACACCCACGAAAAGGGAAGCCCTGGGCATGGTCATGTCACTTTTCGACCCACTCGGCCTGCTCAGTCCATACACCATAAGGGCGAAAATCGTGCTACAAAAGCTCTGGAGGCTTAAGCTGGGCTGGGATGACCCCTTGCCAACGGAAGAGGCAAGGGAATTCGAAGAATGGATCCGTGACTTGAACTCTATAAAAGAGTTAAGATTACCACGGTGCTATGGATGGGATAAAGACGTCGCGAACATACAGTTGCACGTCTTCACGGACGCCAGCGAACAGGCCTACGCAACAGCAGCTTACTGGCGCTTTGAGTGGTGTAACGGGAACGTCGGCGTCATTTTAATCGCAGGAAAAGCGAAAGTGGCCCCGATGAAGGCACAGAGTATCCCACGAATGGAGCTACAGGCCGCGCTAATAGGAGCCAGATTAGCGGCGGAAATAAAAAAGGAACATAGTTTCAAGTCATATGACGTCATCTTTTGGAGCGACTCGAAGACCGTTCTCCACTGGATAAGAAACGACTCGGCGCGATATACCCCATACGTTGCGCACAGACTGAGCGAAATCGGCGAAATAACCGAGTCTGAGCAATGGCGGTGGGTGCCGACAAGTTACAACGTCGCCGACGACGCAACCAGGATTAACGTCTCGAATATGAAAACGGACGACCGCTGGTTTAAAGGCCCGGAATTTCTTCGCGGGCCCCCGACGAAATGGCCGAAGGAAGAACCGACGGAAACCGAAGATGACGAAGTCGTGGTAAATTATACGACTAATGAAAAGCCACTCGTTGACGTCACAAGATTTTCGTCATATGAAAAATTATTACGAGCGACTGCCTACGCACTCGCCTTTATCGACAAGTGCCGGCGAAGGACTCGCATTATGGAAACGCGACACATAAAGCAAGCTGAACGTTTACTCATTCGTCAAGCGCAACAGGAAAGTTTCCCGAAGGATTACGAGCGTTTGAAAAAAGGAGAACGTGTGTCACGTGACAGCCGGCTTTATAAGCTCGACCCCGAATACGGGGGGGACGGGGTAATAAGGCTAAACGGCAGAATCAATGCGGCCACCCTGCGCGAGCTTACCGGAAACCCACCGATCTTAGACGGGTCACATCACCTCACCCGGCTGATCATCAGGGGTGAACATGAACAGCAACACCATATAGGAAGAGAACACGTCGTAAACAACGTGCGGCAAAAATACTGGGTGCTACGAGTGCGGCCTACTGTGCGAAACATCTTGCGGCAGTGTACAGTCTGTCGGTTGAAGAAAACCGCGCCGATCGTGCCGGTGAAAGGCAACCTGCCAAAGGATCGGCTAGCTGCCTACGCACGGCCCTTTACGAATTGCGGAATCGACTGTTTTGGCCCGATGTGGGTGACCATCGGACGCCGTAGAGAAAAACGATGGGGAATGCTGTTTACATGTATGGTAACTCGTGCCATCCATATGGAACTTATAGCGAGCCTTAGCACAGACTCGGCTATAATGGCCCTAAGAAGGATGGGAGCACGACGCGGCTGGCCACAAGTGATATGGTCTGATAATGCAACGAATTTCCATGGAGCGGATGCAGAGTTACTTGCGGCACACGCAAAATGGAAGAAAGAGATGCCAGATCACGTGAGAGGGAGACAACTAGCGTGGCGTTTCATCGATCCCGGCGCACCAAACCAGGGGGGAGCTTGGGAGCGTTTAATTCGGTCGGTGAAGACGGCACTCCACGCCACGTTAGCGGAACAAGCTCCCAGAGAAGAAACACTTACGACTGTCATCACGGAAATAGAACACACGGTAAACTCGCGCCCGCTGACTCACGTGTCGGTGAGCCCTGAAGACGACGACGCGCTTACCCCGAACCACTTTCTAATGGGGTCGGCGGTAGGCTTGCCAATCACGGGTACAAATGAGTTAGCAAACAAGAAGACATGGATCGCAACCCAAGCTTTGGCGGACATGTTCTGGACTCGTTGGCTACGCGAATATTTACCGACATTGGCACCGAGGGACGACATACGACGATGTAATGAAGAAAACGTACGCATTGGAGACGTCGTTATCATCGCGGACGGTCTGTTGCCACGTAACGTATGGCCCCGGGGTCAAATCGAGCGCACTTATCGCGGACAGGACAACGTAATACGAAGCGCGGACGTGCGAACGCGGGGAGGCATCTTCAGGAGACCAGTAAGGAGGCTCATCGTCCTGACGAGAAGAGATGGCTCCGAGGATCTGCGCCGGGGGGAGGATGTTGCGGACAGAGAGCACCCCCCTGACCCGCCCGCCGGAGCACACCTACTCTCCGCGCCCCGCATACCGCCGGCGCCCGCAGAGGGCACGGTTAGCAAGTAGGCGTCGGACGGGATGCGGGACTTAAGGAGCGACCCCGGCGGGCGATATCACACTCAGCAACAATTTACGTCACTTCACCTTTAAACTTCACCTCGCTCTGATGTATATTAGAAATAATTACGCTCTGTACTTAATTAATTTAATTCAATAATAATTATACAGTCCATTAAAAATCGAGTTTAATTTGAATAAGCAACTGCCACCAATATGTATAATAAATTCTATAGTAATTCCAACGGTATTTTTAATTCGAGTCTCGTAACTGTCCCACTGCTGGGCTTGGACCTCCCATTATAGGAGGAACTGACATTATACCCGCCACGCTTGTGCAAGGCGGCTTGGCAGGTTTGACACATCGGCTATCTAGATGGTTTGCAGGTTGCATCACGATGTTTTCCTACGTCGTTGTTAGCACGTGGTAATTGTCATATTAAGTCAGAAAACTGCCTAAGTGTTGCGTTCCAGCCAGAATCGAACCCGCGCCCTTTGAGTATGCCGCTGACTCGGCAATCTACGGCTGCTAGCACGTACACGCCACTTGGGTAGTTTTCTTAATATATATTGTTACAATTGATTTTTTGAAACAATTTTTAGTTATAATTAATTGAAAGGTCACATATGATTTTTTTACGAACTACTTTCAATTTGGAATTTCAAATGGGTACAATTTAAATGCTCACCAAAAATATTTTTTGTCCCTTAGACTAAGCACCAAATAAAATATATTACTTCATATAAATTTAATCCACTCTATACCGAGGTGCCTAAAAAACAACGTTTTACGTTCCAAAATAAATATACACTCATCAGAACAATTGTATGTTTTGTATTTAAATTCTTTTTGCTTATCAAAATGGATAAATGCCCACCAAATATTGTTTTACTAAAATACTGACATTCAAACCGAAAATTGCAGTTTAATGTGTTTAGGAATATATTTAAGACTTATTTATAAAAACTGAAATTAGTTTTGAGTGAAAAAAATACATATTCAATTAATTATCGAAGTTTGAAATTCACGACACTGATCTGGTAATTTTGTCGCCGTGACGTTTTTTTTACGTTTCTTGACGGGATTTATCGAAATAGGAGACTGTATGTATCCGAAAATTTAAATATGTGGAGTTTTAAACAGTCGGTTAGGTTAGGTTTTGTGTAACCATTCAATGTTTATCTTATATATTAGTGAAAAACAGAAGTGAGATTAGATTGACAAAAACATTGATAACTCAGGAACTATACATTTCTCGCACATAAGAGTTGCAGAAGGGGTGAGTTTTCCTCCCCCCTCCCCCGCTCATTACTTATGATTCCGGAGACATATATGTAAACCACACCCTGTTTTAATCAAATTAATAAAACAATAAACAAGCAACATTTGTTTGGAATACGCAATATTATATTTGGTATTAAAAATAATTGTAATTTCGACCATTTGCTTTTTTGCCTCAGCAAAAATTACTAAATTGGAAGTGGAGAAACAAAATATTGGTAATATCCGTGCAGGAACGGAGAAAGAATACAATTTCCTGCGGCCCGGCGGCCTGTCGTAAGAGGCGACAAAACAACCCACAGCCAGGTGGTAGGGCATTTGCCCGACTGGATGGCTACCACCCCTGGTCTAGAGTATGTCGCCATAACAACCTTGTGTTGTGTTCCGGCATTAGTGACCAGGTTCCAGGCTTAAAGAGAGCAGCAGCGCATTCGTAGCACCTTTGGTGTTGCAATTGTCTATAGGCGATGGTAACCGCTGTCCATCAAGTGGGCCGTCTGCATGTCTGCTGATCTAATGCAATAAAAAAAAATAACTATTTAGCGATCATGTAAAATGTTTGGTCTGAAATTAGCTTTAAAGGCGTTTATATATTCTTATGGCATAGCATAAAAAGGAAAATAGCTTCATTTCTACAATACTTCTGGAAACACAATTTGGTGAGCATTTATCCATTCTGGTAGGTATTTCGAATTTATTGGTAGTAAAATAGGTGCATTTCTGGTAGGCGTTTAAACACAAGCCATTTCAAATTGGAAATAATTTTTTATACACAAAGTATCCGAGTACCGAAAACGCTGACAATTCCCGAACAAACCCGAGCGCGCGTGTGTCGTCACTATGATAATTTCTACGCGTTGTAGCTTCGTAGCAGACAGCTGATGTGCTACGTAGCTACGATAAGTTATTATGAGAAAAGCCAAATGAATAAATTGATATAAGAGAACGGCCATCGCATGCGTTACCATCAGTTGAATTTTGACATTACTTGTAAAGAGCTGTAAAATTATACCGATAGTAATGCAAATGAAATGAATGGGGTAAGGTAAGATTTAGAAAGCGGCCATCACTTGCCTTTCCATCAGTTGAATTTTGACATTACTTGTAAAGAGCTGCAAAATTATACCGATAGTAATGCAAATGAAATGAATGGGGTAAGGTAAGATTTAGAAAGCGGCCATCACTTGCCTTACAGATCAGTTGAATTTTGACATTATTTGTACAGAGCTTATGTCAAATTATAGCGATAGTACCGCAAATGAAATTAATGAATGATGAAATGAATGAGGTAAGGTAAGATATAGGAAGCGGCCATCACTTGTCTTACCGTCACTTGAATTTTGACATCGCTCGTTTAGAGCCTTATGTCAATTTATAACCGATAATTAATGATGAAATGAATGAGGTAAGGTAAGATGTAGGAACGGCTTTCCCTTGCCTTACCATCGGTGGATTTTTGAAATTACTTGTACAGAAACTATATCAAATTATACAGATTGTATAAAAACTGATGGCTTATGATATTAATGCGTGCAATATAATTTTACATCGTTTTTGACAAAACATTAAAGAAAAACAAACAAAAAGAAAAACTTAAAGAATCGAATAATTTCGAATAGAATATATTTACTTTATTGTACAATAAAAATTTATGAAATAATACACAAAAACAGCTTAGAATTAGGTAGAAATGGCGGTCTTATCGCTGACAGCAATCTCTTCAAGACAACCTTGGGATGGAGAGAGAAATATGGCACAAAGCTAGGGTAGGGTTTGCTACACAATATTTTAAAAGTGTTACATCTTGTATAAATAAAAAAAAAATTTACAAAGAATATGTCCGATGAGATTTGAACACCGAATGCAAATGAACAGAATGAACGATGAAATGAATTAGGTAAGGTGTAGGAACGGACGATTAGTAATTACTACATGTTCACATAACAAATACATTCATAGCCACACCTTGCCCATTCGTAGGTCGTTAACCGTATAGTTGTCTCGCAGTAGTCGGCGGCGACCTGCCCCCGTTCCGGTTAATGCCAACCATTTGCCAAAAGCGAGGGCGTTGATCGACAAATTAGCAGCGGGGTCGGTTGAATCGCGCTATGCGGTAAGGTGTCAAAACGATTTTATACAAAGTTCCGTACTATGTTAGCATAAGTATTGTTCATTGTAATGGGAGGGGGGAGGAGGTCAGTTTTTTTTAAGGCGAGAGAAATGCTTTTAACGCACAATACTGGGTCCTTTGCAAGGGATTAGACCAGTGTCGCATACGTGGAGATCACCTCGGTAATCCGCCCGTACTTGACCAGCATGTGTGGTGAATCAGAGAAGCTGGACAGTCAGCAATCAATACCAACTAAAACTCATGTGCCCCGCGCTTTTGGTAGGAAAGGCTGAGACTTAGAACATAGTTACGCCCAGTCCGAACCTAGCGCCTAAAGTGCCTAAATATGCCCCGGGAATCAGAACATATCCAATTCGACGACAGGGGTGGGGAGGAGGTCACTCGTTTCAGGTAGAGCCAGTTAGCGTCAAGCTGGTCCAAGTCGACGTAAATTTAGATGACACCGGTTGGTGTAATGGGTGTTTTACACTGTTAGCGTGGACGTAACTACGTTCTAAGTCTCACACTCTTCCTGCCATAAGCGCGAGGCACATGGGAGGAGGTTGGTTTTAGTGGAGTATTGAGTTTTCGAGTCTCCACACAAGCCGGCGTGGTTTCATCTCTCGTCGCTTTGGTCTAATTCCTAGTAAAAGACACGGTAGTCCCTAGTAAAAGTCCCCACCTCAAAAAAATGGATGTTTTACACCCTAGACTGGTAATGGAGAGTCGTCCTTGACGGGGAGATTTTTTTATATTTTTTATAGTGAATAGGTTCGCGTTTGACCGACATTCAACATTTATGTGAGGTACTCGTTAAGAGAGTGACAAGCTGGACAGGTTCGCCACCTACCGCGCTGTCGCAGTTTTCTCCGATGTGTTTTTTTTTTTGGAGCTGACTCAGCTGAATAGCCGCAGATGGCTGTTTCAGCGATACCGGGCTTTGGGGGCTTCCCGACTCCGTGGGAGCGGAGGCGTTCAGCCCGGATGCAGCAAGCTCGAGGAGGCACCTCCTGTGAGGTTCGACCTCGGCTCGACCGCTGCGGGGGATTGACTCTATATTGTAACCAGGCCGCAAAGGGCTGAATGAGCTAAGCCAACAGGCTGAAGTGAAAATTTGGGGACTCGTCATCGACTCCGCCGGCGGAGCCGATCCTAGTCTATCATTACTACCGCTTAGCAACGTGTTATAGCTGGAGGAGAAGAAGCGGCGGAAGAAACTCTCCAGCAACACGTCTAAGCTAATCTTGTATGGCTACTTGTGTCTATAATGAGTATGGATTGGTGGGTCTTACGATTGTGTAAGAGGGGCCGAGCCGGGGGCTCTCCGGCGTCTGTTGTGTCTGCGTCTGTTATGCCAGGCTGATGTTCTGAGCCTCGGGGGGTTCATGATCGCGATTTGACGTGTGATTTCGTCAGGCTCGTCGATTAGTACATTGCGAGGCCTGCGTTTGCTCATGGGAGCGTTTGGAGTGGGTTTGTAGTTGATTATCCGATCTGTCCTCTAAGGCCGCTTCTTATATCGCCTGTTCCGTCCGACACTTAGCCGCTAACTGTGTGAGCTATAAGCTTCGGCAGTATGCGGGGTGTAGAGAGAAAGTGTGCTCCGACGGGCGGGTCGGGGGACTTTCTGTCCGCAACAAGTAATAACACGTTGCGAAGCGATGTACACAGAATAGGAAGTTTTAAATTTTAACTTATATATATGACCTTCAAAAATTGTTCTTCAATGGAAGTTATTTTGAATACAAACTTTTGAATTTTGATTTGAAATTTGATTAAGTTTTCAGATTAGTTAAGTGGCTTTATTAAGCACACAAAGTTTTTTTTACCTAGCCTTACCTACTTTAATCCTAAATATATTGATGCGGCAAAGCCATCCTGGTTTAATTATTGTTACAACTCAGATCCCGACAAACACAAAACCCACCTGCATATCCGAAACAAAGCACATTTATTACCCGTCGGCATTTGAACTACTTTTTCATTGAAATATTTTATAGTCGTCTTCTATTGTTTACTTATTGGCATACGGCCTATTGTTGTATTTTGATCATTAGCCAGGTGTTACAGCTTGAAATTACAAGCAGATTCTAGGAAATCCGGTCCACCCAGCCGGGTGGACAAATTGCATCTGTGCAGTATAAAGCAATAGCCCGATTGAAGGAGGAGTGAGTCTAGCGAGAACCACCAGCTAAGCGAGACGTGTTTACTACAATAAGGGAATTCAATAAGTGACAGACTTTGCGCGTTTTATGGAACTACGGCCTTCTGCATTTTTGGACTTGTTGTGTTCGGTTATATTTGTACTTGTGTTATACGTTTTTGTATAATTCTAATAAGCTCTATTGAAATTCTAATGGCATTTTAATTCGAGTGTGGGGACTCCTAAGATTATCGTGATCATAGTTCTTTGGTTAGGGTCGATCAATGTTATCAGGCTCTCACGGGATATCGGTGTGAAACGGTTAGCCTTGAGCTAATCGTGTTTCAAATAATGAGCAAGACTTCTGATACCTTATATATAAGCATTACTTTTGTAACAATTTTTGTCCTCTCGTGTCGTCTTGAAAATCGTGAACCACTTATTAACCGCGGCGATGCCTATAATGTCACAATTCAATCACTTTTTTTTTTTTTGAGGCGAGGGAAAATGACTAACCGATTTACGCACTCTCTGGGCCGTCACTAGGAAACGGCACGAATCCACGGGGGGCGGTAAAGCTAGCAATTGTATGCTCTACTTGCGCTCCGTCCGCTATGGACTACACAGAGGAGTGTGGAGACTCCGAGCGATGCCGCACGGGCGAGCAACCTCAATACCCACTAAAAACCCCCTCCTTCCTTCGCGGCCCTGCGCTTTGATGTGAAGGAAAGACTGAGATGTAGAACATAGTTACGCAACAGTCGATCCAGCGCATAAAGTGCTTGAAGTGTGCCCTGGGAGAACACACTCCACTACGAAACGGTAGTTGTTAAGTCCCTTGCTTTACCTAGTAGCTAAGGGCCCCCATCGTTCCGGATCCTAACTCAGGGAGGGAAGTAATGCGCGTACCTGCCTCTCCGGGTGCCGGCTGAAGGCCGGCGACCTCGAGAAGAGACCGTAGCACGCGCCCTAGGACTTCGCTCCCTATCCCTTTCTGCGGCCTCTTTCAGAGACATAACTGCCTCACAAAAAGAAACCGCAGCATCCCAGGCGTCGTCGCTCTGCAACATGGCCGTTACCAAGTCGCCGAGCGATCCGACGGCTCCTAACTTTGTCTCGAGCTCGAAACGCTGCGGCGCCCAGGCAGCGCACTCGACAAGCGTATGAAACGCCGTATCGGGTGCACCACACTGTCGGCAGTCCGGAGAAGGCAAGCAGCCCACAATGCGAAACAGATACTGGTCGAAACATCCGTGTCCGGTCAGTATCTGTGTCGTCCTGAAGGTGAGGGTTCCGCTAGTGCGGTTGACCCATTCCTTCAGTTGTGGCCTGATTGCGTCCACCGTAAAGCCGCCGGCCGCAGGGTTCTCGAGCTCACACAATTCACTCACTTGCCTTATCATCGGTTGAATTTGATATTTTTTATGTATGGCAAATGAACGGTCGGTAAGATGTAGGAATCGGCCATAATTGCCTTTATATTCTCTTCATAGTGCTCATTTTTAATCATGCAAACACTCCCTTATGTCTGATTCCGAACTTCTACAAAATAAAACCGCAACAATTCCTTTTAATGTACTGCGAACTTTTGCATAAACACGTCCTCCTTTCAACAATATTTCTGCTAACTTGGAAAAGATTTTTCATGTTGTTTTCTTTGGAAAAGTATTTTCCATTTCATTTTATATTTTGTTCTCACAAATTACTATCACAACGGAGAATAGTTTTTATGGCAATCTAGTTTTTGGTACGTGCAATTATACAGATAAATTAATAAGTACGACGATTCTAACTGAATTAAGAGACGTTGAAGATCGACCATCACCCGTCGGGAAAACAAATCATATACATTACTAGCTGTCCCGGCAGACGTCGTCCTGCCCGGTAAAAATAGGGGTTTGTCGCTGAGGGTTAATAATTTAGGGTTGTATGTATTTTTGTATGTTGTATCATAAAAAAATAGAAATTAAAAATTTTGTCTAAAAAATAAAAAATAAAATTTAGGGGTGGACTACCCCTAACATTTAGGGGGATGAAAAATAGATGTTGGCCGATTCTCATAGATACCGGATAAGCACAAAAAATTTCATCAAAATCGGTCAAGCCGTTTCGGAGGAGTATGGCAACGAAAACTGTGACACGAGAATTTTATATATTAGATTTTATTAAATTATACTAGCTGTACACGGCAGACGTTTTCCTGCCTTTAAAAAATAAAAAATTATCTAAAAATTTTAAAAAAATATTTAGGTGTGCCAAAGGAAATCGTAACACTACAGCTTAATGGTGTAATTTTGTAATATTTACTAAAAGTCAAAGCCCATCTAAATGGGGTTTATGTTATTTAAATGTCAGATATTTTGCATTGCCACAGGTACGCGTGTCGGCTCTGCTAGTATATCACTCACAGAAATAATAACTCATTTTGTCTGCAATTGACATTGACACTATTCACTGTAAAGATAAAGAGTTGAAGATATAATAGAGTGATATATATCTTTGTATCGAAATGATCTATATCAGTCTTTTCTTCTTGGTGAGTGATTTTTCCCATGACTAATCCAAGCCAACCGTTTTGTAGTAACGTCGACCCTGTCCTAAAAGACGTTACGCGGTCGTCCCACGAGAGCCTTTTGCCGAAGCTTATAAACGGACGCGAAATACGACGACGCGTAAATATTTTAAATAATGCTATACATATAAAATTGAAAACATAGCACGATGTATTTTGAGATAGCGCCATCTAGTTGTGACATATCTGCATTACTGTTAACGCCAACCAATTTCGACGGAGAGAGCGGGGATCGCTACGGGCGGCGCAGTACGCCACGCACCGTTCGGCGACGTAAACATTTATCACATTGTAATCTTCTAATAAAGCTAACATAATCATACTATAACAGTCCACTAAACATTGAAACACCATCATCAAGAAACAACCTTACATATGGTCCTTCGTGTCGGATTATACCTTGGTATAATGAGACTAGCAACCCCAAAGTAGGTCAAGGTGGATGAACGAATATATTCGCAAGGTCGCGTGTTTGGCGTTGGGGGGTTGCTCCATTGAGATACGAAATAGAATACGTGACTTATAAATATTTGGTGAGTTGAAATAACCTTGCCGTGTTACTAGTTTAATATCTATAAACTTGATTTATAATGATATGAAATGAAATGATAATCTTGATTTGGTGGAGATTTAAATCACTTAATTTGCGGAAGAAATTGTAATACTTGATGAAAATAGAACAAGGCTACAAGAAATGATAATGCATATAACAAGTGAAAACAAAAATGTTGGTCACACAAATGGTGAAAAAGAGAAACTGAAGTGGACAACGAAAAAATATAATACGTCGAGGAATACATATACCTTGATCAATCTATTTGCTTTCAAGATAACACTAAAAAAGAAATAATAGAAGAATAGCAGCTACATGGAGAACATATTGGAATTATAAGGAAATCATGAAGAATAAGGAGGTAGACATAATAGTGCTAAAGCATTTTGTGATGACGCAGTCGAGGACGGAGCACGCTTACCTAGAAGATACCTATTCACTCGTGATTTGAAGACTTCAAGATTGTATTTGTCAGGAAAAACAGACTCTGGCAAATTATTCCAATCTTCGGCTGTGCGCACCAGAAAAGATGAGGCGAAACGCTTGGTTCTGACTGGTGGTGTTTCCACCATGTAACGGCGGCGTAAAGCGGTCCGTCTGGTTGTCCGATGGTAAAAAGGGGATGGAGGAATCAGCTCGCAATTCTGAGGAACACTCCCCGAAATGTATCCGATAGAACACAGTCAGCCCCGCGACCTTGCGTCTATGCTCTCTGGAGTCGAGCATCAAAAAGACAATCATCGCCGACCAGCTTCCTGGCTCTTTATGATGTAGCAATTCTCCCGTAACATCTCGTATTTTACTGGAGAATAGGTGGTAGGACATTAGCCCGACTGCCTGGTCTAGAGTATGCCGCCATAACAACGTTGAGTTGTGTTTCGGCATTAGAGACCAGGTTCTAGTCTCCCTTATAAGAGCAGCAACGCATTTGTCACACCTTTGCTGTTGCAAATGTCAATAGGCGATGGTAACCGCTTTTTTTTGTATAAATGATTTTTATTTTATTTTATTGGACAACAAACGGCTACATTATTAAAATTAAACACAAAATTACAAATAATATTTTCTTAAGTTTTCGCGACTTGTACACATAATAAACGTTTTAACGGTTTTAAGCGCGGTAATTTATTTTGTTTAGGTTTATCCGACGTTTCGGCCGCTTTTCAGTTGCCGTGGTCACGGAAGACAAAGATGACAAAAAAGATGATGAAATGAAGATGAAATAAATTACCGCGCTTAAAACCGTTAAAACGTAGTTTTATTACAAAATTACAACTTAAATATTAATCAATAATGCAGCCCACAGCGCTGTCCACAGATTAAAACATGAATATATTATTAAAGCGGTTTTGGCAATTTTGGTAATCGCTAGGCTTTAATATTAAATATGTATGTATATGCTTAACTACATTACGTCGCTCTCGCGTAAGTATTTCGATCTCGCGCCGCACCATCGAAATCCGCTCGTCGTGTCCGCGTCCAATTACAAGCCTCGGCGAAAGGCTCTCGTGCGACGACCGCGTAATGTCCTTACGGACAAGGTCGACGCTATCACAAAACGGCTGGCCCGGATCAGCCCGCCCGCGGTTAGGACGGCAGGCTGGCAGGCACCGACAGACGACATAGACGGCGGCGTCTCAGACAACGCCAATCACGATCTCTCCACGTCCTCGCGAGGGACGCCAGGAGACATAGCCCCCGCCACAGGATAGACTAGGCGTGGTGCTGGGAAATTACTTTCGCCGTTTCTTCTCTCCCAGCCATAACACGTTGCGAAACGGCAGTAAGACAGCGTAGGCCGCCGCGAACCGCCGATCCCGGTCCGCCGGGATCCTTCTTCTCGGGCTTTGTATTACCCGTCGCCCGTTCTCAATTAGCTTATTGTGTCGCCCATTGGTGGACATCATCAGATTCATCTCCCTCTCATGGCAACAGTCCTGCCGAGGTAAAACTCCCAAGGGAGCCCCCTCAAGCAAGTTGCCCCCAGGCTCGAATAAAACCCCAAAAACCCCGGTAAAGTTGTGAGGTCTTCGGACCAACAACATAAAGTCAAATAAAAAAAAATGTATATGCTTATTGATGCAGGAAAGGAAATGAAAGTTAGTAAAAAAAGAAGAAGAAGAGCAAGGAGAAAATAGAAATGGAATTAGTGTAGTGTTAGTGTTTTGTGAACAAGGAATTTAAATGTAGAAGTTGAATTGGCAAATATGTCTATGTGTTCAAAGAGTTTATTATGTGTATCGACCATACGTGTGAGAGGAGAGCGAAGGCCAGAGTTCAGCCAGCTTTCCAACAAATGGGCCGTCTGCCTGTCCGCTGAACTCCTGCAAAAAAACCCATCAATAACCAGTTTATCTACACGCAACAAAATTTCAACTTTAAATTTTACGGACAGATTGTTAATGTTCTTGACCAATTTGAAAACCTTCCCGTAAAACTTCAAGTGTCGTTCGTTTTTCCACTTGTCCATTGAAGTTTCACTTCTGCTGTGTCCCAGCACACATTTCGATTTTCGCAGGGTTACTGCAAATTATAATTTGGTTAGGTTAAGTACATTTTAATGAATGTATTTTTTATTTTAACATACTTTTTTATCAAACAAAAAACCGAATTCTACCCGGGACCAATAAAAACATCGATAGCCTAACATTATGCCGTCTCGCACCACGTCTGTTCTAAAATTATGCTACCTTTCACCACGGCGTAACGCTTTCTCGTGACAGAAAATTCTTAATACTGTTACGACCGCGTGCCGACAAAGTGAATGCAGACCTGTAGTTTACCGTTCACGCATTTGGACTTCTTTTGTTTACTTTGCGCTCAAAAATGTAATTAAGAAAATTCTATTGATTTTTTTTTATTATCTAATTTATTTAAGGGCTTTTAGTGATAATGTCAACATGTCAGCCCCATCTTACCCTAATCATACAATTCCACAAATCATATAAATGGTTTAACTATTTTATAAATTAAAAGAGCCGCAGCAGACTGTGGCCGCGACAAAATGCTCTGGAAAACACCCACGTCCATCAGATTAATTCCCAGCGCATCCACCAGCCTCTTCCTGCCGTCTCTGGTCCGAACACATTCCACTAACAGATGCTGTACGTCTTCCACTACATGGCAATGTAGACAATTCGGAGTATTGCTCCTTCCACAAGATGATAAAATTTATTTAGTACAATGTGACCGGAGCGCAATCTATGAGCTAGGACACAAAGCCGTCAAATTCTATTAATTTTGTAATCGTTTATGGCCGCAGGTGTGCAGATTACGTTTTCTCGGAAAACTCAATCCACGTGATCGATTGTTGTATCGTATAGCTTAGTATAAAACAAGCCCGAACGGAGGGGTGAGGCAGTCAAGCGAGGATTACGATACGAGCAAGGCTTGTACATTCGATAAGCTTTATAGTGACGGACTTTGCGCATGATATTGAATCGTGCAGTTTGTACTGGTTGTGTCCAGTTATATTTGTACCTGTGTTACACGTGTATGTATAGTTCTTATAAATTCTATAGTAATTCTAACGACACTTTAATTCGAGTCCCGCACTCGTAACAATACTATCTAGTCTATATAGAAGGTACACTTCAAAAAGTATGCGGGTAATCCAATTTCTGTCATATCCCGCAGAAGGTCGCGGCGCTAATGAACCGCTTTGGTCGTCGGCCGCCACTCGATTATGGTTGTCACTCGATTATGGTCGAGAAACTTATTCGATTATTACAATATCTTGTTACGTTATTCGATTTGTCGAGGGCCGCCCTTTTATCTATAAGATCTCTGAAAATAAGTAATTGCTTTTTGATATAATTTTTTCCATGAGGTTTCCATCTTGAGTGTAATTGAAAGAAGTTGAAAGATTAATGTAGTTAGGTCACTCACGCTAATATTATTAATGGAGATGGGGCGGATGTGGTTTGAACTGAATACGGGCCGAATATTCGGTTAAAATGAAAATTTGGGCCGAACTTAGTTGGTTTTCGCCTTGCTTTCTCGAGAGAAACACGTCCTGACTTGTTGACATAGTAACATGATAACGCCGAATCTTTGCCATTTATACACCACCGTTTTTTAACTTAATAATAATAATAATATCAGCCCATAAATGTCCCACTGCTGGACTCGGGCCTCCCATTATAGGTGAAACGGACAGTATACCCGCCACGCTTGTCCAAGGCAGCTTGGCAGGTTTGACACATCGGTTATCTCGATGTGCAGGTTGCATCACGATGTTTTCCTTCACCGTTATTAGCACGTGGTAATTGTAACAATATGCACATAAGATCAGAAAACTGACTAAGAGGTGCATGCGTTTCGGTCAGGATCGAACCCGCGCCCTTCGACTTAGGGGCGCGTGCGCTAACCATTACGCTACCACGACTCAAGGTGGCGACTTAAACCTTAATAAATTTAAAGTATAAGTAGGTCAAGGTAAGGAAAGGAATGCTCCGGTGATTCGGGCATGTGAAAAGAATGTACGATGAAAGAATGACTGAACAGATATACGATGCAAAAGTGGATGGATGCAGAAGTCGCGGAAGGCCACGACACACCTTCCATGATCAAAATGATCGTGTACTAGCAGAAGGTGATGTCAGGAGCCTTAAGAACAGACGAGCATGCATGACAAGAGCTATGAATGTCAAAGAAGCAAGTGGGGTGTGTAAGAATAAGCTTATATGGCGCTCTGTTGTTCGTGCCTACCCCACAAGGGACCTGGCGTGAAGTTATGTATGTATGTATTACCTGTCGGCATTTTTCGGCATTCGGAAACTAATTGTAATGTTATGATCGTCTTCGTTTGTTCACTTATTTATTGGCATACGTTTCTAGAGAACTGCTTATTGTATTATTGTACTCGTTTACAACCGCTTGCGGCTGCATCATTAGCCAGGTGTTGCGGACTACGACGATGCCGCGGGGCGGGCACATTTCTATTTGTGAACTATAAAACGACAACCTGATGAAGAGAGGAGCAGTTGAGCTACGAGTACGATACGGGCATGACATGTGTACATTCGGGAATTTAATAGTGACGGAATTGAAACGTTTTATTAAATTACGACCTCCTGCATTACGTTTGGATTTGTTGTGTTCGGTTCTATTTGTACCTGTGTTATACGTGTTTGTATAGTTCTAATTAACTCCATAATAATTCTAATGGCTTTTTAATTCGAGTCCCGCCAACTCGTAACAGTATAATCTATTCTAGTTTAGCAAGATGTAAGAGTTTATTAGGTTTATGATCTCACTAGACCAATACCATCTGCACTATTTTTTACGGGCAGCCTTAACAAACTAGAAGCAGAAAGGCTCCGTTCGTTCCTTACATAAAAGGCAGCTACTCATTAAGTCAAAAAGTCCTCGTTTACTAAGTCTACTTATAAAAGTTTCACTATTTTAGTCAGGAGATTTTATACCGCCCGCTGTTTGCCTCGTTACTAGGGCTGCGGTCGTACTGTTAGCGGGGATGTAATTTTAATATATTTAGGGAGCTACCTAAACGCAGTTCACTATCTAAGTTAAGGGCTATCTACATTTTTAAAGATATACATTCTTTAGAAGAACCAAGAATTTCTTTTAAGCCTGGAAGAGATCGCGTTTAGCGATAAGGCCGCCTGTTGTTTTGCCAAGAAGTATTGTAATTATGCATTTGGTTTTTGTATTTGTTTGTTTTGGTGAGTAATAAAGTGTTATCTATCTATCTATCTATATTCATAAAATAAAAAACTTACGACTAATCTACGAATTTTAACAATTACTTGACCAGTCTCCTATTGCCTGGGCGGTATTAAAAAAACACATGCACCCATTCACACACGGACACCATTAACGGTTAAACCTAGATCAAAATTGTAGGTCCCCAAACAAAATGTTTCGGAAAAAATCTCAATTATGGAGACTGTGGTATGCGTTTCCAGTTCGCAAAAGAAATAATAAGTCGTGTATATTATAGAATAGTAAGTCATGGTATCGTAATGGCTAGCGCACGCGTCCCATGCTCAAGGGGTGCGGGTTCGATTCTGGCCGGAGCGCATGCACTACTTAGGCAGTTCTTTAATCAGTGTGCATTTTTCAAATTATTTTATTGAGGACTTCAGCAAACAGACAAACGACCCACTTGATGGAAACCGGTTACCATCGCCTATGGACATTTGCAACAACAAAGATGCTACAAATGCTCTGCTGCTCTCTTAAGGGAGACTGGAACCTGGTCACTAATGCCGGGACATAACTCAAGTTTGTTATGTCGACATACTTTAGATCAGGGGTGGAAGCCATCCAGTCGGGCAAATGCCCTACCACCTGGCTGTGGGTTGTTTTGTTGCCTCTTACGATAGGCCCGGCCGCAGGAAAATTTATTCTTTCTCCGTTCCTCCATGGATAAAATTGTGCATATTGGAACAAATACCACGTGCTGACAACGGTGAAGGAAAACATCGTGATGCAACCTACACATCGAGATAACCGATGTGTCAAACCTGCCAAGCCGCCCTGGTCAGGCGTGGCGGGTATACTGTCCGTTCCCCTATAATGTAAGGCCCGAGCCCGTAGGAAATTTATAAGCTGTTATTATAAAAAAATAAAAACTTCGTTTAAAAAAACCGACTTCAAAAACTAAAATGTATAAAATAACTTATTTCTAAAGCTATTATTATTAATATATATTATTTAAAACATCTTAAAGTCGGTGCTTAGTAATTTTCAAAATATAGCAATTTATTATGTTTTACTTTGCACCGACTTCAAGATGTTTTAGATAATATACATTAATAATAATAGCTTTAGAAATAAGTTATTTTATACATTTTAGTTTTTGAAATCGGTTTTTTTAAACAAAGTTTTTATTTGTTACTTTTTAGTGTCTAGCTATGTATGGGTGGACCTACGAATGGTGCCGCGCTTCTTAAAAATTTATATCTCAAGAAACGGGAACAAAAAAATATTCGTAAAATGAAAACTACTGGGCCAAACTATGTCAAATTTTTAGGGGACCACATGGCAGCTATTCCGCTTCGAACAAAAAATCGAATCACGTAAATCGGATCATAAATCACGGAGTAATCGGTGAACATTAGGGTGGTCGTTAAAAATTAAATTTCTTGCGACGCCCCCTAAAAAGCTTCCTTTTAATTAAAAAACACTGGGATTTTTTTTATAATTTTTTCAAGTCAAGACAACACGTGCCTCAAGACGATTCAAGTTTGAATTGAGAACCTCCTCCTTTTTTCGAAGTCGGTTAAAAAGGAATAACACTTCACCCGCTATAAGCGTTCAGTGTGACAGGAGCCCATTTGACCGTAAACCCGCACAGTTGGGCAACGTTGTTTAAAATTAGACAAAATCAATATTTTCGAGGGCCTGTACAGGCTTGGCGACACTCGCACTCGAGACCCTTTCACGAATGACTGCTAACTCGAGACCATACTCGAGCCACGAGTGTCTCGAGTTGTGTATTTGGGTACATGGTGCGAAATATATTTTTAACCAACTACTAAAAGGAGTAGGTTCAGTTCTACTCTTTTTTGTATGTTTGAAACGCGATTTCTAAGTCAATTGTGTATCGATTTTTACAATTTTCTTTATTTCAAAGAGCGCTCCTGATCTGATGAGTGGATTCTAAGGAAATTGAGAGCAACCCTTGTTGAAGAGCGTCAAGCGCCTACACTCTTCGAAAGGCAAAATTTGTATACGCGTAGTACAAATAGGTGCTTAACATATTGTTGCAACTCAGGTCCCGACAAAAACAAAATTCATCTGCATAGATATGCAGGATAGGCAGGTTGAGAAACAAGGCACATTTATTACCCATTTAAGGCACATTTAATTAGTATTTGAACTAATAACATTGAAATTCTTTTATGATTGTCTTTTTTTGTTTACTTATTGGTATACCGCCTATTGTTGTATTGTAATCAATTATAAATTAGCCAACCAATTCTATTCTTTCCAGGTCCCACCAATAGACTACCTGCGCCAAGTGACTCTGGATCTTGGAGGAGAAGGTGTCCTCGGGGCTGTGAGTGAACGGCATATGATCAGGCGAGCTCCTCCGACACATACCCAACAGACGAAGGGAACTGTTAGAGCTCTTATCAGGAGGTTTAACGAGGTATGTAGTAGAGAGAGAGAGAGAGATATATATATATATATATATATATATAATGGTAACACTTTAATGTACACCATTACAGAAAACTTACAATGTATGTACTTATGTACAAAGGGCGGTCTTTTCGCTAAAAAACGATCTCTTCCAGACAACCCGTGGCAAGAATATTCTGATAAGGACTGGCGATGGTGGTATATATAATTATTATACGATTACATACATATTAATAAGAAATATATAACTTTACTATATTTACAAATATACACACAAGTTACATACATACAAAAGATATACTAAAAATAAGCTTTTTTAAAAAGGTTTTTATATATAAGCTTTTGAGATCCTGCATATCATGTAGCAGCATAGTGCTAGCCAAGACAAGTAAAACGAGTCCAAACACGACGGGTCTCTCTTGTTTAGTACAGGAGTTCCTATGGTCACCTTGCTGATCATCAGATCAGCTCCATTGTACCATATTATTGCATTGTCACGCGATATACATATGCGTGCAAAAATTCAGCTCAATCGGAAACCGGGAAGTGGGTCACATTTAACTTGCAAGATTCCACCCAAACTTACATACATACATCCATTTTGATTTTGTTTTTCTGACAGCAACAAGCTAATACCAAAGTTGGAAACCGTTAACCATGAAAGAATTATTGAAAAACGTTGAATTATGAATAGGAGTAATAAGTCTATGTTGACTGGAAGGGCGTAAATTGTGAGAGATTATTTATTATTGATGACAATGTTGACATGAATCTGTGGTGTTCTCGTAAATTGGTAAAGTGAGTAGCAAGTCTGTCTTACTAGGTATGTACTGTTTGGTACTACTCCATTAATTCTTAGAAAAGTAATTGTGTAAAATCTAATATATATAAATCTCGTGTCACGATGTTTGTCCGCGATGGACTCCTAAACTACTCAACCGATTTCAATAAAATTAGCACACCGTGTGCAGTTTGATCCAACTTAATAGATAGGATAGTTTTTATCTCACAATTGGATCCAGTAGGTGGCTCAAAATTTTCAAATCAATGCAATCGGGTTCAAAATTTTATTTCTTCAGGGCAGGACAACGTCTGCCGGGACAGCTAGTTATATATAAAATTTATTTAAAAAAAAATTAACCGACTTTTAATAATATTGTTACATACCGACACAGAAATGCGCACCTAGTTGATTACCACTCCCGGATTTGGAATTCTTTTTTTTTCATTTTTATTACCTGAAGCAGGCAAACAGGCGGACGGCCCATGATGAAAGGTGGTTACCGTCATTTATGGACGTTTGCAACACCAGGGGCGTTGCCAACGCGTTGCCGGCCTCTAAGAAATTTTATAACGCCCTTCTTAAACGACCCCATGTCGTAGCGCAGAGGAAAAACATCGGCGGGAAGTTCTCTCCAGATAATTGTTGTACGCGGTATAAACGTTCTTTTGTTCACTTTGTGTTTAAAATTTGAAATTACACAATAGCCTATTGTTATTGTTTTCGACTTTGTTGGCCGTTCGCGGGAATAATTAACCAGGTATGCAGATTACGTTTTCTCGGAAATCTCAGTCAACGCGATTCTATGTTGTATTATACAGTTAAGTATAAAATGATACCCGAATGGGAGGGGAGGGTGAAGGAGTCAAGCGACGATTACGATACGAGCAAGACATACATTCAATGTGCGATGTGGAGACGGACTTTGCGCGTGTTACTAAAGCGGGTAGTTTGTACTAGTAGTGTCTATTTATTTTTGTACCTCTGTCATACGTGTTTGTGTAGTTCTCATAAGCTCTATAGTAATTCCAATGGCATAACTCGAGTTGTGTAGCTCGTAACAATATCTTGAAGTCGGCTCCGAGTTAAACATATAAAACAAGAACAAATTTGCAAAATATAGTAATTTTTATGTTTTACTTCGCACCGACTTCAAGATGTTGTAGAGAGGAGTCGGTTAAGTACTTATTTTATGTTTATACGCACATTTTCATATATATAAAATATTTGATGAGCTTTAGAAATAATATATAAAGCGCGCGTAGATATTACAGTACTGGGACGCGTATACAAGGTTGTTATCTCACTCTTCTTTTTTATTTTTTTATTGCAGGAGTTCAGCATATAGGCAGATGGTTCACTGGATGGAAAGCGGTTACCATCGCCTTTGGACATTAGCAACACCAAAGGTGCTACAAATGCGCTGCTGTTCTCTTAAGGGAGCTGGAACCCGGTCACTAATGCCGGAACACAACTCAAGGTTGTTATGGCGGCATACTATAGACCAGGGGTGGTCGCCATCCAGTCGATCAAATACTCTACCACCTGGCTGTGGGTTGTTTTGTTGCCTCTTTCTCCGTTCCTGCACGGATAGACCCGCTTTATCTTTTGCAAGTTTAGCCGCAGACGGTGGCGTTTCGCAAATGATCGGCAAGCGCGCACTCCTTTTTTTTTTGATATCACAGGGGGAATGTCTTTGGACACCGTCCTCGGGTCCTTCGGAGGAAGGTCCAAATGCAGCGTAGAAGCATACAACGAGGATGTGTGGGACTCTCAGCGACCGGTTCTCCACGCTAGCTTCAAACAGAAGCAGTCGCGAGAAACCGATCGCCAAACTACCCACCAAACCTCAACCTGCGCCCCTATATCCGCGCTTTTACGGGGCGTCACGGGATTTAGAACAGAGTTACTGCACCGCGACGCCCCAACGCTCGGCAATACTGGGCCACCCCGGTGGCAGAGTGACCCACTTCATCAATCAGGGGGGGGGGGAGTCCAATGCTACCCCCGTAGCAGCGGCCCCCTGTGACGGTAATTATGGGAGGAGGAGATGCGCATAGCGGCGCCTTCGACCGCCGGTCCGCCTCATGCATAAAGCGCGCACTCCTCGTCCAACCCCACCTCAGCACGTGTAATCGCGCAAGTGCGCCTATTATTCTTAAATCTGATATTTCGTTTAGCAGCTAGATGTATGCTGTATTATAAACTATTAATCAGCATTTTTATAAAATAAATATGCAATAGGATAGACTAAGCGTTGCTGGGAAGTTTCTCTCGCCGTTTCTTCACTCCCAGCCATAACACATTGCGAAATGGCAGTTAGCGTAGGCCGCCGCGAACCGCCGATCCCGGTCCGCGGGATACTTCCCCTCGGGCTTTATATTACCCGTCGCCCGTTCTCAATCTGTATCGCCCTATGGTGGGCATCATTAGATTGATCCCCCTTTCGTGGAAACAGTCCAGCCGAGGTAAAATGCCCTAGGGAGCTCCCTTAAGCAAGTCGTCCTCCGGGCTCGAGCCCCTTCCTTGGCGAAGGCGCTCGTTCCAAAAATAAAGTTGTGAGGTCCTCGGACCAACAACATAAAGTCAAGTTCCACAACAGTATTTCATTTCTACCTAAAGACCTAACAAGCATTAAGCGCTCGCAAAAGAGGAGACGACTTCCCGTTCCAGGTTTGTTCACAAAACCTCCATAGAACCCCGAATTATTGCTGTAAGAATTTCACATGTCCGATGATAACTGATAACTTCACGAACAAAATCGTACTTGGCTTTATAAATATGTATAAATGTCGGTCTTAAAGAAAAAGGACACGGTAGAGAACCGAAAAAAGGTACGAACACGCAACGAGGTCGCGGCTAATCTGTGTTTATTTCTGGTGATGGGGGTCAGACGAGACTTGAATTAGATTTATCGATAAAATAATATAAATATTACATACAAATAATCCTAAATGCAAATTTGTAAAGATCCAACTTGTTTTCAAAAGAGAACTATAGTTTCAATTTCATACATACATACATACATAACTTCACGCCAGGTCCCTTGCGGGGTAGGCACGAACAACAGAGCGCCACACAGGCCCATCCTTTTTTTTTTTTTTATCGCAGGAGATCAGCAGTCAGGCAGACGGCCCACTTGATGGATAGCGGTTACCATCGCCTATGGACATTTGTAACACCAAAGGTACTACTAATGCGCTGCTGCTCTCTTGAAGGAGACTGGAGCCTGGTCACTAATGCCGGAACACAACTAAGGGTTGTTATGGCGACATACTTTAGACCAGGGGTGGTAGCCATCCAGTCGGGCAAATGCCCTACCACCTGCTGTGGGTTGTTTTGTCGCCTCTTACGACAGGCCGCCCGGCCGCAGGAATTTGTATTCTTTCTCCGTTCCTGCACGGATATAAACACGGATTCTTACACACCTCACTTGCTTCTTTGACATTCATAGCTCTTGTCATGCACGCTCGTCTGTTCTTAAGGCTCCTAACATCACCTTCTGCTAATACATGATCAATTTGATCATGGAAGGTGTGTTGTGGCCTTCCGCGACTTCTGCATCCACTTTGCATTGTATATCTGTTTAGTCATTCTTTCATCATGCATTCTTTCCACATGCCCGAACCAGTTTCAATTTCAAAACTTTTTATTATAATCACCCGAGTGTATCTCGCGGTTACGCCGCGTTGATACCCTAGGCAGCGGGTGGCTTTATTTTACTTTCATAAAACTTAAATCGGTTTTTTACATAATATAAAAATGACATAGACACTATGTCCATATACTATACACAACTGCCCAATAAAACATAGAGGTCAGTCGAAGCCAACCAGATTTGAAGTAATACAACGATGGCATGTAGTTTATGACAACGTAGGTAATTTTTAGTGATGTTATAAACGCGATTGCAGCGCCATCTTTATTTACCAAGATAAAAACTAAGTTACACCCCGGGATAAAACCTAGCTCTATATCGAGTTTCAGTTACATCCGTTCAGTAGTTTTCTTCTTGAGCCTCCTTGCGCCATTAGCATGGTGACTAGTATACGAAGACCTATTAAACATCAGAATTCGCTGTATGGACTAAGATTCCTTTGCCTGCCTTTGTGCCAAATTCTACTCTTCTACTAGTAATGTACAAACACGGCATGTCAGAATTTAATAAATTATTCGATTCTTTCCGAATAAGATAGATTTTTAAATCGATTCAAATCGTAAGCTGATGAATAGATTTACATTAAAATCGAGTTCTAAAATATCGTTTTCTAATAAATTGGTTTTTAGTTGGAGTCTACATTTACAATGTAAATGTTAATACATTTTATGAAAAACAAGAAAGACATTATAATAAACGATCTCTTATTAGTAAAATCAGAGATTTTTGACCAGGAACTCGATAAGTCCAATTTATTTGCGATATCAAAGTATTAGTTATTAATAAAGACATTTTTTTTTAATTTTTTTTTTTGGTACAGTATTTTAACAAAAAATCTGACTTCTAATTGTAACTATAAAACTATTGACAAGTTTTTAATGAAATTTGAATGAAACCACGTGAAGAGCACCTTTATGTGACATCACAGATAGAGTTTGACTAGCTTGGTTCCGAGGTCCCACGGTGGGGATCCAGTGAGTAGCTAGGCACTTTCTCAGAATACTTAAGGTATCCTTTATCGCTCGTATGACTATCGCTCGCTGCGTTTGTTGCAGCAAAGCGACATTTCTGGCGGTCTGCCGGACGAGGGCCCCGTATAGGCCTATAGATCACACAATGCCTTCAAAAAGTTTTCAGCAAGTGGCTTCAAATTTCCGTCGATTATGAAGGAACAATGCCAGAAACTTCATGGTTTCCCCAATGCCAATTCGGACACCTCCTACGATGATATTGGTGATGGTAGGTGGTCGATCGCCAGGGCCAAAAATCAGACCTTCGTCTTCTGCAGGGCTATCTCCAGATTGAGTCGCCAAATCCTGTCTACTATTGTAACACCCCAACCGTACTCAGAATGTACGCCTTTTTTTACAATGCTGGGGGAACGCATTTGCGCATATCCTCAGGCCTCGGGGGATGCCATAAAGGGGTATGTGGGGTATGTGACCCCTCCGTCCCACTTTGTTATAGGGACTCTTAGAGGAATGTACGCTTACCAATGTATCCTCCTAGCCGCAATCAGGGTATCATCAGCATAGTAGATGAGCTATCTCAGAAGCTGCTGCACAACGTCATGTTAATATTCACGTGAAATTATAAACGAATTCGAAAATAAAAAATAAACATCATTTATCAACAACCCATAAAACGGCAGCTAATATATTATTAATTTAATCGACACCACCCCATCCCAAACCGCCCACCGTTATCAAAAACCGACGACGCTTCTAACACAATTATCGACTGGGGAGCGACCAATCGCGTACCGTTTTCGCATTCATTAGTGTTGCCCCCATTTCATCGATAAATGTCATTATACTTTTATTGACTACTTAAACATTTAATGGTGTGATGTTTGGCGTTTTTATACTTATGTATTTTTATTTGTTTACGAGGGCTTTTAAAAAATTAGGCTTTAGATTTAAATCCTTAATATTGTTACAATTAAGGCTACCTGCATATCTGTAAACAAAGCACATTTATTACCCGTCGGCGTTTGAGCTAATAATATTGAAACTCTTTCTGACCGTCTTCTTTTGCTTACTCTGTATTTGAAATTTGTGATTGGAAAAACAGCCCACTGTGTATTGCAATATTTATGGTAGTCATTAGCCAGATGTGATTCTTGGAAAATTAAGTCCACGTGGTCGAGCAGACATATTGTATTTGTACAGTATAAAGCAATACACAGACGGAGGGGTTAGTCGAGCGATTAGCACAAGCGAAGCAAGACGTGTGTACTACATTCGGTAACAATATGCATGTATTGACAATAAGTACATATTTCTAGCGTTCGGTATCTAGACTGCCATGTCCGAAATTATCGGCTTTCGAGACCATCATCTCGTTTGATAGAAGTCTCTCTTAAGCAGGTGTTTGAATTGTACTTGGCGTAGTCCACCAGTATAAAATTCCCTGCGTTCGGGCGGCCTGTCGTAAGAGATGACAAAACAACTCACAGCCAAGTGGTAATGTATTTTGTGAACTGGTTGCGTAGGCGACGATAACCGCTTTCCACCAGGTGGGCCGTCAGCCTGTTGGCTGTACTCCAGCTATAATCAATATGTTTATGTTATCTTACCTGTCGTCCTTCACCGAGTCTCTCTTGAACTCCCGCCTGTGACTTGGGGTTGCAGTCACGGTATGACTGCTGGTAAGAGACGGCGTCGCTGCTAGGATTTCTCTGTAGGCAAACAGAACGATGCGTAGTTTTGTACTCTATGTATTAAAAACAATAGCCTTTCACATTAGTCATGCAACTTTGTTGCCTAATCATAACCTCTATGAAACAACAGGTTTCCGAAAATCGCTTAGTGTAACTGATACGTGTCTATATATACCGATAGATATAGTGTAGTACTAGATATAGTGTAGTCGTTTCTATCCGTGCAGGAACGGAGAAAGACTACAATTTCCTGAGGGCGGAGGGCCTGTCGTAAAAGATGACAAAACAACCCACAGCCAGGTGGCAGGCTATTTGCCCGACTGGTTGGCTACCACCTCTGGTCTAAAGTATGCCGTCAGTACAACCTTGTGTTGTACTCCGGAATTAGTGACCAGGTTCCAGTCTCCCTTAAGAGAGCAGCAGCGCATTTCTAGCACTTTTGATGTTGCAAATGTCCATAGGCGATGGTAACCGCTTTCCATCAAGTGGGTCGTCTGCCAATCTGCTGAACTCCTGCAATAAAAAGAGTCCTGGGAAGATTTAGATTCATTATTGGATCCGGTAGGTGGCGCTGGAATCGTGTTTCAGGAGTTTGTGTGTTAGTTTGTATGGGCACCTGCGTATTTTAGATGCACAATTTGATCTGGTAAGTGGCGCTGCAATCCGGTTGTTAATTTTTAATTTTTCAAGGGAATCATCGTTTTCAGAGCCTGCTGGTCCAATGTACATTTTTCGGAAATAAATCCGCTCATTATTCATTGAAATAACAAGAATCACAAAGTAAACGGAAAAGTTTTAATGAAATAACGTTTCAAAATTTATGCGAAAGTTGTGAAAGCTAAAAGCCGGTCATGTGCGTGTCGGACTTTGCATAATAAACGGTTCCGTGTTGACAAATGTACATTCTGTTCAGTAAATTAAAAAAAATATAGGTTAATCGAGTTTTCCATAGTTAAATCAATTTGTATGTCAGGTTATTTTTGTCAAGATATTGTTACAACTTAGCCCCCCGACAAAGACAAATTCCACGAAGCACATTTTATTACATGTCGGCATTTGAACTACTTGTATTTTTTATGATCGTCTTCTTTTGTTTATTTATTTATTGGCACACGTTTCTAGAGAACAGCTCACTGTTTTATTGTAGTCGTTTATGGCCGAATCATTAGCCCTATGTTATGGATCACGTTGACTAAGATACGCGCACATTGCATTTGTGTAGTATAAAACGATGGCTTGATCGAGGGGGGGGGAGTATTCAAGCGATGATAACGATACAGGCGGGACGTGTGTACATAACGAGAATCTAACAGTGACGAACTCAGCGTGTTTCATTGAATTAAGACCTTCTGCATTACGTTTCCATTTATTGTGTTCGGTTATATTTGTACCTATGTTATACGTGTTTGTTTAGTTCTAATAAACTATAATAATTCTAACGGCATTTTAATTCGAGTCCCGCAACTCGTACCAATATAAAGTCTCTGAACTATGGCAATTCTCCTCTAAAAAACCTTTTGCAGTGTAAAATGTGATTATCTGTATTCATTATTTATTTGTATAAATGTAATTTATGTAATTAGTGGTCGCCCATGGTCGAAATTCGACCATAATAATGTCAAAGACTATACATCTATTATCACAGAATTTGCCAAGGCTACAATGTTAATTTGACTTTAACAATCATCAAAAGAGTATATATGCGTATATGTGTCAAATACATGGTAGTGTGTGTAATGTTTGTTTATTGATTTAGGACCGCTTGCATAACGATCGTCTTTTAATAAAATTAGTTAATCATATTAAACTGCCTAAATACGCTTTACACAAAATGTATTGACAGTTCTTTAAACATATTTAGCGGCAATTTTTGCGTTGTGCAAGACGCTAATTGTATTTAAGGGTGATACGTTTTGTGATTCTTAAATAAATTTAAGCAACCTAATGCAAGCGGCCCTTAATGTATTTATTAAACATAATTTTTAAAAAAATATTAGCATTCGCCGCTTGTTCTATATATAAGTATATATAAGTGTGCGAAATTTTATACTCCTCCTTTGAGTAATTTTCGTAAAAAGGGGTACAACGTTTTTACTTCACATATTAATATATAGATAAGTTAAATTAGTTTTTTGACCACTTCTTTAAAATTATAGATAAATAATATAATTTAAATGTGGTCCTTCGAGCCGGATAAGAACCAGCGACCTATTGCTTAAAACAAATCAAAATAATAAAAATATATCCCAAGGAAACGGCGTTATCTACCCCGGGATAAAAAGTATCCTAAATTACGCCCCGGGATGTAAGCTACCTCTTGAATTTAATTTAAATAAGTTTAGTAGTTTTCACGTGATGCTTTAACCCTTAAAAGGGGCCATATTTATTATTATTTTTGTCCATAATCTGCTAGCTGCCATCAAAATTGCCGCGCTAAAACCAAGAGAATTATATCGTCTCTTTTACTCTAACACAAATTCGATCTTGTTAGAGGGAGAAAGCATCAGTTCACCGTTCGTGTCAATTATCTGTAGCTAACCACAAAGTGGTGCTTCCCAATTAGCCGTGTGTGACAGTTCAGCAACAAACTGGTAGTGGTCTCATCTTAAAGGGTTAATAGAAAAACAGACAGACAGACAAACCTTCAAAAATTGGACCTAATTATGCAAAAAAACCAACCAAAAAATAATTAAAATATTGCTCTTGTCACCACCGGGACCCCAGCCATTTTAGAGCCAAATGGACTGTGTCGCGACGAAGGCAAGAGACCGGACGGGATGTCTTTGGTGCCATGGAAGATGGGACGACCATTAATTTGGGACGCAACGTGCGTTGACACTTTGGCAGCGTCCCATCTTCCCGATACGGCTGTGGTAGCTGGTGCAGCTGCCGCCCGACAAGAGGACCTAAAACGCCGTAAATATGCATCCATTGGCAGTGGATACATATTTGCGGCTTTTGGTGTCGAAACTCTCGGGCCATGGGGTCCAGAAGCCCATCGCCTTTATCAAGACCTATCAAAACGGCTGATAGATGTCTCACGAAACCAAAACGCTGGCCTGTATTTTGGACAACGCATAAGCATTGCCATACAACGTGGTAATGCGGCCAGCGTTTTGGGAACGTTCCCAAATATATTTTTTCAATTAAGTTGTATATATATTTTTAGAATAGGATGTATTTGTTTATTTTAATTTTAAGTTTGTAAAAAGTTATTATTTAAATATCTATTCACTTTAAAAATAATAAAATAACTAATATTCAAATATTGTATATTCCAATGTACAACATTCTAAATATTTTTTTTCCAAAATATAGACACATTATTTGTATGCTAAATTTAATAAAAACGGCTTTTTCTCAAAACTGTCAATATTTAAGTTGGTTCCATTTTGCATAAGTAGATCCAATTGTGTTTTCAGGATCTGCTGGTCCCATTTCGCAACCTTGACTTTTTTTAAATTTTTAAACACATTTTACAAACTCGAAACATTTATAAATTATAGAGTATAGAATATACAGCTACTACTATAATATAGGTCAGATAGGATTTCTAAGACGTGGTAGCGTAATGGTTAGCGCACGCGCCCCTGAATCGAAGGGCGCGAGTTCGATCCTGACCGAAACGCATGCACCTCTTAGTCAGTTTTCTGATCTAATGTGCATATTGTTACAATTACCACGTGCTAGAAACGGTGAAGGAAAACATCGTGATGCAACCTGCACATCGAGATAACCGATGTGTCAAACCTGCCAAGCCGCCTTGGACAAGCGTGGCGGGTATACTGTCCGTTCCCCCTATAATGGGAGGCTCGAGCCCAGCAGTGGGACATTTATGGGCTGAAATTATTATTTTATATAGGATTTCTAAAAATAAAAATAATATAGAGAGGGTCCAAACTTTTCCTACGCGCTTGTATACTTTTAATTACGGCTCTAAAATACTTTTTGTTTCAAAGACTTGTGGCGATATTTTTCAGGATTTTAGCGGAATCGCAAAACGGAAGGTCATGTAATTAAATTCATTTTACAGACTGACAAATGCTATGGCCGTGTGTCGACACAATAGTCGACTCTTACGACAAGCCGCTGCCGGCTACTGGAATAACACTTCTATCTACCTCTGTTACAAATGCCGTAGGCTGCGTACAGCGTCCAGCGTTATCAAAGGCCTATAAAATACTGTTGCATGACTACAAAGTAAATGCACAACTGGTTTACCACCTTCTTCTACTGACTTCTTTTGTTTACTTTGAGTTGAAAATTTGTAATTAAGAAAAACAGTATTATTATTGTACTTGTTTTATGGCAGTCATGAGGCAGGTGTCTCGAACTGTTTCTAAGAAATCCAATCTATGCAGGCTGGCAGCCATATTGTATCAGTGCAGCAATGGCCCCATGGTAAGATCGGCAGTCTAACGATAACCACAATCAAAGCAAGACCTGTACAATCGACGAGCTATATAGTGAAGGACTGCGCGTGTTATTAAATCGTGCAGTTTGTATTGATTGCGTCCATTTATATTTGTACCTGTGTTATACGTGTATGTGTAGTTCTAATAAATTCCATAGTAATCCCAACGGCATTTAAATTCGAGTGCTGTAGCTCGAAATACTACGAGATATAACTGAAATTTATGCGACAAAAGCCACGGGCTTACCCTAGTTAATTAAACAGCAAAAAGAGTGAAATGCTAATTTGAAATATCTCTAGCGCACAGGCACCGTTCTGTTTGTGAATTTTTTAATGAATTCGCAAGATACCGGCCGAAAGTGCCTTGCGAAATGATACAGCGTAACCTAGTACTTTACACAAATTTGGGACACACGAGAAGCCAAGTTTTAAGTGAAATTCAAAAGATTTTATAAAGATGAAGCTGTCCCGGCAGAGGTCCTCCTGCCCGGAAAAACTTCAATCGATATGCCGACAGCAGCGCTACCTATCGGGTCCAATTGTGAACCAACTCAGAAACCTTCTTTGGCTCATGCACAACAACTTTGCTAAACATCATCACATGATCAAATGTATAGTTTACGATTCTATAAAGGACATACAGACAAACATTTATTTTTATATATAAGAAGAAAAATAATATTATACGTTGTACAGCCAGGTGTTTATCCGTCGAGACGAGAGTGCGAGGCTTCCGCACGCGCTCACCCCTTCTTCCATGGAGCGGGTTACAAACCGCCCCACGCACGTAGACCTTGAAGATGCCGGGGATTAAAAGAAAGTCCCCGGCAGTGGAAGTGTCCATGCGAGCCCACGCCTGCCAGGGCTGCGGAGAGCCTTGGTCATATACCCGTAGCCCTGGCATAAGGCGAAGGACGGAACACCCAGGGGTTTTAGTGGGTTATCTAACTGGAGAGTGGCTATAGCATGGCACCAGTTCTGACTGGGCATGCTAGTGCCAGCCCCCCCAAGGTCCTGCCCTTGTCGCGGCTTAGTCCTCAATCGGATTTCCCCTGGTAAAAAAAAAACAAATAAAGGTGATTATCCATGCAGGAACGGAGCAAGAATGCAACTTTCTGCGGCCGAGCGGCATGTCCTAAGAGGCGAAAAAACAACATACAGCAGCCCGGTGGTAGGATATTTGCTTGAGCGAAAGTGGTTTCTGTCGTCTACACTTGTAATACCAATGGCAAAGCCAGAGAATTGCTCGTCATCCTATTTCATCTTCCAAGATAGGGAAGATGAGATAGGATGACGATCCACCTATTCCAATCATATATCCCAACCCTTCTATCCTATTCCTCTTGTCTGATCCCTCTGTCTACATGGTTCTTTTTTAATATTTTTTTAAAGGGGCTTTGAACCTTTCCGGTCATGTCAGCATCAGTGATCGTTCGGCGCCTACCGAGAACGGCCGCATTGCACTTGCTCTAGTTCGCGCTCGGGCAAAACGCATGTGCAGCAAAATCACTATCGCGAGTAGCCTAAGTCGGTCACCGCGATGACCCAGTTAATAATTATTATGTAGTGAAACACGTGTTTTGTACAAACATTGTTAAGGCGAAGTAATATTTTTAATTAAATATGGCTTCAAGTCAAGTTAAAATAAAAACAGAAACGGAACGTCTGTTATATCAGCGATTCACTGAAGAAGTAGCAGAACGTAGACATCTTGAAAGCTTAGTCTCAGAGCTGAAAAAACATATCCAAGAGTTACAACAAGAGCTGAAAGATATTAAAGAGAAAAACACAGCTCAAGCCAAAAAATCGTCCGATCAGGAGAGACACCCGGAACGTGTCCAGTATGAAACGGACGAAGAAGACCTAGCTAAAGAAACCGAGTGGGTACGTCAGAAGAGTAGAAAGAAGCGGAAGCTGAATCTGTCACTCACGCCCCCTGCAACGCAAGACCAGAAACTAAATAAAGATGAAACTAAAACTCCAAGCGTTAAAAAAGATCCTCAACCACCGCCGGTTATCGTGGAAAATATTGGAGACTATCAAAAGTTTTATGATTTTCTTTTGACTAGTCTAGCAAATGACTCATTTATTATACAAATGAGAAATGGAGACAGCGCTAAAATCAATGCTAATAATGATATATCGTATAGAACTCTCACAAGTCTACTAACGGAAAACAACTGTTGCTGGTATTCTTATGAGAACAAGCAAGATAGACCAATCAGAGTGATGGCCATCAATTTGCCCTCCTCATGCATACCGTCCAGGATAGTTGATGACCTAACTTCTAAAGGTTATAAAATTCAGGATGCAGTCAACAAATTAAGCTGGAGGAATAAACAACCATTAAATATGTTTATGCTTTCCTTTGACAAAGATGAAGAAGCTAAAAAAATTTACTCCATTAAGTCTATACTTGGGTGTAAAGTGGATATAAAACCAATTAAAACATCGAAATTGGTTCCCCAGTGTAAAAGGTGTCAAGCATATGGACACACTCAAAAATACTGTTGCAAAGAACCTAGATGTGTAAAGTGTACAGGAAAACACCTCACCAAAGATTGCACAAAGCCTGCGGAAGTCAAACCAAAATGTGTTCACTGTGGAGAACCACACCCTGCTAGCTACAGAGGCTGCATAGTTGCCAAAGAGCTTCAACTGATGAAGAATAAGAAGTTAAAGGGGACAACAACCTCTAATATACCTATAAGTAAGAGCATAACTAAAAAAGCTCCAACAAGTCAACCCGTAACAAAGAGCATATCATTTGCTCAAGTCACTAAAGGCTCAAAGGCTCAGTTACAAATTTCACAGCAACCATTCGTAAGTAAGACAGCACCTAATCTAGAAGATAAAATCAATTCTATATTAAACTTCATGACTTCTTTTGATGAAAGACTGAAGAAAATAGAACAAACAACTAAAGCTGTAATGAAACATTAATGATGGCATCTTCAATTAAAATTATGGCATGGAATGCTAATGGACTTCTGCGACATGAAAAGGAGTTACAAGTGGTTCTAAATACAGAAAATATTGATGTCTGTCTCATTTCGGAATCACACTTTACTAAAGAAAATTTTATTTCAATTAAAGGTTATCAAGCATATCATGCGCTTCACCCAAATAACACAGCTCGGGGAGGCAGTGCCATTCTAATCAAGACTAATATTAATCATTTTGAAGTGTTGAAACACGAAGAACCAGAAATGCAAGCTATTGCAGTGACAATCAAGACTAAACGCTACCCGGTAGCTGTATCGGCCATATACTGCCCACCAAGGTATGCTCTAAAGTCTGTATATTATAAAAATATTCTAAATCAGCTTGGAAACAGATTTATTCTTGGAGGTGACTTTAACGCAAAGCATACTTATTGGGGCTCCAGGTTAACTACAACAAAAGGCAGAGAACTTTTGAATGCAATCAAAGAAAAGAGATGTAATGTTATTTCAACAGGCAAACCCACTTATTGGCCAACCGATCCAAATAAACTTCCAGACCTAATAGATTTCTTTATTTATAAACATATATCACCTGAGCATCTTCATATTGTAGAAGGTTATGACATGAACTCTGATCATTCTCCTATAATTTTAAGTTTAAATGAAGACATTGTGTGTCGTGAAAAAAACCCCTATTTGACTAATAAGAATACAGACTGGGAAAGCTTTAGACAAGACCTAGATTGTGTTATAGATCTGAAAGTATCACTAAAAAAGCCAGAGGAACTTGATGAAGATGTGAATACGTTTGTAACAAATATTCAACAATGCGCTTGGAAAAATACACCTGAAATTAAGACAATATCAAGGCGCGTTTACTATCCAAATGAAATTATTAATCTTATTAATCAAAAAAGGAAACAAAGACAAAAATGGCATAGATCACGATATCCGCCAGATAAAACTATTTTGAATAATCTCACAAAAAGACTAAGTAGGGAAATACAAAAATTCAATGATGAATCTATGCAATCTCAACTTAGTCAACTCTCTAGTGATCGTAATACAGATTACTCATTATGGAAAGTAGCAAAATCTCTCAAAAAACCGATAAATCAAATTCCTCCTATTAGAGAAGAGAACGGAAAGTGGGCCATCAATAACAGTCAGAAAGCCTACAGATTTGCTCAACATTTAGAAAAAATATTCCAACCAAATGAAGGTAAGGACAACGAAGATATATTTTCGCATCTAGCATCTGATGAGTTGGAAATAAAACTTGTAACTCCTAAAGAAGTTCATAATGAAATACAGCTACTAGCCCAAAAGAAAGCTCCAGGTTACGATCTCATTACCGGGGAAATTCTGCGCAGCCTTCCAAAAAAGGGTGTAGTCAAACTCACTACACTCATCAATGCCAGTTTTAGACTAAAACATGTTCCAAGTCAGTGGAAAGTTGCGGAAGTGATCATGATACAAAAACCTGGTAAATCTCCACATGACACGACATCTTATAGACCAATTTCTCTCTTACCAATAATGTCGAAACTATTTGAAAAACTGTTATTGCGCCGCCTGAAACCAATAATAGAAGAGAGAAAACTAATCCCCGATTATCAATTTGGATTTAGAGAGAAACACTCAACCATAGACCAAGTGCATAGAATCACAAACATTATTGAGAGAACATTAGAAGAAAAGAAAGTTTGCTCTACAGTATTTTTAGATGTGGCACAAGCATTTGACAAGGTCTGGCATGAAGGTCTTAATTTCAAGTTAAGAAAACTGCTACCTAAACAGTATTCAGATTTGTTAGCTTCGTACATCTCAAATAGAATGTTCAGGGTCCGACAAGAAGACTGCTTTTCGGATCTTAAAGAAATTAAAGCTGGAGTACCACAAGGTAGTGTGTTAGGCCCGGTCCTGTACCTAATATACACAAGTGATATTCCAGAACTAGAAAATAATACCATAGCTACCTTCGCGGATGACACAGCCATCATGGCTACGGGAGCTACCCACGAAGAAGCTGTAGAAAATGTTCAAAAAGCAGTTAATACCATTTACAACTGGACAAAAAAATGGCGTATTAAGCTCAACGAAGCCAAGTCAATCCACATTGACTTCACTAACAAAATGACAAATTATCACCCGATATACGTAAATCACACCGTAGTACCGTATGAAAATACGGCAAAGTACTTAGGTATGACACTTGACGCTAAACTGCGTTGGAAAGCTCATGTCAAAAAGAAACGCGAGGAACTGGAGGCTCGCTATAGAAATATGTACTGGCTACTTGGAAAACATTCAAAGTTGTCGGTACCTAACAAACTGCTTCTTTACAAACAAGTCCTGATGCCAGTCTGGACCTACGGTGTACAGTTGTGGGGCTGTACCAAACCAAGTAATGTAGAAATCATACAACGCTTCCAAAATAAAGTGCTGAAAGGAATTGTAAACGCGCCATGGTACGTTAGATCGAGCGATCTCCATCGGGACCTGAAAGTGGAGTTTGTCAACAACGTTATTAGGAAGTACGCGGAAGCCCACGAGCATCGGCTTCATCATCACGTGAATGTCGAGGCGATCCAGCTCCTCGACAACACGGACTTAACGAGAAGACTCAAAGGACAAAACCATTTGAACTAGTGGTTTAACAAAACAAAAGTGTAGTGTAATGTGCTTGCTATTAATAAAGAACACATGAACAAAGTGTCTTCGCCTTAATAGAGACAATAAGAAAAGTGTTAATGGACACTTTCTTAGTAATAATACTTTTAGTTAATTTAGGTTATATTTAAATTACTTATTAATCTTCTTAGGTTAGATGGTAATATTAATAAGGTATTGCTTATCAAATACCTTATTTATAGAAAAAAAAAAAAAAAAAAAATGTCAGCACCATCGTACATTTTCTCAATTTATTATAACTAACATAAAATTAATATGGATCTAATGTGCCTGTGATTAAGTTTGTGATGAGAGATGAGCTCACCACAAATTTGTACTTTTTTCTAGCTTCTTGAGGAGCAAGAGGAGCCAATGTATTTTGGAGGTCTTCAGGTAGAAGTGAAACAATGTTGTGTGTTTGAGTTGCAGTTGAGGAATGCATCATGTAGGCTCGCTCCGCGCTTACTAAAGTACTACAAAAATGCAGACGCTTAGCAGCTAACGGAGCGAGCTATGTCCCCGCAGTAGGCGGGGCGTGGGCGCACGGGCTTTACGGGGGTGAGGTCAGCGGGGTGATTCTGTCCGCAACAATTTGTGAGCGGCCGCCGTGGTGATCGGACGTCTGCGGCTACAGTATTATTGTACACAAGTACAATCTCTCCAGACTTAATGCCGCGCGTAACTTAATTGAAGACATGAGTGGATGAAGGTGATAAGTCGCATAATTCCAATTCTGAGTAAATCGAGATAAAAGTTTTACATTTATTTTAAACTGAATTGAACCTAACATCTTTTTCAATTTTTTATTTTTTAAATATGCCTTATATCTATGGTCTAAGGTCTGTAGTCATTTGGTATAGACTTATAACCTTCATCTACGCAAAAAAAAGCAAATAATCGAATAAGCGACATATCACCTTCATCCACTCACGTCTTCAATTATAGTAACCTCGTTCCGAACACATTCTATGGTTATTTTTGTGTGTATAATAAATTATCTTTCTTATGATACCAATTTTCATTGTGTTTAATTTGGTCGTCGCCCGTGGTCGAAATTCGACCATAATAATTGATGACTCAATCAACTTTTACAATCACAGATTTTGCCGATACTCCATTGAAATCTTACAATTTAAGGGTCGAGTATTGCATTTGTTAGAGGACGCAATTTTATTTTTGGGACATGTGTGGGGGGTCACAATTACATTTCTTTTGTAAGACGCATAGTTTCCGAGATATCGCGAAAAAAGTGTTATCACCACTTTTTCCAAGATGGCGGCCGGGGGGACATGGGTGGCGACCCCACAAACTTGACGTTAAGCTTCTATTGACCCCCCACACATGTCCCAAAAATAAAATTGCGTCCTCTAACAAATGCAAAGCTCATGTAACATTTCAATGGAGTACAAGGCTACATTATTAATGTGACTTGAATAACAAACAAAAGAGTATACATGTGCGTGTGTGTGTCAAGTATTTTTTTATTGATTTAATTTATATTTTATATATAATAAAAAAAATGCATTCTGCACTCCTTCTCTATATAATCTATGAGAATGAGAATGAGAATCTATCTGAAATTCGAGAAAAACTCAAGTGGTTGCCAATTCGTTTTCGCCGGAATACTCACATTCTTTCATTGCTTTATAGTATTTTATTCATCCCTAGTACTCCACAGTATCTTAAAGAACGCTTCGAATTTATTTCTTGCTCTCACAATCTACGCCCTTCCAGTCGACATAGACTTATTACTCCTATCCATAATACAACATTCTTCAATAATTCTTTCACGGTTAAGGCTGTCCAACTTTGGAATTCATTGCCTGTTGCTGTCAGACAAGCAAAATCCCTAACAACATTTAAGAACTTGGTCAGAAAATTCTATCTGCAATATAATGATATGTAATTTTTTATAATTAATAGATATTATATTGCATATATTTATATGTTTATTATGTTTAAATAGTTGCATATTATCACAATATCTTGTATATGTATATAACTTATGTGTATATTTGTATATATAGTATAGTTATATATTTATTATTAAAATGTATGTAATCGTACAATAATTATGTATACCACCATCGCCACTCCCAATCACAATATTCTTGCCACGGGTTGTCTGGAAGAGATCGCTTTTTAGCGATAAGACCGCCCTTTGTACACAATTAAATTATTACTAGTAGTCCGTAAGTTTTCTGTAATGGTGTACAATAAAGTGTTATCTATCTATCTATCTATCTATGTGTGAAATTTTATACTCCTGCGTCCGAGCAATTTCCGTAAAAAAGGGTACAAAGTTTTTGCTTCACGCATTACATACATACATACATACATGACTTCACGCCAGGTCCCTTGCGGGGTAGGCACGAGCAACAAAGCGCCATACAGGCTTATTCTTACACACCTCACTTGCTTCTTTGACATTCATAGCTCTTGTCATGCACGCTCGTCTGTTATTCAGGCTCCTGACATCACCTTCTGCTAGTATTAATATAGTGATATGTGTATTTAAAAAATAACAATATACTAATTCTCAATTCATGTAAAATTTGGGACCAAATTCCTTGGTTCGAATATTTTAGGCAAGTATTTTGGGGAAAGGCATTCGTTACCTACCTTTTGGGAAGTTAACATGATGGCCCTTGGACATCCAACTGTTAGGAGCGTCGCACACTGACCGCTGGCATATTATATAATATACTAGAGGTAAAGTTCGGTCTTCACCTTCTCTACTATAAATTGAACTCATAAAGTGTAAGTGTATTTAAAAAATACCAATATGATGATTCTCAATTTCATGTAAAATTTGGGACCAAAATTCTTGGGTCGACTATTTTAGCCAAGTATTTTGGGGAAAGGCATTCGTTACCTACCTTTTGGGAAGTTAACATGATGGCCCTTGGACATCCAACTGTAAGGAACATCGCACACTGACTGTTGGTAAGCATATAATACAGTACTGCCCTGAAAAAAAACCTATAACAACAATAAAAGATGATTACAAAAAGGATTACAACTAGTTCAAATGCCGACAGGTAATAATATGTGCTTCTATATATAGATTTGTACGTGAAATTTGTCTTTGTTGGGCCTAGGTTGTAACAATATATACAATAAGTTTTTCTGTAATGGTGTACAATAAAGTGTTATGTATCTATCTATCTATCTAGAATTGACGTGAGGTCAAGTAAATATATAATAATATGTATACAAGCTGTGCCCGCGATCTCGTTCGCGTGGAATTTGCTTTCTAAACTCCCCGATGTTGAAACATTCTTCATTAGTGCTCCGCTCCTATTGGCTTACCGTTGCGATATATAATCTATAGCCTTCTTCGATAAATGTACTATCCAACATTGAAAGAATTTTTCAAATCGAACCAGCGGTTCCCGAGATTAGTGCGTTCAAACAAACAAACGAACCCTTCAGCTTTATAACAGATATAGAATAGATAATATGCCAATGTTTGGTGTGCAACCTTCCTTACTCATAAAACATTCCTCCGTTGAAAATACATTGGAGTGATACGGGTTTCGTAGCTGTTTTGGTAAAACTCTTAGGATCATAGCTTATTAGAGCCACTCACCATCCACTCACGGACGACAAGTGAACCACTGGATGATGACCCGCCTCTTGGATTGGTTCACGTCAATACTATCTAGTGTTAATCACTGAGAGACTACTTGCCCGTGCAGGAACGGAGAAATAATACAATTTCCTGCGGCCGGGCGGCCTGTTGCAAGAGGCGACAAAACCACCCACAGCTAGGTGGTGGGGTATTTGCCCGACTGGATGGCTACCAGCCCTGTTCTAAAGTATGTCACCATAACAACCTTGAGTTGTTTCGGAATTAGTGACCAGGTTCCAGTCTCCCTTACGACAGCATCAGCGCATTTGTAACCTTTAGTGTTGCAAATGTCCATAGGCTATGGTAACCGCTTTCCATCGATTGGGCCGTCTGCCTATCTCCTGAACTCATGCTATAAAAAACCAACCTCCAAAAAAGAGGACAATACTTTTGTTATCTAAGGCAAGATATGAAGGCAGTATCAGTCTATTATTGCACCTTGTTCCAGGTTTCTGCGTGGGTCACAGACTTAATCCTCAACCACAACTCGGTGGAAGAGCGCAAGGCGACCCTAGCCTGCGTACTCCGAGTGGCATTGACCTGCTGGAACATAGGAAACTTCAACGGTGCCATGGAGATCGTTGCTGGTTTGAAGTAAGTAAAGAATAAGGCTTAAGTAATGTAATTAGCCACTCGCGAGTCGGATTAGCTCATTATCCTGAAAAGTCGGACAGTTTATATTACACTAGCTTCTGTTCGCGTGGAATAGTAAAAAAAGTAATTAAAAAAAACCCCCCGATCTTGAAACATTTTTCATTAGTGCTCCGCTCCTATTGGTGATAATATGTAGCCTATAGCCTTCTTCGATAAATGAACTATCTAACACTGAAAGATTTTTTCAAATCAGAACAGTAATTCCTGAGATTAGCGCGTTCAAGCAAACAAACTCTTCAGCTTTATATTGTTACGAGCTACACAGGATTCGAATTAAAATGCCGTTGGAATTATTATAGAGTTTATTAGAACTGAACAAACACGTATAAAACAGGCACAAATATGACTGGACACAGCCAGTAGAAATTGCACAATTCATTAACTCGCGCAAAGTCCGTCACTATATCGCTAATCGAAAAAACACACATGTCTTGCTAGTATCATAATCGTCGCGTGACTGTTCCAGCCCTCCGTTCGGGCATTGTTTTATACTAAACTGTATAATACCGACAAACGGGCCGCGTTAATCCGCACATCTGACAAACTCAGTCGAAAACAATAAGGATAAATCCGACACTAATGACGGCTATAAAACAAGTTTCGTAATTAACAAAAGAATTCCTAAATACGGGAAGGCAATAAACTGCATTTTACGACAGCCAGATGTGCGCTCTTTGTCCGTATGTAACAATATATATATTAACATTAGATTAAAGATTTATCTAGGCGTTATTCGGCCCGGGAACATTTCTGACTATGCCAGTTAATTCAAAATAAATTCCACCGGAAGACACTTTTCAGCGTGTTCCACTAGTAGCTCACAACGCCAAAAATGCTCCGTTACCATGCTATAAGACGACTTCGGTCGTTGTGGGTGTGGCGAAAGCGTCTCTAATTACGTCATCATTTTCGATCACACAACGCTCACTATGACATGTCAAGTGGTGGGTGGAAGAACCATTCCACTTGGGCTTAGGATTGTAACGCCGGCAAGCAAGTGGAACCCCTAACTGAACGTAGCCTTTGAAGGTGCATACATACTTACTCCGTTGGCTCAGCAAACCAAAGTGGGTCTTGGCCTTCGAAACGAGAACATGCCAGCTTTCCGTGTCCTGCTCAGTTTCTTGCCAATTATTGGCTCGTACCTTGGACAGGTCAGCCTCTGTTTTTTCCAGCGATATGTGGGACGGCCGACCGGACGCCGACCCGCCTGCCGTCCAAAATATGTTTTCCTCACGCTGCGATCCTCTCCCATCCGTTCTACGTGATCGAGCCAGCGGAGGCGGTGAGCTTTTATTTCCATTCTGAAAAATAAATAAACTATTGCATCATGTTCTTTGTGAAGCTGGCAACTGACCAAAAGCCCACGTTGGAAAGTGGTTCCCGTCGTCTGTAGACATTTGCATCACCGTTCTGACATTTGCATCATCACTGCATCAACGTGTTGCCAGGATGGGATAGAATAAAGGGGGATAGAGTAGCGGGGTGGTATAAAAGAGGTGGAAAACAAAAGGTCAGAGAGGACGAGAGGAAGAGGATAGGAGAAGAAGAGAAGGAGGAGATGGAGAAGTGGCTCATCATAACTCTCACTCATCTCACAAAACTTAGAGAGATCGACAACAGTGACTTCATATAAGAAGACCTAGAGTGCGACACAAGAAGAAAGAAGTTAAAGAGTGTAGTTGGCAGGGGTTTCTTTCGGCCTTCAGCTGTTCCTAAAGACTGTAGGCCGGCGGAAACTACTTGCTAAATGCCCTCACTAACTACAGATGAAGACAGAAGATTTAAGAAGAAGATAACGAGTTGAACGTTCTGTGTGCAATACAGTTATTTCTCTTTTCTTTCACCTTCTCCCAATTATTTAAGGTGGGTATGATGCGTTACTTTCAGGGGTCTTGCATATGATATTGTTAAAAACAAAGATATACATTTGCCAGACACTTCCTGTCGGCCATAACTTTTGACAGACACTTTAAAAAATGTGAGAACGTCATTTTAGGAAGGCTGAATTTTATATATATTAACAAGTATAATATTATAAAATTTGTTCTAATGAGCCAGACTAATCTGACGGGCCAAACATACTCCCAGACTCATTAAAACATCCGCTGTGCGAAGAAGCGCGAGAGCATTAGAGCATTATTCAAGCGTATAAGTGCAAGTGAGATGCACTCTGACGCGTGAATATCTTATACTAATATATTGTTACGACCTGAGCGCCGACAAATGACAAATTCACACCTATATCCGTTTTATTACCTTTGCGGAATTTGGACTTCTTTTTTTTACTTTGTGTTTAAAATTTGTGATTATAAAAACAGCCCATTGTGTTTAGTAATATTTTATGCTTGTCATTAGCCAGGTGTGATTCGAGGAAATTCAGTCCACGAGCACCTCTGTGCAAATGACCATAAGCGATGGTAACCGCTTTCCATCAAGTGGTCTGCCTGTCTGCTGAACTCCTGCAATGAAAAAATATAGTCTATGTTACTCAGGCATAATGTAGCATTGCACTGATGAAAGAAGTTTCAAATTGGTCAAGAAGTTTTTGAGTTTATTGCAAACATACAAAAATACAACCTTTCCTCTTTATAATATTAGTGTTACAAATGGGCCACCTGCATATCTGTAAACAAAGCACATTTATTACCCGTTGGTGTATGAGCTTGAAACATTGAAACGCTTTTATGACTGTCTTCTTTTGTTTACCTTTTGTTTAAAATTTGTAATTATAAAAACAGCAGTGTATTGTAATCTTTATGGTTGTTATAAGCCAGGTGTGATTCTTGGAAATTCAATCCACGCGGTCGAGTAGACATCTTGTATTTGTACAGTATAAAGCAATGCCTCAATGGAAGGGATGAGGCAGTCTAGCGATAGCCATAAGCGAAGCAAGACGTTAGTGATGGACTTTGCGCGTGTGTTGAATCGTGCATTACGTTTGGACTGGTTGTGTACAGTTATATTTGTAACTGTGTTATACGTGTTTGTATAGTTCTAATAAATTCTATAGTCATTCCAACGGCATTTTAATTTGAGTCCTGCAACTCGTAACAATATAAAGCTGAAAATTTTGTTTTTTTTGTTTGATTGAACGCGCTAATCTCAGGAACCAATGGTCCGATTTGAAAAATTCTTTCAGTGTTAGATAGCCTAGATATCAAGCATTACTATATTGCAGGTAGTGCTTTTTTATCATCTTGACATATAAAAATTAATGTTTGTGTGTATGTCCCTATATAATCGTAAACTGTACATCCGATCTTGATGAAATTTTGTGTGTGTATTTAAGTGGGTCCAGGGATGCTTTACAGCCACAATTAAAACCGGTAGGTGGTGCTAAGATCGGGTTCTAGAAGCATCCTAATCACCGGGAGCGATTTTGGTGATTTTGTCTTTGTGTGTTTGAGTGGGTTCCCGGATGGTTTAGATTCGCAATCAAAACCGGTAGGTGGCGCTGAGATCGGGTTCTAGATTCCTCCTGATTACCTAAACCGATATTGGCGATTTTGTTTTTGTGTCATGGAACAAAGTCTTTTAGGAATTCATAAAATAGGCGGTACGAAGTTCGCCGAGTCAGCTAGTGTTGCATATGTAAAAATGTAATTCGGGAAATCTCTAGTTTCGAAATAAATGATTTCAATTTGCATGTCAAACATGATGTTCAGAAGGATTCCATATTTTCCACAATGACCATTGAATGGCCGTTTGCTGATTGTGTACCGACACGCACTTAGCACTTTCTAACCCGAAAAGCACTTAATAACCCTCCACCAAACCGCTGAGCCCAGTCTGTCAGTCCAATATAAATGTATGAAGTTGAGTGGATTTCCTTCAAATTGTGACAAATCGCTTGACAAGGGTCCGTGTTACTTACTGTATATTTAACTAGCAGTATTTACATATGTAACCCATTATTCATAACAGTTATGCGGCTTATACGAGATTTATAGGCTCTTTAAAATAGTATTTAATTATACTATTGTTACAAGTTAGCGGGACTCGAATTAAAATGCCGTTAGAATTATTATAGAGTTTATTAGAATTATACAATCACGTATAACACAGGTACTTATATAACACAATAAATGCAAACGTAATGCAGGAAGTCGTGATTCAATAAAATGTGCAAAGTCCGTCGCTATTAGATTCCCGAATGTACACAGGTCACGCCCGTATTGCAGTTGTAGCTCAACTGCCCCCTCTCTCCATCAGGCTGTCGTTTTATGCTGCACAAATACAAATGTGCCCGGCAACCTTGACGTAATCCGCAACACCTTGCTAATGGTGCAGCGTTGTGACTGTAAACGAGTAAAGTAGAACAATAGGCTGTTCTACAATAACTAGAAACGTATGCCAATAAATAAGTGCACAAAAGAAGACGATCATAAAAAGGTTACAATTAGTTCAAATGCCGTCAGGTATGCCGTCAATACAGCCGGCGTATTTGGCGAATGTGAACATAGGTGTAGCTCGTAACAATAGATTAGTTTTAATCAATGTAAAATATCCATATGTGTTTGTATTATTTTATCGTGTAATTAATATACCGACATTTCAACCAACATGTTTAATAAAAAAAAAAGTCTTGTTGTCGCTTGTGTCACACGCGCACACGCGCACGCACGCACGCACTCACATACACACACGCACTCACGCTCACGCACACGCACACACCAACCACAGGCACATACTCACATATAACTCATATATAACCTAAACTACCTGCATATTTTACAAACATTAGTGTGTTAGCTACTATATACTAGTATTTTTAAGTTGGTGGTGAGGGGTCAGGAGTACCATAATCACAGGAATTTTTTTTTTCCTACTTTGGGCTCCCGGCTTTTCCACCCATAGTTAAGATATTCTTTGGTTTTTTCCGCTTTATTGTTGTTATGTTTGGTGGAAACTAAATAAATAAATAAATAAAATAAATAAAGGAATGTCCCCACAACCTTGAGTTGTGTTCCGGCATTGGTGACCGGATTCCAGTCTTCCTTATGGGAACAGCAGCGCATTTCTAGCACCGTAACCGCTTTCCATTAAGTAGGCCGTCTGCCTGTCTGCTGAACTCCTGCAATACAAAAATGCCTCATTTCTACATAAATGAACCCTTTTATTTTCGTCTTTATTTACAAAGAACTTGAAGCGAATCTCCATAAAGCAGTTGACTTTTAATAACACTTTCTACTTCCCCCAATATTTTACCAACGCCGCCCTCTGCTGTACATGCACGCGATATAAGTAGGGTCGACTTTATTTATTACTGTAATAAAGTCTACTAGTTTATGTCTGCGGTTTTGTCCGTGAATTCAGGATATAATCTTCATCATCTTCGCGATGTTCATGTTTGCATATATTATTATATTTTGCGTATTATCTGTGTAGTAAAGATGAAATCAAATTAATTTGTTTGTTTTTTTTTTGTTTCTGGAGTTCAGCAGACAGGCAGATGGCCCACTTGATGGAAAGCGGCTACCATCGCCTATGGACATTTGCAACACCAAAGGTGCTATAAATGCATTGCTGCTCTCTTAAGGGAGACTGGAACCAGGTCACTAATACCGGAACACAGCTCAAGATTGTGGTGGCGACATACTTTAGATCAGGGGTGATAGCCATCCAGTCAGGTAAACGCCCTGCCCTACCTGCCTGTGGGTTGTTTTGTCGTCTCTTAGGACAGACCACCCGGCCGCAGGAAAT